>JANRMT010062813.1:95412827-95439219 GCA_026402145.1 Polypterus bichir lapradei
TGTATGTATGTATGTATGTATGTATGTATGTATGTATGTATGTATGTGTGTGTGTGTGTGTGTGTGTGTATATGTATATGTGTATATATATATAATATATATATATATATATATATATTATAGCAACACTCATAACAGTGACAAAACAATTACATTGACAATCATGTTACGTTATTTTTACAATGTTTCCTTTTATTTTTCATTACTTCTTTAACACACTACTTCTCCGCTGCGAAGTGCGGGTATATTGCTAGTTCTGTTCATAAATTATATTTCCAAAGAACTGCTTTGGTACATGCCAGCAGCCATACCACACACACTTCAGAAGAAGTCATCCACCTGAAATTAAGCATGTTCTGGCCTGGCTAGTACGTTGATTGGAAACCATTATGGAAAAGCTTGGGTTGCTCTGTGGTCTGATTGTGGATCCCAGTGCCCCAGTGAAGTGATGGGGACACTATCCTGTAAAATGGTTCAGTCCTTAGGGTAAGATGTAAAACCAAGGTCCGTCCTTAGGTTAAAGAGTGAGAAGAAAAGAACACTAACATCGCTGATGTAACACTGTGTGACAGTAGGGGGCGCTGTTGCTCCTCCAAACCTGCAGACAACACGTCCAGACTCCAGGTAAAAGTCCCAGAAATAATTTTAATTTCTTCTATACTGTACACAAAGCACCTCCACAATAGACAATAAGACACAATAATAATCAATACAATAATCCTCCTCTCCACCCAGCAGCTCCATTACACTTCCTCCTAACTCTGGCTCAGCTTGCTGGGTTTCCCACAGTTCTTTAAATAGTCCGTGACCTGGAAGGGCTCCTGTCCTTCAGTCCACGTGATTCATTAGCACTTCTGGGTCGGTTGAAGATTCACATTTTTCTTCAGCCTGGAAGTACTTTTGTTCTTCCGTCCCTGTGACTTGGGAGTACTTCTGGGCTATAGGGAAAATAGAAATCCCGGTGTCTCCCTGCAGCGTCCTCCGATGGCACCCAGCAGGACTGTGAAGTCGCACTCCATCTCCCATGATGCCCTCTATGCTGCAGGGAGGACTCCATCTAGCAGCCTGGATGTATTGGCCGGTATAATCTGCCGACCATCTCTCACAACTGTTTTATGCCAGAACTTTTCCTTATTATTGACATTGGCATGTATTGGCAATATTACTGTTTTTCTTTTGCTAACATAAGTGTTTTTTTTTTAAATGATATTACATGATATTACAGTGTTGGCAGTACTCATTTTAGTTACCTCAGCTAGCCCAGTTAGTTAACTGCTATCTAGAATTGCAGTGCCTTTAACAATGAAGTGTATTTTATTTTTTTTATTTTTTTGCTAAACACACATACTCATTTTGCAGGTTTTGTGGGCTGCTTTGAATAAGGGTTCCTGCTAAGGTAAAATACAGATAATGAGGAACAAAGAATTTAATGATTGTTACAATGCAACATTGAGTGCATTCAGTTGTTTCAATTGTAAACCAAGTCAAGAAACATTGTGCAAGTCATAGGCACTTTATCATTTACAGATATATCAGAATGAAAATAGTAAAAATATAAAATATAATGGCACATACAGTAAAAACCTTCATATGACTACCTAATCTAAATTTTTGCCCAATCTGACAGTCATAATCCAGTAGTTTACAAGTTTTCATTGGCTAAAATAATCTTCCAATCCTTCATTTATTCTATTTATGCTGTTTGCTCATAAAGAGAAAGTGAAAGTAAAATAGATGATTCAGGTGTACTGATAGGTTCAACTTAAAGTACATATTAAACTGTTTTCTAAAGACCTACAAATTTTGCAGTTATTAGTAACTGTCATCGAGTATGTGTAAAAACATTTTCATGTGAAAATGTAATTTACTTGATGTCTCTCTTTTCATATTTCATTAAAAAAATAATACATAAACACACCAACAACATCAGTACAATATGTATTAGTAACTGACAGTTATTGCCATCCACATACTGTATCAATGTTGTATTTGGTCTAATAAATCAATTTTTGTTGGTAACTGGTAGTAGTATGTAACTTACAAATGATACAGTAGGGAGTTGCTAAAATTAGAATATTACATGCAGAGATATTATTTTTGATTAACACTGTGGGACCAGTTAGCATCACTAATAATGTCCCATAGTACTACTTTGTAAACTGAGACAGTGTTTTCTTCATTATGTCACCATATGTATAACTCCTTCTGCTTCCACAGTACATCTCTCTTGAGCACTGTCATCTCATTCATTTACTCTGTTTAATGTGCACCTTCTATAGTATGAAGTAGATATACAATATAGTGAGCATTTTAATTAAACAGTTTTATTTTACAGACTGTCTGTATTAACAGAATATGGTATCTTTATACTCTTTTTAAAACAGTAGTAGAAATTTATAATTTCCTTTAAATATGAAGACCCAATGGATTACATTGCCACATAAATAATGTAATTGAAATTGAATCTGCCATTAATGAAATTTCATACACTAAAATTAGTCCAGGGTGGGGAAGTTATCTTGTGTATGCAAAATACCTCACAGAAAAGAGTTAGTGTGGCACAAACCTGTGAAAGACTGGTATGGGCAGCCTTTTATGTTCATTTTAAACCTTATTTTAATAGGAGCAGCAGTGCTACTTGTAAATCGAAGATGTAGGTTTTAATTCTGCAGATATAGCATTTAATATTTTCTCTTAGTACAGATTTCTCACATATTCTAAAAGAAGGAATTAAGGCTTTATAACAAATTCCTGGCAAGTCAATATACAAGAACAGGTAGACAGTGAGTACCAAATTTATAACTGCAAGTTTGAGAAAAGTCAAATCCTACATTATTTTGAATGTAACTCTCATTTAAAATAGTCAGAAAGTTTTTGATGTGTTCTTCTACCAATCACTTGTACACACAGCTAAACTGTATTTGTTAATCTTGTGCATAACCTCAAATCTAGGAGGCATGATTCCCCCATTTACATCTTTGAAATCAGGGTACATCTTTATATTCAGTGGTGTCTTGAACTAACTGTCGGAAGCTATGCTATATAAGCAGTATGCCTAATTTTACACTATACAGACTCCAGAACTTACTTAATGTGTATATTCAGAGTACTCATTACATAAAATACAGTATGTAACTTACCTTAGTGTTCAATGGGAAAATGCTTTTCTACTTTTTACACAGTATGTAATGTAAGATTTTTAATGTGATGTGGCAAAAAACACCAGAAGTCTGAAAGCATTAATGAGACACTAGGAATGCAACTAAGTTGTAGCTGCAAAAAAAAACAAATTAAAATAATGGGTTTTTAGGAGTTTTTTAAAATATTCCACAGTATTAGCCTGGTGAATTTCTATTGGTAAAGTACTCCAGGTTGTAGGTGCATCCAATCAAAAATAATGCTAAGACTTTGGATTAGATTTCCAAGAGCATCAGGGTTATCAGGCACCATTGATATATGTAATGCTCTGTGTCATCTCAGTGTGTCTGTGGTAGCTCACCTTGGGCTTTAAGATAACCTAACCTAATTAAAGCATGTAGATTTAAAAAAAAAAAAAAAAAAAAACAGCTGACCCAGAATAGATCCTTATGGTACACTATATAAAATATCATGGGTCTCTGAAGTACAATCACCACAACTAACAAAGAATTTTCTATCTGTTAAATAAGATCGAAACCAATGTAAGATGCTGCCGGAGAGCCCCACCCAATGTCTATGGTGATCTATAAGAATAATGTGGTCTGTAGTGACAAAAGCTGCAAAAAAGTAGAAGCTGTTCAGGAAAAAAAATCAAGAGATCGGGAGTGTGCATCTGATCTTAAACCACTGTCTATGTATCTGATTCAGCATACATGCCAGTGTTGCTTATTAAAAAATGATTTGAGTGCAAATGGCATAACAAAATAATGTGATTTGAGTGTGCATGTGCCTTCAGCACTGCTGAATGCTTTGGATTACAGTACATACATCTCAATATATGTTTTGGCAAGAAGCAAGTACTGCATACTATAATTAAAATGGTAATTCATATTTTATAATTACACCTTGAGCATTATGAATTTTGATACACTGAAGCAACAAACACACCTTTATAAATACTGTATAGTAAATGTGTATTTTAACCAGGGCTGTAGAGTCGGAGTCCGAGTCAGTTTTGGGCACCTGGGGTCGGAATTGGCAAAAAAGTACCGACTCCTAATAAATTTAAACTGTAATGAAAAAAAATGCAGCAAGTTCAAATGTCCCATTTCACAAACAATAGTCCTAATTAAGTACTTCTCTGATGTAAGAATAAAGCTCAGTGCATAGTTGTGTTACTACTAGTGTGAAGTTCAGGTGAGCTATTATACAATCTGACATTCACAAATTGTAATCTGGATTATGATACATTACAAAAAGTGTTTTCATTTTATTTCAGATATAATGTGTTTAACAAGTTCATTTGAGTGTAAACACGTGTAATGATGTAAGTGTGTGCTGTGGCCTGATGTGTGTTCAGGGGTTCTGTCTGCACTCTCCATATTTGCTCCCACCCGGTGCTGAACTTTAGCATGACTTTGCACACCACCTGTTCTAGAAGATTTTTAAATTAAAAAGGAACAGATTCTATGTATTGTGACAGATATGTTTCTTATATGTTAAGCACAATTGAAAATGAATAAAGTAGATGAAGAAAGTGACAAACATATTAGAGGAAGACAGTTCTGCAAGTATTGGAGAAAGTGAAACTGAAGAGAATAGTGAAATTTTGGATAACATTGCTGAAGAAGCATTTAAGCTTACTACAATTCAACATATGCATTGTGCTGTTCATGCTCTTCAACTTGAAATAAGAGATGGATTGAAAAAATCGTCATGCAGCTACTCTAATTGTCAAATTGAGGCAAGTAACTGTTGCAGTCAGGGCCCCTAAAACAGATGCCATTTTGAAAAGACGTGCAGGAAAATGAGCCATTTTGGATCAAACAACACGCTGGGGAAGCACTTATTTGGTAAAGTGTTTGCTTGAACTAAAAGACTTTCTTGAAGAACTGGACAATGAAAATATTTAATTAACTGAAATCCAGTGGGCACAAGTAAAATAACTGGAAAGTCTACTTTCTTACCCCTTTACTGTCGCCAAGAGGTTGCAATATGAAGATTTAACACCCGGTAAATAGTTCTTGGAATGGAAGAGCTTTTTGCCTGAACAAAAATGGAGGGATAATAGCTGATGGCATCGTATCTTCAATGAAGAAAAGAGAGAGTCTCTTGCTGCATAATCAAATCTTGTTCGCTGCTATGTATGTTGATCCAATGAGCTGAATTTTGTTGAGCAGTGACCAGATTGCTAATGGAAAAAAGGCACTCTATGATGTAGCAGTTCACATGAAGGGATTACTACTACCTGAAACACCACCACTGGATGAAGCTATAAGCACTGGTAACTGGGGATCATCCTCTTCAAATGAAGAACTAGACTTTGATTCCTACTTGGAGAAAATGGAAGTTTCAAAAGCAAAATGGCATTGCCTATGCGTGAAAGATAAATGACCAGTAAATGTCCACATAAAGAGATTCCAGCAGGAGTTTTTTAAAGAATTAAAAGAAGTTGAAAAGTATGATCACTCATCAAAACTGACAGTAGAAGAAGACATCTTTGTTGATCCAGAGATTACTACTACCGAAGAATGTGGTTTATCTTTTTTGGACTGGTAAAGTTCCTGTTCCTGATTTTTATGCATGCTGCTACTTTATAGCCACTTCATAAAAACAATAAATGAAACCGTACTGTTTTCTTTTTTTGTTTTTTGATTAACTAGCCAATACGATAGACAGTCAGCTTCCTAGCTAGTAGTTCTGTTGTTAAAAGACGTGTATGTTGCCTTCCTTCAATCAACATGAAAAAAACATTAGCATATTAAATACAGAGGATTCGGAGTCGAAGAATTTATTTACTGACTCCACAGCCCTTATTTTAACAGCAAAACAAGCTGTAGTGCAATTAATGATTAAACATTATTAAAACCTATAAATACATTTATATTTACATTTAAGCAGTGTTTAATTGCCAATGTGAGAATATATAGAATTTTTTTTGTTTGTAAGAGAAATGGTGAAAACTACCTTTTTTTTGTTTCAGATTGGTACACAGTGTAAGGTTTCTAAACCCGTTTGGGAATTCCCCCCCTACCCCCCCCCAATGGGACGACACGCCAAAGAGCATCCCGAAGCGTGACCGCTGCGTCTATGGAAGACAGTTTATCAGTTGCTGGGGCAACAGCGGGCTCTCAATGCGGAAGTAACTCCCAGTTAAAGCAGATCCGAGTCGATCGCAGTCACGCTATGAGCGCTTGCCATCAATGGGTGATGCAAGGAACATTATAAATGCAGGGAACAGGATTACTTGGCCACTAACCTGGCCACGACCCTGCCTGATTGCTGTGTCTGTGTATAGGGGAATGGTAGATCTCGCTACAATAAATAACCATGCTGTTCCTGTTTCAAAGGGAATGAAGTTGGTTTTGCTAAAGAACTGAGACTGAGCCTCATGTTTTGGGGTGTAAGACAGGGACTCGCATGTCACAACAGAAAAAAGAAGTGACAGCTTGTAATTATAAGAAGCATTTTATTTTCTTTTATGACATGTATGATGGGTACACATTTTTGTACATTTTATTAGTTAAAGTATGTATTTGGAGGAAATTTTATTTTAGTACTTTTATTGTCACTGAACAATAAGCCTACAAATTTAATTTTGGTTAAAAAAAAAAAAATACACCTTTAATTTAAAAAATACCAAAAGTAACACTTTATTATAGAGCACGAGGCTTCTATATTTCTAGTTATTCAGGAGCTTAGTGTAAAATGTTTTTTTTAAAGTGATTAAGAAAAAAAAATTGGTATTAAAATTGGCCGATCAAGTAACATGAAATTGGTGATCAGTAGAGGCTAAACTGATTAGAGCTTCCCTAGTGTGAATTTCTTTCTGTTCTCTTTGCAGCAACCTTTAGAAAAATTCAGAAGTATAAATTACATTGAACCTAAATCGCCTGATTCTTTTTTGAGGTTTTAATATCAAATTGAAGGGAATCATCTGTAATTTGAAATGAATGATTTTATGATGATGTTCAAAAAAGCTTTGCTCATACAAAAATCTAAAATTAAACCACATAGTCCAGTATGTAAATGAAAGCAAAGCAAATGGTGCCAAGTTCCAGTAATGCTATAGTCTGTAACACAGATAACCATTAACTGTTTGTGGTATAACATATATCTGTATCCTGCAGGCTATCGAAAGCAGAATCGGATAATAGTAGTCATCACATTTTTATTCTTTAAAAGTTAAGGCTCTGATTAAAACTTTCTGAAAGGAAGGTTTAAAAAAATCATCCAGCACCCAGGGTAAAAAGAAATGTCATTCCATCCTTCAGTTGTTTTTCTGAAGTTGCATTGCCATTAGTCAGCCAGTCATTTTCTAACCTGCTTTAGCTTGAGCAGAGTCATGGGGGTCTGCTGGAGCCTATCCCAGCTACCATAGGATGCAAGGCAGGGAACAAACCAAGTCTACTCAAGAACAGAGACACAACCACTCATGGACTGAGGGTCTCATTAGCTGCCTGGGCTTGAAGGAAAAGCAACAAGTTTTTGTGATTACAGGTAATGGGGCTAACAGAAGAAGTTGTTGCTATCAATGACTGAAACAGACTCCAGTGCTTTGGCCTGCCCTGTTTTGGCCATACACTGCACTTAACTATTAGTGAATATCCTATGGCGGGGTCCTCAACTCCTGTCCTGGAGGACCGCAGTGGCTGCAGGTTTCCATTTTAAACCCTTTTTTTAATCAGTGACCTGTTTTTTGTTGCTAATTAACTTCTTTTGTGTTTTAATTGACTTGTTCTTGAAGATTTGGATCCCTTAATTGTTTTTTTCCTTAATTAGCAGCCAAACAATAATTCAATAGAAAATGAGCCAAAACATGACCAGCAAACTGTGTCCATCATACAACATCTGAAATGTTCATTTGTTCAGGCCCTAAAACATTTTAGTAGTGCTCTTAGAAAAGAGAAAATCAACCATTTCAGTAATGTATGATATTGCACAATGAGTGCAGCAACAAAGCATGGAATTAAAGAGCAGTTTTAATTAACAACAAGAATCGGCACCTAATTAAACAGCTGGTTGGAGTCTGAGGCTCTGACTTAGTTGGTCTTCTGTTGGCTCACTCACTTCACATTTCATTTCTGTTTGTGTGTCATTTTAAGGAAAGAAATGAAACAATTCACAGGAACAAATCTTAAAAAATAAGTCAATTAAAATTAATTCAAAAGAAGTTAATTCGCAGCAAAAACAGGTCACTTATTAAGAAAAGGGTTAGAATGAAAACTTGCTGGACCAGCGTTGGGGACCCATGTCCTATGGCATATATCCATCCATCCATTATCCAACCCGCTATATCCTAACTACAGGGTCATGGGGGTCTGCTGGAGCCAATCCTAGCCAACACAGGGCGCAAGGCAGGAAACAAACTCCGGGCAGGGCGCACACACAGACACATACACACACCCACACGCCAAGCACACACTAGGGACAATTTAGAATCACCAATGCACCTAACCTGCACGTTTTTGGACTGTGGGAGGAAACTGGAGTACCCGGAGGAAACCCACGCAGACATGAGGAGAACATGCAGACTCCATGCAGGGAGGACCCGGGAAGCGAACCCGGGTCTTATGGTATTTATGCTAAAAGTAAAATGTACATGCCGTGGTGATTATGGTGTTGAAGTGCAGTTGGCAACACAAAATATTTAATTTTATTGTGTTAATAATCACAATTACAATATCAAGGGCAATGTCTTTTAAAAATGATTTCTAAAGTCATTTAAATGCATAATCTTTTTAATTTTTAAAACTGGTATCATTATTGTTACTGTTGCACTTTATAAGAGGGATAAAATAACTTAATGTAATAAATATTGTAGCGAGAAGGGTCATTTTCAGTGAAAGCAATTTTGTACATGGAAAATGCAATTATGTGCTTAAAACTGAATAGTTTGCATTGCAATTCGAGATGTACTCATTAAAGTGTTCAATATTTGCATACTCTCAATAAGAAATTCTTATTAAAAACATCTATACCTATCACACTCTAAACAGAATGGGTACTGTTTTTTCTTTTTTCTTTCTTTTAATACTACACAGCAATGTTCTACCTTCTTTTAATGACCAGTCTTATATCATTCTTTTCTCTGTTTAAATAATGGTTCTGTATTTCTGAATGCTTTTTCTATATCTTGTTTTAATTGTATATCTTTATAATAGTAATATTTATACTTATTGATCTGTTATTTTATAATGAAAGAGGAAACAAATATTATATATTATAGTATTTTTATTTAAAAGGCACAAGATTTTGAGCCTGTATATTGCTGCTCACTTCTAATTAAGTTTTTAGAATCACACTGTATATGAATCCTCTCCATCTCCACCTGCTTCTGTTAATCCTGTTTTGTGAAGTTACGTGGTCTTTGAGCTATAATAGATCCAAACCCCCAAGGAGGAAGTGAAAGTTGTCCCTTTAACATATTTGATGATTATTGCACAAATGCAACAGAACCGAAACAACAGTGACTCTTGCCAAGTATGTTGTGCAAACACAGTGAGATTTTTTGAAAACATAATGGCCAAGATTCACTGAGCCAGCAGTCTCACCTGTTTTACAGCAGTGGGTATTTGCTTTTCATTTAAACCAAAAAGTTCTATTTTGGTCTCAGCCGTCCACAAAACATTTCTTCCAATAGCCTTCTGGTTTGTCCACGTGATCTTTAGCAAAATGCAGACGAGTAGCAATGTTTTTTTTTTTTTTTTTTTGTTTTTTTTTTTTGGAGAGCAGTGACTTTCTCCTTGCAACCCTGCCATGCACACCATTGTTGTTTAGTGTTCTCCTGATGGTGGACTCATGAACATGAACATTAGTCAATATGAGAGAGGCCTTCAGTTGCTTAGAAGTTACCCTGGGGTCCTTTCTGACCTCGCCGACTATTACACACGCCTTGTTCTTGGAGTGATCTTTGTTGGTCGACCACTCCTGGGGAGGGTAACAATGGTCTTCAGTTTCCTTCGTTTATACACAATCTGTCTGACTATGGATTGGTGGAGTCCAAACTCTTTCATAGATGGTTTTGTAAACTTTTCCAGCCTGATGAGCATCAAGAACTCTTTTTTTCTGAGGTCCTCAGAAATCTCCTTTGTTCGTGCCATGATACACTTCCACAAACATGTTGTGAAGAGCAGACTTTGATAGATCCCTGTTCTTTAAATAATACACGGTTCCCACTCACACCTGATTGTCATCCCATTGATTGAAAACACCTGACTCTGTCACCTTCAAACTAACTGCTAATCCTTGAGGTTCACATACTTTTGCCACTGACAAATATGTAATATTCAATCATTTTCTTTAATAAATAAATGACCAAGTATAATAATTTTTGTCTCATTTCTTTAACTGGTTTCTCTTTTTTTTTTTCTTCTCTACTTTTAGGACTTGAGTGAAAATCTGATGATGTTTTAGGTCATATTTATGCAGAAATATAGAAAATTCTAAAGGGTTCACAAACTTTCAAGCACAACTGTAGTATCATTGTTCAGCTTTGATGCATTTCTCTATTATGTAATTTTGTGCCGAGGCAGTAACAAAATATAAGGTAGTTGTGGTGTTGATTCTCCAATTACAACTCCCCAATCAAATTCTTGAAACTTCACAAACTTATTTAAAACTTTTTAAATTGCATGAAACATATTGTAAATGTAAAATTTTGTGAAAGCAGACATTTTAAAGGAGTGCAGGATAGTAATTGAGTCTTCCCAGCCTTGAAAATCCTCTTAAACTCTCTTTAAGGTGAGATATAAAATGTTAAAATGTCAAAGAATCCTAGAACAGCATCTCTGGGATCTTAAAGGCACCTCTCTAATTGGGTAAAGGCTATTACTCATGACCGTACCATCCAGAATACACTTCGCAAAGTCTGGATTGGATTACATTATAAACTTAATGATTGAATATATAGTGTTCTTGTCCCCGACTTTAGTCCACCATTTGATCTTGAGTACATACTAAACTTATCTTTTTTTGCTTCAAATTTGCATAATCTTAGGTTCATTGTGCCACAGCGTTACTGTGTGTCTTTGCTTTTTCTGTTTTTTATTTTTTTTTAGATCCTTTAACCTCTTTAATAAATGACATTGAGTTCATGTATCGGATGCTTGCTGTAAAAAGGGCAGATTCCATTTGGCATAAATACATATTTTAAATGAACTAGCACTTGATGAAATTTAACTGGAGTGCCTTCTCAGATACAGCAGTATTAAGGTAGAGTGGTGGCTGTGAGGATATGGATCTGTGCTGGTATCTGGAAGGCTGCCGGTTTAGATCCCATTACTGCCAGAAGGGATATTACTCTGTTGGGCCCTTGAGCAAACCCCTTAACCTGAAATTGTTCCAAGGGCACTGTACAATGGCTGACCCTTTGCTATGACCTCTAAAGTTCATCCAAAAAGGCAGTTTCCCCTCAGGGATTAATACAGTGTACCAAATGCCAAAATATTAATGATTCTTTTTATGTACTTGCTCTATATTTAATGTAAACGGTGATAACGTTTTAAATTTCTTTTTAATAATGAGTTTTTGGGATTTTACATCCCTGCTGTCCCATTGTGAAATTTTAGCCATGTTGGTTAAACATATTATTGAAAGTCTCTCTTTAAAGTGTAAAGTAGCGCTATCCATCACATTTCTAGATTCCTAATTAAGTATGGATTTATCAGTGAGATGCAGGCTGTATTATTTGTCTGATAAGGAAACCACATGATTACACTGAACTGATGATTCAGGAAAGAGGTCTACATCTTTGAGAGTGCATTTTGGGAAGTCACTATGGGTGTGTTGTAGATGAAGACTGATGTAAGGAATGAGTCAGCCTTGCATGATTTTTTTTTTTTTTTTTTATACATCTAAGATGGAAAAATGGTGTTCTGCTATTAGCAGTCATGCATTTGCTCAATTTGTGGTACATATATTGCAGAATCTATGGTCTTTTTAAAGCAATTCCTTGATTGTCAGTATATTAATGAAATAAACAATTGCAGTATGTGTCAGATATTAGGAGAATATACTTTAGATAAACAATACTTTTGCTTTGCCATTGTTCTAAAACACTGGTTTGTACTATATCTGTTGTTAAATGCTTTGTAACATTAATGGTTGTTTTTTTAAGAGTGAAGAATAGATCCTTGAGTCATTTAAATCAAAGGTGAATACATACTTTCTTGGTTATATCATTAAAAAAAATGGAAATACTTTAATCAGGCCTTTTTTATTTGCATTTTTTATTGATTATAAAAACAGTATGTTTACTACATTTCCACAAATGATGCGTTGCACAATACCACATGTAAATAAAAAAATGATACAAGTACAAAATCTTGGGCATCAACCTTGTATGTCAGATTTAATATTAAATTATGCAAACTGTAAAATTTGTGTAAAGAGGGAATATTTTAAATGGCTTTGCATACAGAATTTTGTAAAGAGAATATTACCTGTACAATTTAAAGCGCCAGAAGCAAAAAAACAAAAGTAAATATTATACTCTAGTTTTGGGACTCTTTCCAGCTCTCCCTAAATTTACAGTGATGGAAATACTAAACCTGCTTTACTGTTTATTGTAAATAGCAGGAACATTAAACTGGATAAGCAAGTAAAATGAAAATGAATGCAAGGTAGAGTGTATGAACATATATTGAAACAAATGGTACTTGTTGAACAAAAAAAGTTGGTGATTATGTAGTATACTTGAATCGTATATTCCTTGTAGATTTAATCAAAAGAGTAAATTGAAAGATGCATATATTACTGTCTATTCTCATTCCATATAGAACTTCAAATTTTGAGTGGCCATCCATTATAAAATTAATCATATTAAAAATTGTGTTGCTAGTTACCATATGAAAATTCTTTTTGTACAACAACTCTGTATGTTGTTATGTGCATTAATTCAAACATATTCTAGATTAAGAGGAGAAAGAGAAGCCTTAAGTAAACTAAACACAAATTGTGTGGAAATAAGATGACTAAGACTGGAAATAAATGCCTAGATGAAAATCAGTTATGAAAGGCTAACTCCTACTGACTTCACAAGTACAGAATTAATAAGGGTTGTTTGTAAATCGCCTGAACTCTTCCATTAACACCATGATGCTGTGTTACTTCCTCAGTAATAGGATGTGGGTGCTCTGTAGCAGTCCATGGACAGAGACACCAATATACTGAAGTAATCTACAAAGGTTATTCAAAAAAATAGATGTATAAGAGAATATTATGGTACAGAAAGGCAAAATAAAGTAACAATGGTTATTCCAATTTGAGCTTTTATAAACACTTCTGATTTAAATGCCCTCCTGAAATACCCAAGTTTTCTCCTACCTCCCAGCCGCTGCCTTTATCAGTACACTGGCAGCTGCTGCGTCCTCCTCCTCCTCGTCAGGCAACTCTTTGGCCACTGCCTTCTCCTGATTCCAAGTTCTTCCAATAGAGTCTGCTTCCCCAGTTCCCCAGTCTACTTTTGGCTGGCACTACTCAAGCCTAATTAGAAACACTTCCAAGTCACCACGTACTGTTAAAGGTCATAATCTTCTACATGTCATTAGAGGTATATTCATGAGCAGGTAAATGTTGCAAAAAAGCACACTGGACATGAAAATACTAAAAAAATTGTAATTGGTTTTGGTCAAATCAGATTCATGCTACTTGTCACCAGCTGTTGGGAATTTTCAAAATAGTTCTTCAGATTCTAAAGCATATTTACTTGCATTTAACATTACTATAGATTGGCAAGTAGCTGAAATTCAGATCTGCTTTTTACGTTTTATCATCTAGATTTAACTGCAAAAATACATTTATATTTAAAGTGATCACACTCTTTGTTTATCAACATAAGCAGGGCATGATCTACGACTGTATACCCAGCACAACATGCACAGTTGTGTGTTGGAGATGTAATATAATGCATAGGTAAGGGCAGTTGGTGTATCCCCACCACATCCATTCAATCTGAGAGACTTTTATTTCAGTATGGTTATACAAGCTATGTCCATAGGTTCTGTCTGAATGTGTACAGGTAAGAGAACATGTCAGACACTTCATCCTCTAATTTTGCAAAGGAAAATAAGTAATACAAATGGGATGTAACCAAAAGTGCACATAAGACGGATTAGAAAAAAGTAAATAAACTTGGGGTATATCCAGTTTGCCTTGAGAATTTTTGCAACATTTAGCAAATATTAAGAAATTTGAACCATTTACATTACTTGTGTAGTGCAAATATCACTCATAATTATATTAAGATAGTGATCTGTCAACAAAGTAATTTAGTGGAATTCAGTTTTTAGCTTTATTTGGGCTGCTTTTTATTTTAAATCTCCAAGTTATTCTGCCACATAAGTGACTTGTGCATTGACACTTCTTAAATTAAAAGTTTTATCTTGGGGAGATATTTTCTAGGGATGCTTTGATTGATCAGCAATAGATCTAAATTGGCGATTTTTCTCTAAAAAAGACTTTAAACCCTGAAGGCTGTGGTTTCATATCTCGCTACAGACACTGTGGGACCATGAGCAAGTCACTTCACCTGCCTGTGCTCTAGCTGGAAAATGAAGGAAGTGTAACCGATTGTATCTCAGATGTTCTAACTCACCTTGGACAAAGATGTCAGTCAAATAATTAAGTAATTGTATGAATTACAGACAGTTAATAGGCAGTTATTTTAAAGAAATAATCCACCCCAATATAGTTTTTTTGAATATTAATATGGATGCTCCAATTGATCAGCTGCCAATTGAAATCAGCTGATTTTTCACAAAAAAAAGACTTCATCGGTACAAAGGCCAATCACAAAAATCGATTTTTTTCATCCCCTTCTTTTCTAAGCATTATGGTAATGCAGTTGCAGTGCAAGATAATACAATGTTTGAGCCAGCGTGCAGAGCGAGAGCTACATGAGATACAAAGATACAGCCCCCCCCCCCTTCACGACGGTAGCAGCAGAAACGTGAAGTTGCTGGCACATAGCGCAGGCCTATGGGTTGGCAAGCGAAGCCCCCTAGTGTGTATGTGTATTTTGGACTGGACTCTTTTAACAGCAATATTGCAAAAGATTTTTTTTTCTTTTTTCAGTTAATAAGGATAGTTATGTGTTGTAACACAGACATTGGTCTCATTTACAGTGTGCAATCTGCTAGCACCCAAAAGACTGTTTTTATACATGTTAAATGGGGATCTTTTATTGATTCTGTCACAGCTTGTTGTGGCATTTGGAAAATACTAGTTTATTATCAGAATTATTTCTTTTGCACAGTTTAGTTCCTTAACCTTGACTACTTCATACGCTTTCAGACTGTTCATTCACATTGCGCAGATATTGAACACCAATTAGAGAATTAGTTTTCCTTCAGACTGCGCTGAATATTAAATTACTAAAAACAAATAATTTACTTACAGAAGCATAAATGCTGCATTTTATCCTGAGGGTAAATACATGTCTCAAGTCATATGGGACAGTACTTGAAGTTAATATCATTTTAAAGTTGCCTGTGATTGCAAAGAGTTTAGAAGCACTTGTTTGCATTCACATCCATAGTTATGCTTTTAAAAGAAATCATTTTTTCAGCTGTTCCCTCTAATCTCAGCAAATCGGCTAAACGGCTGTTTTTTTCAGTGACTTTAAAAGGGCATGTAGCAGCCCCCAAATTTTTCTTCCTTTCTGAATGTGCTTCCTTGAGAAGGTTTATTGCTGGCAAACTCAGTTGTTGTAAACAACAGTTTTCATTTGCCTTTTATATTAGAAAGATTTAGTTTGATCAGTTTCTTTCAGAATTTTCTGGAAAGTAAACAATTTGCTTTCAAATTCCAAGTTAAACTTAGAATGTTTATTTAAAATGTAAGATTGGAGAAATCTGTAAATTGCTTCATTATCTTAAATTACTGTAAGCTTGTCTTAGTCATTCAGTAAACCAAATATGGATTTCTATATATGAGATTGTATGACTTGGACTAATTACATAAAGTACTATGGAAATCTAATGCCATTTATAAGTTCCCAATCTTGCGTTGGAAGAGCAGCAAACTAACCACTTTTTGAATTTGATGTTGGTCTTTATTGTAAATTGAACTTCTGCTTTAGATCCTCTGTCTCTGAAATTAACTTTCCAACTTTTGTTTTTAAAATTTGGATGGTATTTGTTACTGATATTTTTTTGCCTTATTTTAATTTACATGCTGCTTTTTTCAAGAAAGAAAGCAATAGACAATGAACAGAGTCCATTTTCATTCATGCAGGCCACCGCCTGAATGTGTGCAATATCAGGGGTGTGGAAATGAATTTTTTTTCTACTAGTCCACAGACAAGTAAATTTAGAAAATCCACTTGTCCGCCAGTTAAATTTACTTGCCCATAAACAAATAACAAAAGTGAAAAATAGTTTATTCTTTCTGATCTCTTTTATTGATGCCAAAACTGCCTTCCATTTTAAAACTGAAAAAAGTTAATTTCAAGGAGTAGTATTTTGCCACCTTGCTCTAGAACATTATATAAAAGACTAGCAAAATACCCGCGCTTCGCAGCGGTGAAGTACTGCCTTAAAATTTTTATTAAGAAGAAAATTAAACCTTTTTAAACTGAGGGAAAATATACCAATAATTATTTGTTAAAGATCTCTTTGTATGCCACGTTGTCAGTTCAGCCCTCCAGTTGCAATATGACCAAGCTGTAGCTGTGCGCTGAGCTTACTCTTGAGCATGCAATGTACAGTTGGCCATGTGAACAGTAATCTTGTTTCAAATCTCACAGCTTGGATTGCTGCTGTCATAATCGGTTTGAGTTTCATGGTTTGTTTCAGTTACGACAGTATTTGTAGGACTTGTGTTGAAGAGACATTCGGCATCTGTCAAGCGTTGTAAGTATACAACCAGTTTCATTGATAACTTCACATCCAGCTTTTGAGAGTTTAAACATTTCTAAACATCAAAGTGTCCACTACTGAAATCGTCACCTGTGAAGCTAAGATGTTTAAGAGGCATTGGTGGTTGTCCAAAGGTGTAAAATATTTGGCCATTTCGGTACACTTAAGCATTTCACTCTTCTAGTGCTCCTGTGTAGTATAATTATCTCCTGTACCGTCATCAGTCCACACCTTGAACCTGTCCCAGTCATTCAATACATAAGACACAATGTTCCTCCGGATATCAATAGTGAGCCTGATATGGCCGTGCAATATGTAACAAAGAGAATGGAAAGGCAGGTGCCATCTCCGGGCATGGAAACCACTTGGTCAGTGACAGTTCTTTGATCGATGGTGATTACCTCGATAGACATGTTAATGGGGGTACGGTTTGAATGATAAAGGAAATGGGTACCTGAACAATGTAAAGTAAGTCTAAAATACCTATATAATAACTATAATCGTAATAAATGAACAATAAAACAGCAGAGAAGCCGTGGATTAAATAAAAAGGCTGTAGTTATCAGCAGGGAGACGTGAATACCGTGGCGAAGCAAGGAAGGGAATGTAGAGACTGGAGCGACAGACGGCCTTATATAGGCATGCAGCCAACAACGTGGGAGGCGTTGGGATGGGGGACCCAACGCCGCCTCACACGGTGACCGAGCTGCAGGCAATGGACGTATATATGTACGTAAGTAGGATTCAGTTAGCGTTGGGAACCCGCGTACCAAATTTCTTGAAGATGGGCCCATAAGTAACAAAGACCGTTGAAAAGTTCAATATGGCAGCCGACAGTGGCATCATATCACCGAAATAAGTACCAAATTTCAGCCTTCTACCTATGAATAAGAAAGTTCAACATGGTGGACGTTGTTGACCGTTACGCGTAGAATTTTGAAATGAAACCTGCTTAACTTTTGTAAGTAAGCTGTAAGGAATGAGCCTGCCAAATTTCAGCCTTCTACCTACACGGGAAGTTGGAGAATTAGTGACGTTGGAAACTTCAATATGGCGGCCGACAATGGCATCATACCACTGAAATAAGTACGTACATTGGTTTTGGTTAGCGCAGGGAAGCCACCTACCAAATTTCGTGAAGATGGGGCCATAAATAAGAAAGTTCAACATGGCGGACATTGTGAAAATTAGTGACATTGGAAAGTTCAATATGGCGGCCGACAGTGGCGTCATACCATCGAAATAAGTACATACATCGGTTTCGGTTAGCGCAGGGAATCCGCCTACCAAATTTCGTGAAGATGGGGCCATAAATAAGAAAATTCAACACGGCGGACGTTGTCGACCGTTATCGACCGTTATGACCGTTACGTGTAGAATTTCGAAATGAAACCTGTTTAACTTTTATAAGTAAGCTGTAAGGAATGAGCCTGCCAAATTTCAGCCTTCTACCTACACGGGAAGTTGGAGAATTAGTGACGTTGGAAAGTTCAATATGGCGGCTGACAGTGGTGTCATACCACCGAAATAAGTATGTACATTGGTTTCGGTTAGCGCAGGGAAGCCGCCTACCAAATTTCGTGAAGTTGGGGCCATGAATAAGAAAGTTCAACATGGCGGACATTGTTGACCGTTATGACCGTTACGCGTAGAATTTCGAAATGAAACCTGCTTAACTTTTGTAAGTAAGGTGTAAGGAATGAGCCTGCCAAATTTCAGCCTTCTACCTACACGGGAAGTTGGAGAATTAGTGATGTTTGGAAAATTCAATATGGCGGCCGACAGTGGCGTCACACCACCGAAATAAGTACGTAAATCGATTTTGGTTAGCGCAGGGAAGCCACCTACCAAATTTCGTGAAGATGGGGTCAGCCTTCTACCTACACGGGAAGTTGGAAAATTAGTGACATTGGAAAGTTCAAAATGGCGGCCGACAATGGCGTCATACCATCGAAATAAGTACATACATCGGTTTTGGTTAGCGCAGGGAAGCCACCTACCAAATTTCGTGAAGATGGTGCCATAAATAAGAAAGTTCAACATGGCGGACGTTGTCGACCGTTATCGACCGTTATGACCGTTACGTGTAGAATTTCGAAATGAAACCTGCTTAACTTTTGTAAGTGAGCTGTAAGGAATAAGCCTGCCAAATTTCAGCCTTCTACCTACACGGGAAGTTGGAGAATTAGTGAGTGAGTGAGTGAGGGCTTTGCCTTTTATTAGTATAGATTCCCTTATTTTAACTCACTAAAACAATGCCTTCATTATGGCTACACTAGTTCTGTTTCAAATATTACAGTTACATAACAGAACACTGTCCTGATTCATTTTCTGCCATGTTCTTCAGCTTTTGTCTTGCAACATCTCCCCCAAGAATCTTTACCATCTCAGACAGCATGGGCTGAATGCTGTTCATTTCTGCTTGAGTGGAACTGCATGGTTCCTGGTACTGATACTGACAGCAAATTTGGCAAAAAACGGAGTCAGTGTCGTCTGCATTTACCCACGGAAACTCTTTGAGCCATTGCGATTGAAAAGACCGTTTTCGTTTTTTATCATACTCACGGTCCCTTTCAGCTTTTGTTTTTCTTTTCTTGTCCTCATTGTCAGGTGTTTCAGGGCCTGTTGTGCCAGTTTTAATCAAGAAATGATCCATTTCTCATCCGCGATGCTACTTGCTTCAGTTTCAGCAACAAGCATATAGCTAGACAAACACGCTTAACCGCAGTGCATTATGGGTTACACAGGTAATTCCTAATGACGTATTCGAAATTCCGCAAGATGGTACATTTCCAAAGAAGTAAATATTACCTATGTTGTCGGGGGGAAAAAATAATCGTATCTAAGTGAAGATTTTTATAGATATTTCATAACATTTGGAAACCGTTAGAATGTTTTCTTCTTTATTTTTAATAAACTGACAGCGCGAAACCAACTTGTTTTATGTGAAAAATTCTCTAATCAAAAACGATCTATAGACAGCTTATCAAAAGTGATGTCACACAAATTTCTTAACTCCTCAATATATCACAACCTACGTGAAATCGCAAATTTCAGGTAAGGTTACTGCCTAACAAGCTTTGTTATGTGGTGAAAACATTTGCATTGTAAGTAAAATGACCGCATTTTTATGTAGAAACAATGCATTTTATCAAAAAATATATAAAAAGTTATCGATTATAATGAAAAATTATCAGATTACATCGTAATGTTGGCATGAAAAAAAAAAAATGACCGCATCTCCAAGCGTGTAAATAGTAGGGTAAAATACTTATGTAAGACCATAAGAGTGCTTCCCCTTTGAAAAATCAGCCGTCATTTTGTAAACAATATTGAAGACCAATCTGACATGAACATGCCTAAGTAGACTGTTTCCGCATGAAGTACGTACCCAAATGTTTAAAGTTTGAAAGTAGTGGTAAAAATGTGCCCTGCACAGCACATATACTGTAATTCTTTTTTCTCCAGAAAATTGCACTTGTCCGCGGACAACTCAAACCAGAAAAACATGCTTGTCCGACGGTCAATTTACCCGTGTCGGACGAGTCGGGCGTTGAATTTCCGCACCCCTGAATATAAATAAAGCTAAGTGTAGAATTCTGTGATTTCCTACAAGATTGCAGTTTACCTTTCAAAACAGCACAGTGGCCATACATATTAAGCCCTAACATTAATACAAGAGTCCCAAAAATAATAAGTTTAGGTATGATAAAAGAACATCTATGACTAAGTTGTTTTATGAAAGATTATCTTTACTAAGATGTTCGCTGTTAAAAGAGTGAACAGCTTCTGAAATAAAGAAGCTCCTGTCCATCCAAGTCAAGAAGAAAACTGTTAATCCCAGAAATGTCCTGTTGTTGTAGTGAGCTTTCCAGTTTATAAAAGCAGATTTCCACCAGCTAAGGCGGTGGTATGCCTGTGCAGTGCTCAAGTAGGAGCAAAACAATAGGGAAGTGCAATGCTGGAAATTCTGTTTGGCAGCCAAAGTACACTTTATTGCCTGACATTAAAGGCAAGCTGATAAAGTTAGTCCATGTAAGTGATTATTACTACTATTCTGCAGTATACAATATTTGCAATATTTCGAAGCATAATTGGGGCTATGATGTAAACTAGGGCAAAAACAAACAAGACATGAAAAGCTACTTGTATTATTTGCATTTTTGTAATTTAGATTGCTTATTGTCTCATATTGGTTCCAAAAAGTTTTGTTTTTTTATGAAAGCACTTATAAAACTGTAATATAAATAGCCATTAGAATAATTTCCATTAAAACAACTGCATTCTATTTTACACATTGGTTAATAGGATGTTTTGTTTTAGAAAATCGTTATATTTTATAATGTCTTATTTGATCATTTCTTTTCAAAGAATTTTGGAATCTCAGTAGTTTTAAGTGTTTTTGTATATGTTTGAATTTAGTAATATCTATTGAACTTATTTCTGTATTTTTCTCTGTTTCTGATGGAAAAGTACAGAGAAGGTCAGAAGGAGTTGCATTGCGCGTTTGTAATCTCGGAGAATGCTTATGACAGGGTGCCAAGCAAGGAGTTATGGTACTGTATGAGGAAATTGGGAGTAGCAGAAAAGTATGTGAGGGTGGTGCAGGATGATATGTATGAGGACAGTGCAACTGCGGTGAGGTGTGCTGTTAGAATGACAGCCTGTTTCAAGGTGAGAGTAGGATTACATCAAGGATTGGCTCTGAGCCCATTCTTATTTGCAGTGGTGATGGACAGGTGAATTTAGACAGGAGTCTCCATGGACTGTTATGTTTGCAGATGACATTATGAACTGTAGTGTGAGTAGACAGCAGGTTGAGATGGGCATGGTAAGATGGAGGAACACATTGGTGAGAAGAGTAAAGGAAGTCGGAGTAAGATGGACTACATGTGAATAAATGAGAGGGAAGGTAGTAGAGGGGTGCAACTTCAAGGAATGGAGGTGGTGAAGGTAAACAAAGTTAAATACTTTGGTTTAACACCCAAAAGCAAGGGAGAGTGTGGCAAAGAGGTGAAGAAGAGAGTGCAGGCAGGGTGGACTGGGTGGAGAAGTGTGTCAGGAGTGATTTGTCGATCATAGTGAAAGAGAAGATCTGTAAAACAGTAGTGAAACCAGCCATGTTGTGTGATTTGGAGACTGTGGCACTGACGAAAAGACAGGAGAGAGTTAAGGGAAAGTTAAGGAAGATGCTACGATTTTTGCTTGAAGTAACAAGGATAGACAGGATTGGGAATAAGTATATTGGAGGGACAACGCTGCTATGACACTTTGGTGGCTGAGTATGAGTGGCTAGATTATGGTGGTTTGGGCATGTGCAGAGGAGAGATGAGGGGTACATCGGGAAAAGAATGTTGAGGACAGAACTGCCAGGCACAAGGAAAACAGGAAGGCCAAAGAGGAGGTTTATGGATGTGGTGAGGGAGGATATTAACGTAAAAGAAAGGGATAGATTGAGACGGATGATCTGCTTTGACGACCCCTAATTGGGAGAAGCCAAAAGAAGTATTTCTATTTTATCTTTCATCTCCGTTGCTGTAGTTTGATGCACATACTGTACATCATTTGACGTTTTTTTTTTCCAATGCAATGTTCCAATTGTTTAGGAAGAAAAAGTAAATTTTTTGAAAAATTGACATATTTCTTAATAGGTATGAGAAGCAATGATGTGTTTAAATTGAATTTCACACTTGTACTGAAAACATATTTTGCCAATGACTCTGTATGTGTCCTTAAAAAATGCTGCGTAGTATGGAACAATTAAGATGAAGACAGTTGATTTGTTATGTCAGTCTTTTACATTTTGTTTTACCATTGATGATTATAGAGTAGTTAGTTTGCTTAAATATATAATAAGCACATTTATAGCTGAAGCCTTAAATGTTCAAAATTAGCGATGTATTTAAAAGCCATGGTCAATTAAGACCTACAAATACTGTACAAGTATATATTTGTTAAATTAAGTTTTATGATTGTACAGGCTCCAAGTGTCGTATACAGTATTTTAAATTTAAAAATGTTTACATTTTTTTTAGTATTTTGCTGAAATTATTATTTTTCTGCTTTGGCATTCTCCTTCAGACTGTTTATTTTGATGTGTGCTATACAGTTAAGAACTGAGCTTTCCACTCACCTCTTAATAATGTTATAGAACTGACATTGGTAGTAAACAGAAAATAAAGAAAAACCCGTTATAATATTTCTATATTAAGAGGAAGTAGATTTTCTTTTCTTGTTTTGCATTAATCGCTGCACAGCAATAGACAACTTGCTGTGGTTAGGGGTAAATTTCACAATTTAGGTTTTAATCTTAGTGTGAAAATGTTAACCATAGTAACTAAAGTTGTGACATTTTTCTTTCTCGGTTTAGTGTTTAACATAGTGTTAATGTTCTTGGAGTCTTATTGTAAAACAAAATAATTGCCTGTTTTCATATTTTACAGAATGCTGAGAACAATATATGACTGGTTTTGGTGGGACCGCCTGTGGCTGCCTTACAATCTGACCTGGACTGATCTTGAAGACCGAGATGGCCGTGTGTATGCTAAAGCTTCAGAACTTTGGATAACTTTGCCATTGGCTCTGGTTTTCTTGGTTGTCAGACAAGCCTTTGAACTGTAAGTAAATGTTAAAACTATTTTAGTGTAATTTAATATTCAAGTATTATTCAATATATTAATATTCAATATTCATATATTAATATATTAGTGTAGTGCATGTAAAGAAATCACATACTTTCTAGGAGCAGTTAGGTTTATTTCAGTTTTTTTTTTTTTTTGGTTCCTTTGAATTGTACTATCTGTAAAAGAGATTGGTAAAGATTGATATCTAAAACCTGTGTTTTTGGATGCGTTAGTGCAATTACGTCTAATCTGTATCCTGTATGATTATTTTGATAATATAAGGCAACATACGTGTTTTGTATTTTCTGCTAACCAGATAGTAAACAAAATTTAAATAAGACATATTTATGTTAAATCTAGATGCAAAAGTTAAACACCTTTTATGCCAAATTTCAGTGCTTTTTTTTGCCTTCTGCCTACATGAACACATACTGGGGGCCTTATTTATAAAGTTTGTGTATGCACTAAAAGGAGTCTCAAAATGTGCATGTGCAACTTCCCGCGCAAACATCAGGATTTATAAAAAGAAAACTTTATGGGGGAACTTGTATATATTTACGGAATGTCTGCTAGCCATACAGGATAGCTTCAATAGTAATGTCATGTTTTATACTTACAGTATGTAGCTGGTTGATACATAAACAAGGAAGTGGGGTTTCAAATATGAGGTTTACATTCTCCTATTTGCTGTTAAAATACCTTTTGCCTATTCTCCTGCTCTCACCTTCCCCTGTGCGCACTCTCCCGCTGTCAGCACAACATACTTAAGGACTATGAAGTAGTTTGTGACATGCTGTTGATTCTGCCTTTTTCTGTTTGCTTTTTAGTCTTTTTGCCTTATTATAAACTTGTGAAAAAGTGAGCCAGAGGTGAAATTTTTTAAACTAGATAATACCTATTTAACACAGAGTGGATAAGTTCTTGGTTTACATTCATCTAGGCTGACCTCCTGCTAGAGATAATTGCAAGATGTACTGTAGCCTGTGGAAGACAGGACTATACTTACAAATATTTATCTTTCCAATACTAATCCATACTGATAAAGAACACGCATTTCCTAATTATAAGATTTGGTTATCTATACTAATAAACGGCAAAGCCCTCACTCACTCACTCACTCACTCACTCACTCACTCACTCATCACTAATTCTCCAACTTCCCGTGTAGGTAGAAGGCTGAAATTTGGCAGGCTTATTCCTTACAGCTTCCTTACAAAAGTTGGGCAGGTTTCATTTCGAAATTCTACACGTAATGGTCATAACTGGAAGCTGTTTTTTCTCCATTTACTGTAATGGAGATGAGCTTGAAACCCGTGGGGGCGGAGTTTGACATAATCACGCCTCCCACGTAATCACGCATTACGTAGAAAACCAGGAAGAGCCCCAAAAAGCGCTGAAGTAAACATGCATTATATAATTGAGAAGGTAGCGAAACAATAAGAAGCGAGCGAGTGATATATACAACCATATTCATGAGTTCTACTACTTCGGAAACAAAGCACAGTGTAAACCTACACTTTAAATTAAGTTCATAGACAGGCTGCCTCTGGCGTTTGTAATTTAGTGCCTGCCCATATAAGGCCGTCCGTCAGCGGCAATCCAATAGCAAACTGCCACGGGTAAATTATTCACGGGTGTAGGACTGTGCTTATGGAGAGGAAGATGATATAGTCAGGGTGGTCTTTGGCACAAACTCAGCGAAACTGCGAGAGAAAGTTTTAAGTACCGGGACTTCGGTAGCATTAGATACAGCCATGGACATAGCACGACATGGCAACAGCACAGCTGGGAAACTTCGATGCATGAACACCGAGCGGCTCATGTGAACTGACGCAGTGCACAGACAAAAAGCAAGAAACCGAATTACACAATTGAAAAGGCAGCAAAAAAATATGAAGCGTCTGATAAATACAAGATAAGTATGTAATAAGTACAGCTACTGCAGAAACAAAGCACACGGTGGAAAAAGTGAATGTCCCGCTAAAGGAAGACAGTGTTAAAAAAAAAAACCCGTGCATGCAGTGTGTCAGGTCTCAGATAAAGAAGAAGAAGACGAGCTGTTTATTGATGCAGTAAGAAACGAATCTTTTTCATAGCTTATTTAACACACTACGTCTCCGCTGCGATACGCGGGTATATATATATATATGTATATGTATATATATATATACCCTGATCTACATACTCGAATAATGAATACTTTATTCGCAATCAATGATTGTTTTGGTAAAGCCATACTCAGTGTATTCATTAGATGAACGGTAAAAAACTAAGAGCGAGGGGAGGGGCACTTATTGAGGCATGCAGGCAAAACCACATTAGCACGCGGGCTCGATGTACGGAAAAATATATCTTTTCAAGTTCTATTTAGTCCATATGTGTCAAATTCAAGGGCCACGGGCCACATCCGGCCCGGCGTGTAATTATATCCGGCCCGCGAGATCATTTTATATACTGTATTATTGTTATTAATGGCCCGGGTATATGAAGCGCTGGTAACACAATAAACTACAGATCCCATAATGCAGCGCTTCACCTGCCTGGCCGAACACTTACCGCGTTAATCAAGTCTAGCTTGCAAGTTATTGCGAAGCTAGCCCACACGATGCTTAAGAGAAAAGTTGATTCTGAAAATAGAGCCTTTAAAAACCGATGGGAGGCTGAGTATATGTTTACTGACATTGCCGTTAAACCCGTGTGTCTCATTTGTGGAGCTAATGTGGCTGTAATTACAGAATTTAATCTAAGACGGCACTATGAGACAAAACATCA
>JANRMT010062813.1:95454219-95466978 GCA_026402145.1 Polypterus bichir lapradei
TATATATATATATATATATGTATGTATATATGTGTGTGTGTGTATATGTATATATATATATGTGTATATGTATAGATATGTATATATATATGTTTATGCGTGTGTGTGTAAATATATATATATATATATATATTTATATATATATATGACAGCAACACTCATCACTCACAACAGTGACAAAACAATTACATTGACAATCATGTTACGTTATTTTCAAAATGTTTCCTTTTCTTTTTCATTGCTTCTTCAACACACTACTTCTCCGCTGCGAAGCGCGGGTATTTTGCTAGTACATTAATACAGGGGTCAGCGTTGCTTCCTCACAGATCCAACGACCTGGGCTTGAATGTATAGCCTGCTTTTATAAACTTGCCAATATCCATTTCAGTGGAATGTAGCTGTATGAGTAAAACATCAAACTGTTAAGCGATATGCCCTGTTTCCAGAAAATGATGTACAGTCACACACAATGGTATTTGATGCTCATCTGAATGTATGTGGCACAACTCAATATTAGCTTTGCAACATTAAAGTACCTGGTGTGCAGGCTATAGTGTGAGGTGGACACAAGATAGTAAATGTTGGGGACCAGATAGTAAGTGGTGAGGATGAGACAGCAAGTTGTACATACCAAATTGTTTCCCATTTAAAAAAAAAATTGCGCCATGTCCCCTCAGGGGCTCTGTATATGTGTACAAACTGATAATTGTAAACATAAAGTGCATACCTAAACCATCCCACACTCATTTAATAAGTTAAAGCCCACCCGTCTGCTTTTTATATCACTGTGCTAAAAGAGATGGAAACTACATCAAACTGAAGAACTGAGGCCTTGGTAAAATCGTAATTAGGTAGCCCCAAAGCACACTTTTGTCATTTTTTTAAATCTAACTTTATTTTGTACATAGATGAAAACATTTCGTAAGTACGTCAAAGTATACTGTACGTACATGAAAGTATGCCATACGTACAAGGTATTTTCTGATACGTATGAGATGAGGGTTATCCCATAATGTTTTTCACTATGCGGTTCAGAGCTTCTGTATTTCGCCAGTTTTACAGTGATTTTCATTTCTATTGATGTCTTGAGGCTTGTTGATTCCTTATGATCTCTTGGGGCTTGTGAGCAGTCCAGGCCGTGACAGAACACATGTCCTGCCAAGCCCTGCCTGCAGCTAGATGCGCCTCATTTTATGGAAGGAAAGAAGATGATGATGTATCAATGTAGACCAAGCAGTACTTCAGTGCTGTTCCATTAGCTGCTGAAAACTAGCTCTGGCATTCTAAAAGTTCCCAGTTGTGGATAAATTGGCCTAGAGTGCTCTTCTATTGGGAGAATTTTGGTTATTCAGAAAAATTTGTGGTGTAATCCAGACATGTTATTAAATTCACTTTCACTTTAATGTTAATGGGTAAAGATAATTTACCTGTGCAAAAGCAGCATCATTGTTGGACTTTGCATAGTGTATCTGTTTTACATACTGCAACAATCGCTGCACCTCACCACCCATAAGGAAGTGGGTGATGTTCGAAAGATATACTAGCATTAAAAATATTCGGTCCTTGACCCCTCTTCTCCCCAGCCAACTCCTGCAAGCTCCCACCAATGCTTAAAAGAAACCCAGATAATACTGTAGGTAAAATTGATTAAATAAAGTGTATTGTAATCAAGAAACCAGTGTTTACACATGTACATAAAAATGTGCATATTTTGTGATCCCATTTTCCACAGACCTCCACACCTGGCCAAACATCTAATCCCCGGTCTGGCATACAAATGCCAAAAATCGCTCAAAAAAGAGAAAAATAAGAAAGGGAATGATTAAACACAGGGTAAAATGTTGATGAATATCCTGGCATAAAGTTCCCTCTGAATGATGTGAAAAACAGTCAGCATTTGGATATGGCTGCTTTCTTGCTATAATGAGGAATAAAGAGCGAGTGCGACTCACCAACGGGATCACCCGGAGAACCATAGGACCATATACTGAAACCCACACACCTTCTCGGGTATTCATCTCGCCATTTCTTTTATTCTGGGTGGCCACCCCAGAAATAGTGGAAATCCCTAGGTGATAGATAGCTGATCCCTTTGCTCCTTAAAAAAAAAAAAAAATCCTGCTAAAATGTCCCATTTCCTGCCCCTGTAGTCATAGAAACATGACGTCTGCCCTGGATAGCTGGAAATCCTACCAAGTGGACCCCTCCAAAACTTTGCGTCATCTACAATGACTGAGTGGATATTCCTTCTGCATTATCAAGTCCCTGTAATATAGTGACGGCAGTCAAAAAAAGCAACCCCGATTTTAATGCTATGTAGTCTTGCTATAGTATTAGTACAGGTAGGTATAGTGGTAGGCAAACATTAACTTTGAAAGGCACCTTAATTATTTTATCTTTGGTTTCATTTATATGGAAATCTGTTCAGTCTTATCAACAGATTAAGAATTTGGAAGAATGCAGTTGCAGTAATTCGATTAAAAATCACTCAAAACCTTCAATAGAATTTTTGTGTTTTTTATTTGAATACATGATGATACATGACACTTTAGCAGAGATAAATTGTTTATTATAATTGCACTCTATGGATAACAGTATGTCAAAATATTGTGTTCATATATTTCAGCCACATCTGTTGTTAAGGGGTGTGTGAAATCAAGCACAAAGCCATGCAATCACCATTGGCAAACAATGGCAGTATAGTGGGTTTTAATGAAGAACTCAGTGACTTTGTCTTTGCTGTCTGACGTTGATGCTGACCATCTGTTTTACTTCCCCCTCCTGTGTGTACACCGGTGGGGAGAGCAACCCAGTTCAGGAAAGACAGACCTGGGGGCAAAATGGATAGGGGAATTACCCCTAGGCGCAGTGGATGTCTTGCTATTCTCTTAGCTTCTCTTGTTGATGAGTCAGTTGTTGTTCAAAGTGATGGTCTCCTTCAATGACTGTCTGTTTCTAAAGTGTGCAATCCCCCCCCCAATTGTTTCACGCTTCCAATGTGGAATGGAGCAGGCCTTTACAGAACACTTCAGGTAGTCCTTCCAGTATTTGTTTGGGCCACCCTAAGGTCGGGATCTTTTGGCCAATTTATCAAACCAGGACCATTTGGGGAAGCCCAGACTCATCTTTGCGGATAACGTGCCCAGTCCAGTGGAAGACATGGGTGAGCTGGTTGATGAGCAGAGTTCCAGAATTTTAATGTGTGGAACCCTGTCTTCCCAAATGTTGCCGTGGATTTCTGGAGGCAGTGTATAAGGAATGTTTCTAGGATATGGATTTGCTTGCAGGAGGGAGTCCAGGATTCACATCCATATAGAAACATTGATATACACACTGTGTGACAGATCATGACCTTGGTTGTCATGCAGAAATTTTAGTTAAAGAAGACTTGCTTTGACAGCCAAATGCAGAGGATGGCAGACAGAGGCAGATCGCAGTCTCCTTAGTCACAAAGGCATTGATTAGAGATTATGCTTCCGAGGTAGGGGAAGGATTGTGTGTTCCCCTGTGTCATGTTGACAATCTTGATGTCCATTGGAGCATCTCTCAGCTGGAAGGCAGTCTGAAGGGGTCAGCATCTTGGAGGTGCTGATTTCCTGGCCCATCCAGAAATACACTGAGTTTAAGGACCTCAGCAGTTATCTGAAGGCTTTCTGGGTGAAGAGCTATGCCCACAACATCATTAGCATACTGGAGCTTGTCTTTGACAATCTTTGAAGGCTGAAAGTCTTGCCATTCATTCTGTTACTAGATCAGCACTCCATCAGTGGCAACCAGCGTATTTCTGGAGAGATAGTGACAGCGACAAAGTGAATGTTGACGAGCACTGGAGCCAGGATGCAGCCTTGCTTGATGAGAACAATGATTTCGAAGGGGTCATATGTTTCCCCACCAAAAATTCATTCCGTCATGGAAGAGACAGAGTAGAATGAGGAATTTTGGGGGACATCCAGACTTAGAGTGCTTCCCAAAGCATTTCACAGTTCCCAGTGTGAAACACTTTCTACAGGTCAATAAAGGCAAAGATGATGTCTTGCTGTTGTTCCCAAGCCCTCTCCAGGAGTTGGCGGGTGACAAAGATCATATTGGTTGTGTTGTGTTTGGGCCGAGGGCTTTCTTGTAGGAGGACTGGAGGGCTGTGAACAGTGAGGTCTACAGTTCATCAACATCAGTATTGGTCATCATGATGTCACCATCGGTGGTTGAGATTGGGATGTGTCCAAGCTGAGTGTGAAAATGACTTGTCAATACACCTGTGGTGTCAGTGGTCGCAAGGGATGTAACGCTGAGGTATAGCTTGGATGGGGTTTGTCTTCTAGTAGGTGATCTGAGTACAATGCAGGGAATGGACCAGACAAGACTATAGTCTGTTCAGCATTCTGCTCCTTGCATTACTCGTGTGATCAGGACACCCTGGAGATCATGTAGATGGATAATGATATAGTCCAGTGGGTGCCAGTTATTTGATCGAATATGCATCCATGTTATTTTGTGTTTTTCATGGAGCTGAAGCATTGTGTTGTTAATGGACAGTTGATGCTTGTGCAAAGTGCCTGCTAGCATTTAAATTTCTGATTCTGTGGTTTTCACTCACATCATTCCAGACATCCAAGCTCTTTCTGACTTGTGTGTTGAAGTCTCCAAGTAAGGCAGTGTTGTCTGAGGCAGGAACGTTCCGGACTGCTTCATCAGGGGAAACACAGAAGTTGTCTTTTTTTTTTTTTTTTTCCTCCATATTGTCCAGCATAGGAACATATGTATTAATAATTGTCATATAGGAATCTTTCACCAGTGGAACATGCATGATCATTAAGATAATGCTGAAAGGGGTTTCTTGACAGCAAGGCTAATTCCGTGAATCCACATCTTGACTGTGGCCAGAAGAATGTTTACCTGGCTGTGGTTTCAATGATGGGTCCTTCATTAGTGAGTCAAGAGCTGTTCTCAGAGGTGGTTGGTTGGTAGTGGTCAAATCCATGAGAGTGCAGAAATTCCAAAGAGTGAGGATGAAAGATTCTGAAGTTTTTTGACTGCATGTAGAGGGGTGGCTTGCCAGGTGCAGTTGCCTGGCTGAGTACAGGCGAGACAAACTTTCTTTATAATGCCTTTTATTGTCCTCTACCCATTAGGGATAGACAGTGCTATCCTTGAAAAAGGCTGCTTGGTCACGTTTACATCTGTGTGGGTTTCATACTAAGAAAATACACCTTCACCTAATGGTAGTTTTCCCCATCTGTTGCCCATCACCATAGGACTTTGATACTGGCAAAAGAATAAGGTAGGTTCATTGAAGGAAGAATTATAGCCTTTGAATTCAACGTTGAAAGGTGGATAGCTTTTTACTGTGCTCTGACTGCACTATGTAAGTGAAACAAGCAAGTGTTTATGCTGGGATTGCCTTATTTGAATAAACATCAGTTTTACCTAATGATGCCTTTCCGACATGCAATTGGCATGTGTGTGAAAGACTAATAATCTTGGCTAATAACTAAAAGACTAATAACTTTTATTACTTTGCCCTGGTTGGAAAGACCAATCCAAATATATACATGAAAGTTGTAATACGGTTGAACTTGTAAACCTAGGTTTTTTAAAGATACAGTGCATCCTTCACACACATACATGTAATGCCATTTTTGCCTGAGCCAAATCAAGCACATCCAGTAAAGCCCAATAGTGTTAATTTGTTCAGTGCAATTCCGAACTGCCCCATCCCCATGTGATGCACTCCATTTTAGGAAAGTGTCACAAGCATGATGATCAAAATATACAATGTACATTGGATTCAACTGTCAGCAATGATTAACAGTCTACTTTTCCATTGCCTGGTGGGACAGTATATGATGAGATGAAGGGGTGACTATGCATGCAGTGATCAAATGAGCATAGTACTCTACAACTGGGCTCTTCCTTGGAACCTGAGACGATTTTTCATTTTATTAGAATGTGAATACTCCTACTCCTGCATGGGTGGGCACACTGCAGCTCAGAATCTGTTGCTTATTATAAAGGGAGAAGCTATAATTTTTGTCTATTTCACCTAATTAAAAAAAATCACATTTGTTAAAACAGTGGGCACATTTGAAAGTGCACTCTATAAGGTTTCTGTTTATGTTTTTACCTAGTTTTGCATGATAAAGTAGCATTGTTATTAATGAAAATTGACAGAACATGCCCATATACATACTTGGCAATGAATCTGTAGTCTCCAGAGGGTTAAACACTTGACTGTCTGTCATAAAATACCACCTTTGCCACATGTCAGTGCTTGAAATTTCTGTAAGTGCTATTATCGTGAAATACAGTGCATCCGGAAAGTATTCACAACGCATCACTTTTTCAGCCTTATTCCAAAATGGATTAAATTCATTATTTTCCTCAGAATTCAACACAAAACACCCCATAATGACAACGTGAAAAAAGTTAACTTGAGGTTTTTACAAATTTATTAAAAACAAAAAAAACTGAGAAATCACATGTATATAAGTATTCACAGCCTTTGCTCAATACTTTGTCAATGCACCTTTGGCAGCAATTATAGCCTCAAGTCTTTTTGAATATGATGCCACAAGCTTGGCACACCTATCCTTGGCCAGTTTCACCCATTCCTCTTTGCAGCACCGCTCAAGCTCCATCAGGTTGGATGGGAAGCGTCGGTGCACAGCCATTTTAAGATCTCTCCAGAGATGTTCAATCAGGTTCAAGTCTGGGCTCTGGCTGGGCCACTCAAGGACATTCACAGAGTTGTCCTGAAGCCACTCCTTTGATATCTTGGCTGTTTGCTTAGGGTCGTTGTCCTGCTGAAAGATGAACCGTCGCCCCAGTCTGAGGTCAAGAGCGATCTGGAGGAGGTTTTCATCCAGGATGTCTCTGTACATTGCTGCAGTCATCTTTCCCTTTATCCTGACTAGTCTCCCAGTTCCTGCCACTGAAAACTATCCCCACAGCATGATGCTGCCACCACCATGCTTCACAATAAGGATGGTATTGGCCTGGTAATGAGCGGTGCCTGATTTCCTCCAAATGTGACGCCTGGCATTCACACCAAAGAGCTCAATCTTTGTCTCATCGGACCAGAGAATTTTGTTTCTCATGGTCTGAGAGTCCTTCAGGTGCCTTTTGGCAAACTCCAGGTGGGCTGCCATGTGACTTTTACTAAGGAGTGGCTTCCATCTGGCCACTGTACCATACAGGCCTGATTGGTGGATTGCTGCAGAGATGGTTGTCCTTCTCGAAGGTTCTCCTCTCTTTACAGAGGACCTCTGGAGCTCTGACAGAGTGACCATCGGGTTCTTGGTCACCTCCCTGACTAAGGCCCTTCTCCCCCGATCGCTCAGTTTAGATGGCTGGCCAGCTCTAGGAAGAATCCTGGTGGTTTCAAACTTCTTCCACTTACGGATGATGGAGGCCACTGTGGGACCTTCAAAGCAGCAGAAATTTTTCTGTAAAACTTCCCCAGAGTTGTGCCTCAAGACAATACTGTCTCGGAGGTCTACAGACAATTCCTTTGACTTCATGCTTGGTTTGTGCTCAGACATGAACTGTCAACTGTGGGACCTTATATAGACAAGTGTGTGCCTTTTCAAATCATGTCCAATCAACTTAGTTTACCACAGGTGGACTCCAATTAAGCTGCAGAAACATCTCAAGGAAGATCAGGGGAAACGGGATGCACCTGAGCTCAGTTTTGAGCTTCATGGCAAAGGCTGTGAATGCTTATGTACATGTGCTTTCTCAATTTTTTTATTTTTAATAAATTTGCAAAAATCTCAAACTTTTTTTCACGTTGTCATTATGGGGTGTTGTGTGTAGAATTCTGAGGAAAAAATGAATTTAATCCATTTTGGAATAAGGCTGTAACATAACAAAATGTGGAAAAAGTGATGCACTGTGAATACTTTCCGGATGCACTGTAGAACTATCTAGGATTAACACCAGCTCTGCCACCAAGTAGTAGACTATCCAAATTCCCAGAGTGGTGCCACTGAGCTCATAGTACGTAAAAAAAGGCTATCTTCTGTTGCATCATTCAGAACAAACTGCAACTAGAAGCAACAGCACAAGAACCGTGTGCCAGGAGCTTCATGCATAATCCATGGCCGAGCATGTGCACACAATCCTAAAATCATTATGTGCAATGGCAAATGTCGGCTGCAGTGGTGTAAAGCACAACACTATTGGACTCTTAAACACTGGAAATTAATTCTCAGAAGTGATGAATCATGCTTCACTGTCTGGCAGTCTGATGGATGAATCTGGGTTTGACAGATGCCAGAAAAATGCTACATTTCAGACTGCATAGTGCCTGTTGTAAAGTTTGGCGGAGGAGGGATAAAATCTGGGGCTGTTTATCAAGATTTGGGCTGTAGCATACAGAGACACATGAGACATTTGTGCACCTGTTGTAGCCATGAAGTGAGGAGCCAACTCCATACTAATGCCCATGTTTTTGGAAGGGGATGTTCTATAAGCTCATATAGGTGTGAATGTCAGGTCACAGACTTTTGGTCTTAAAGTATATTTGTCATTCAGTTAGCATCATTTTTGAGTGCTCCACACACACAGAGAGAGAGAGAGAGAGAACAGTGAAACTTGATATTGTATTTATATTAGGGCAGTCTTTGTAAATAATTACAATAATGTAAAGCAAACATCAAAACTATTGTTGCCTTTAGCAGTAACCTTTATAGTCAATTCATGCACAAATGACCAAAGGTTGCTGATGAAGAAAGTAAATTGGAAAGGGTTGGGACTTTAGTCATTTAGCTGCAAGTCTTATTTGCCTTGTTTTCAATTAAAAAAGCACAACTTTGGTTTAATTGTTGATATTGGTTAATTATTGGTAACTGAGGTTAATCCAAATTTAAGGATTTGTTGTGATATGTGATTGTATACCAAGAATACATGGAATTGACATTATGATAAAACAAGATATATACTATAAAATACATATAAACTGAAGCACATCTTTGGTGCATTTCTGACACTGCATTCGTTTAATTTAAAGATACAACCCTTCACAAAGTAAAAAATGTTAATATTTCATTGTTTTGTAAATCAGTTAATTAGGGGATTATTTGTACCCATGTTTTTGTCTTCTTCAAAAATCTATATCTATACTAATAAAAGGCAAAGCCCTCACTGACTGACTGACTCACTCACTCACACACTCACTCACTGACTCATCACTAATTCTCCAACTTCCCATGTAGGTAGAAGGCTGTAATTTGACAGGCTAATTCCATACAGCTTACTTACAGAAGTTAAGCAGGTTTCATTTCGAAATTCTACGCGTAACGGTCAACAACGTCCGCCATGTTGAACTTTCTTATTTATGGCCCCATCTTCTCGAAATTTGGTAGGCGGCTTCCCTGCACTAACCGAAACCAATGTACGTACTTACTTTGGTGGTATGATGCCACTGTCGGCCGCCATATTGAACTTTTCAACAGTCTTTGTTACTTATGGGCCCATCTTCAAGAAATTTGGTACACTGCTTCTCCGCTGTTTTATTGTTCATTTATTACAATTATAGTTATTGTATAGGTATTTTACACTTACTTTACATTGCTCAGGTACCCATTTCCTTTATCATTCCAATCCCCATTACCATGTCTATCGAGATGATCACTATCGATCAAAGAACTGTCACTTACCGAGTGGTTTTCATGCCCGGAGATGGCACCTACCTTTTCCATTCTCTTTGTTACATATTGCACGGCCATATCAGGCTCACTCTTGATATCCGGAGGAACATTGTGTCTTATGTATTGAATGACTGGGACAGGTTCAAGGTGTGGACTGATGACTGTACAGGAGATAATTATACTACACTATACTTATTATTATACTACAGGAGCACTATAAGAGTGAAATGCTTAAGTCCTTCACCTATGGTTCTGCATGTGAGTTGATGGCTGCCGCTGAATTGTTTGGTTGTCGCTTTCAAGTGTACCGAAATGGCCAAATATTTTACACCTTTCGACAACCGCCAATGCCTCTTAAACATCTTAGATTCACAGGTGACGATTTCAGTAGTGGACACTTTGATGTTTATGAATGTTTAAACTCTCAAAAGCTGGTTGTGATTTTATCGATGAAACCGGTTGTGTGCTTACAACGCTTGACAGATGCCGAATGTCACTTCAACACAACAAATCCTGCAAATACTGTCGTAATTGAAACAAACCATGAAACTCAAACCGATTATGACAGCAGCAATCCAAGCTGTCAGATTTGAGACAAGATTACTGTTCACATGGCCACCTGTAAGTTGTAAGCTCAGCGCACAGCTTGGTCATGTTACAACCGGAGGGCCGAACTGGCAACGTGGTATACAAAAAGATCCTTAACAAATAATTATTGGCATATTTTCCCTCAGTTTAAAAAGGTTTAATTTTCTTCTTAATAAAAATTTTAATGCAGTACTTAGCTGCTGTGAAGCGCGGGTATTTTGCTAGTATATATATATCTATACTAATAAAAGGCAAAGCCCTCACTGACTGACTGACTGACTGACTGACTGACTCATCACTAATTCTCCAACTTCCCGTGTAGGTAGAAGGCTGAAATTTGGCAGGCTTATTCCTTACAGCTTCCTTACAAAAGTTGGGCAGGTTTCATTTTGAAATTCTACGCGTAATGGTCATAACTGGAAGGTATTTTTCTCCATTTACTGTAATGGAGTTGAGCTTGACCGCCGTGGGGGCGGAGTTTCGTGTGACATCATTACGCCGCCCACGTAATCACGTGAACTGACTGTCAACGCACTATGTAGAAAACCAGGAAGAGCTCCAAAATACGCTGAACAAAACATGCATTATATAATTGAGAAGGCAGCGAAACATTAAGAAGCGAGCGAGTGACATACTACCATATTCATCAGTACAGCTACTTCGGAAACAAAGCGAGGTATAAACCTAAACTTTAAATTAACTTAATAGACAGGCTGCCGCTGGTGCTTTTCGTGCCCACGGGTAATGCGGGATACAAGTTTAATGAGAGGACGCAGGATATAAACGAGAGTTTTGATCATTTTGTAACTAAGTTAAAATTGTAGGTGAAGGGGTGTGCTTATGCAAATTCCGAGAGACTGTGTTTGTGGGGGATTGACAGTTAAGGCAGGTGGGGGAGTCACGTCATCATCTCCCCTCCCATTTACCTCATTTCGCTCTGAGCTGAGCTCCGCGGCTAACGCCATCTTCCGAAGCAACTTCGTCACACACTGCCACCAAATACAGAGAAATCCACAAGTTAATACACACTCTGTCTCTAGACTTTCTCCACACTGAATCCTCCAGGCACTACTTACAAAAGGTTACATTGACAATCGTGTTACGTTATTTTTAAAATGTTTAATTTTCTTAGCACAAGCACAGCTGAGAAGCTTCGATGCAGGTGCTCCATAACGCGTTAAAAAATAATGCATTTAATCACACTTTGCATTACAATCAAAGGGGAACTTTTGTCAATGCATGATTTCCTGGTACACCGATTACATTGATCAGCGCATCCCAATTCATTTTAGCCTCGCACCACCTTGGTTTGAGAAGAAGTATGAAAAAATATGAGGTTAACACACAAAAACAGATCACCAATTCAAGCTTTATGAATAATCGATTCGCCATCAATAATTGTTTTGGTAAAGCCATACTCAGTGTAATCCTCCTTCCATTTTATAATTTTTCCGCCACTAGCCATGATTGAATGAACGGTAAAAAAGTAAGAGCGAAGCGAGGGTGACTTATTTAGGCAGGCATATATATGACAGCAACACTCATGACAATCATGTTATGTTATTATTAAAATGTTTCCTTTTCTTTTTCATTACTTCTTTAACCCATTACTTCTCCGCTGCGAGGCGTGGGTATTTTGTATATGAATGACCTCCAAAGAGCGCGGAGACTTTTGATCATGTGAACGTGTCTGCAAAAACTGGCGTCTCCTGCCCAGCCAAAGTCGAGCAGCCGGCGCGCGCGCATAGCTGTGCCGGCCTTTCACACGCTGACTGCGCGTCTGCGGCAAAATAATATTAAGGCACTTCGCACTTTATTTTGCACGTATACGATTATGAGGTCGTCAGCTCTTATGAAGACACGCACAGGAGTGAAGGACTGACAGTGCCATCACAGCCGATTAATAGCTGGGACGTCTCACCAGTCTGCACAAGACCCACCGCGACTGTCCCCAAAAGGCGCTCATATCGTCAGCGAACACATCTCTCTATACTATATAAAAGAAAAAGGCAACTTTCCTTTCTTTACACCTTTTTTCCTTTTATCCCAAACCAAAGCCTTTCTCTCTTAACACTGCAGAGGACACAAAACTAATTTTCTTTAATTGCTGGTAAGGCACATTATTAGAGGCAGAAATTTGGACTTTCACATAGAAAATGTAATTTCTATACCACAGCCGTCGTGTAGCGCCTTTCAAAAGGGATCTACTACCGAGAGATGATCCATATACATTTTAGCTGCTGTTAGTACTACTTACCTCTTCTGTTATACCGTCTTTAAAATGTAGTTTACCTGCAACCACTCCAGTAGTGCTCAATGTAACTTTACTTCTTAAAACGTTAATGTTGTACTGTTTAATAACTTATAGACTACATTTTATTATTTTTCCCTTGCACTCAGTGATCAAAGCTATACACACACATATAGACACATACATATATATATATATACACATATATTTATATATACCTGTGTGTATGTTTGTATGTATGTGTATACACACACACACACACACACACACACA
>JANRMT010062813.1:95475360-95487065 GCA_026402145.1 Polypterus bichir lapradei
TATATATATATATATATATATATATGACAGCAACACTCATCACTCACAACAGTGACAAAACAATTACATTGACAATCATGTTACGTTATTTTCAAAATGTTTCCTTTTTGTTTTCATTACTTCATTAACATACTACTTCTCCGCTGCGAAGCGCGGGTATTTTGCTAGTATAAAATATACACACACACACACTGTTAATTGACAATTTGCTGAATGTAAGCTAAGGAGATATGGACGGATCAGCTGCTGCTACCGTTGCTCCATGTTCTGCGTGTTGGACTGTGCGTCGATGGTTTAAAATCCTGTACAGAAGCTGCTGCTGCCGTGCTACGTGATCTGCATGTCACACTGTACAATGATTATTTAAAAGCCTGTACAGCAGCTGTCCTTTTGTCTCATGGGACGTTAACGTTTCTCCGAGAAATTGTTTGTAAGTAGGGCGTGACGTGCACGTAGTCTCGTGGGACTTCAAAGTGTCTCTCTGAGATGATCATCTCTTGACCCAAGATATTTTAATATAATAGATGGGTATATAGACCTTTATACTTGCCATTCAGATGCCTTTCTAGTGGTTGCGATGTTTATGTGCAACACATCACAGTTAGTAACATATAGTTAGAATGGAAGTAGGCTGCTTATAATGGCCCAACAATTAATAGTGAAAAGAAGTTGAGACGCTGCACTGTCATAAAAATATGTAGTGTTTTGATAAGATGCAAATGATATGAGCATCTCATGAAGAAAATACTAGCTTAATTTCACACATGGAGTTGCCTTCACTTTTTAAAGCTGTACAGGAGTCATTGCTGGCTTCTGGTCCTTACTGCTTAGCTGATAGCTGTCACCACCCTACACAGTTATTTTGTCTTTTCATTTTCTTGTTTCTTGTATGTGGATAGAAAACGCTTTTGAGTTTCCAGTCATGATAAATGTGATCATAGTTTGTTTCTGATCAACACTGAATGTGGTCTGTGTGCTCCATCAACACCACGTTTACTGTTTATCCATTTTTTTTAAGTCAGGTGCCATTTATCATAATGCACATAATGCTGGTATAAATGGATTTACTTTACTTTAGTGAAAAATTCTTGCCAGTGTTCAAACTGCCAGTCTATCTTAACTTTATGTGTTGACCAGGGCACCTGTTACAAGTGGTCTTCCAAATACCATAGTCCAGTGTGCTAGGCTTCACAGGCTCACTTTAGCTGAAACTCCTTTTTTTCAAGCGTGTCTTCTACGCTTATTTCCTCATTGTCTTGATGGTAAATTTTAAATACTATGTAACGGTTGTCACATATTATGTTTTTTGTGTACTTTTTAGCTGGATCCACCTCTTGCTTCTTTCAGAGGGGTCCTAGAAAATAACTTACTGGGGATATCTCTTTAAGGGGAGTTGAGGGTCCAAACTACGCCTGTGGGTCCTTGCCATACGGTACGTTGGTGTGACGTAAAGGTTAATGACTTTAAAAAGGCAAGGTGGCGCGTATGGGGGGGGCGGGGGACAAGAAGAAACGAGAAGGAGTAGAAGGTGAACTAGAGGAAAGGAGCTGGGAAAGCGTATAACAAGGAACTGCAAGCAGTAAAGCATTCAAGACAGACTCTGGATTAAGGACTGTTGGGTGCACGGATAGGTTTTACTTTAAACCTAAAAGGACCTTCGGAGTTCACGTCTTGTCTTGGCTGTAATGAAGCGAACGTCGGCCATGGACGAATGCTAGCGCGGAGACTCCCGGGTGTGACGGATTTTCATCCCTCCTCAAAAAGAACTGACACTAAGCCGGTGAGATCTCTTCTTGTTATCTAAGTTCAGTTAAAAGTCTCAGCGGCATCACCTCAGGATTGGTCGCTAGTGCTACTGCAGTTTTTCCCTGGCCGTGTGAAGATAAACTTTTGGACAAAGTTAACATAAAAGGGACTGGGGTACATTGGGGGAATTATATGTATGCATCCTTTGGGTATTTAGATATATGTGTAATAGATCTATGTAATTGAGAAGATATTTGGGGTGTTTAGAAGTAGGATATTTCTTCTTCTTTTTCATTTTTTCCTTCTTTCCTTCTGGCTTTTTTTGCTTTCTTTACTGCTGCACCGAATTCTGGGTAATATATTTGAGTGTTCAAGGGGTTTGTATAGATATAGTAGTTATAGGAATTGTTTATAGGGGTTTATTGTTGTTTAAAATACAATATATATTATTTTTGTGTTTGATGATTGGGTGATTACTTCCATAACATAAATTCACAAAAGTACATTTCATCTGGAAACTCCAAATTGAGGCTTAGGTTCTGTCGGTTGCCGTTCCTGATATAATTATTTTCTTCCTAAGAGTAGGAGATATTTGGTGTGTGAGGGCTCTTCATCTAACAAAAAGGGGAGTTCGCTACAACATACAGTACATACCTTTTTTCTTTTCGTTTTCTCTGTTTTTTTTTTTTTTTTTAAGCACAGTGGACTGCCATTTGGAATGGTTTTACGATTCTTTATGTGGTCATTATAAATTTTTAAAATATGGAGAATCAAAATAATCCATCACTGGAGTTCTGGCTTGTCGTTGAACTGGCTGTCTGTAGTTAACTACATAGCATACATTTTTTGAATAGCGTATTTTAGCAGGTTTTACTCCCTCTCCACAAAGAAATTTCGCTTCAGCATGCTATGCAACAGTGGTACAGTGTCACAGCAGACTGTCCATGTTCATTTGACCTTGGCTTCACTTAGACTAATAGTACTGCACTGTGTGTGTTAGAATTTACCCAGAACACATTATGAATATGTTGTATTGCATCAGCTTGTTACAATTACCACATAATTTTGAAATGCCTGTACTTTTTTGTTTTACCCTTGTATAATTCAAATGTAGAAGGAGCTACAAATAGACTTCCAATTTCACCAAGAAAATGCTCACAAAATTGTAAAGTAAATGTAGTTATCATTTAAAATGATGATAAAGCATTTACATATTTTGCAATGTAAGAGTTTTTTTTTTCCAGCAGTCTTATTGATTAAGTGTCTTGTTGATGTTTCTTTTACAGATATGTAGCTACCCCTCTTGCCAACCTTTTAAATGTCAAAGACAAAGTGCGATTAAAAGCAACACCAAACACAGTATTAGAAGGGTTTTACATTTCAACATCAAAGCATCCTAAGCAGGTACGTGCACAAGATTCATCTTGTTTTTTATATGAATACTGTATTTGATATTTCTTTGCAATTTTCAACTGCTCTTTCCCATTGGACCTGTACAGTAGCACCAGATTTCCCACCAGTTAGCAAATATCAAGTGCCCATTGCACTCTTCTGCCTCCTAAAATGTAATAATAGTTAAGTGCCTTTAATATTCCCAAGGTAGCGGAGAGAGAAACAAAGCTGAGCACAGAGAAACGGAACCAACCAGCGTTTCCCACATGTACGTACCATCTAATAGCTGCTCCCATATCGCAAAGCTTGAACCTGCAGATCTGGATGACTTCATTGATATTAGGACTAGTTTAAATCAACAAAGAACATTCTGAGTTATACTTAATTTAAAATATAACTAGAATTATTACAGGCACAAATCAGCCAATTCCTAATTGTGAAATTTCAGTAAAATAAATTCACATATATTAAAGGAATACTCCAACCAGAACGAACAGAACTGTTTGTCAGTTTGGTTCATGTGCTCACCATGAGATGATAACCTACTGTAAATATCGTTTTGCTCTCCAGCATAAAACTGTGTCTTCTATTTGATCCCAGTGTAATGTAGATTAAAATGATCATGAATCAAACTGCATTTTGCCTTCATGCTATTTGCTGAAATGATGTCTAAACAAACTGTTAATCATTTACTCATCACTTTTATTTTCGTGTGAAAATCATTCAACATAATTAATGAACTAGAAATTTTGTTAACTACTTCAGATTCCTGAAAATCAATTTTGAACACATTGATTAAAAAAATTAAATTGATGTGAATGGATTGATAAAAATCACTATTGAATAAATCTAACGGCTCTACTGGCCACTACAAGCTCTTAGAATACATGTAAGAGCGGCCTACATTAACCAAATGACCACCTCCTACTCCTCAAGTATATAGGCAACTCTGAACCTTCTTGTATACAGCCTCTGTGTTGGTACTGCATTCATACCTGTTGTTCAGATGCCCCAAAGGTACTTATATGTACATGCCATCTCCACATTTCACCATCTGTGACAACTGGGAGCAGAGTGGATTTGACTTACTATTATCTCCTTTGTCTTACTGATGTTAAGCTGCAATTTGAGTTGCACCATTCTACAACGTTCTTCACTGGTGTCCTATATTCATTCTTCTACCTACCACTGATACCCCCATCTATGCCCATATCTGTGGAAAATTTATGCAGATAACATGATTCAGTATTGTATGTAAAGTCTGATGTATACACCGTAAACAAAAAAGAAGCCAATACAGTTCCCTGTGGAACCCCCTGTGGTACTTGTGACCACACCTGATATGCAATTCTTAAGCCACACACTGCAGCAGCTGTGATCTCCCAGTTTGCAGTAGATAGTCCACAGTGGTTTCAGCAACCTGCATTGAGTGGAGTTTTTCCCTCAGCAGTTGGAGTTGTATGGTGTTGGATGCACTAGTGAAGTGTTTCTTCAGATAGGAATGGTTTATATTCAGCAGGAAGATAATGGTATCTTACAACCTTATGTGATACTAAGTTGCAAATGTCAGGGGGTCCAATACTGTTCTGACCAGGAGTTGCAGCTGGGCCAGTTTAAGACTTTCAGCTCCACTACCTTGTGGACTGTTACCACACAAGATGTTTTTCATACAGCTGGAACATTTAGTAGGATCAGACTCGGATTGAAGATATGCAGAAAAACTAGTGAAACAGATGTCGTTATAATACAAGAAGTGCATAAATTGTAGTCTATTATTTGCCATGAAGTACCTTGATGAAAACCAAGCCTTTAGTGAGAATATCCCCTATAGACAAATAAGAAAAATTTTAACGTTTTGGAGAGCACAAGTCCAGTTACATCCCGCTTAAAGCAATAGAAGCATTCTACAGTAAGCGCATCATGCCAGCAGTCAGCAATGTCGGAGACACTGGTGATGATATGGGGAAGTGTTTCTGCCACAGGACCTGAGTAATGTACCATTACTAAAGAAGCAATGTAATCTGCTCTATCTGAAAATCCTTAAGGAGAATTTCTGATCATCTATAGCAGGGTTCTCAAACTCCGGTCCTGCAGGACCACAGTGGCTGCAGGTTTTCATTCTAACCCTTTTCTTAATTAGTTTTTGCTAATAACTAACTTTTTTTTAATTAATTTCAATTGACTTGTTTTTTTAAGATTTGTTTCCCTGAATTTCTTCATCATTCATCAGCTGTCCAGTACCACTAAGATTCACACCGTCGATAAGACCGTGATTTATTTATTTTTTTGGTGGGGATTCCAGCCTTGGCCCAACCTGCACACACTCACAGACAGAGACATGAAACCAATGAATGAATAAATAATATGTTAGATGGAAAATCCAATACAAAACAACAACAATCAGACAAACCTTCTTTCCCCTAGAGCGGTACAATTTTAACAAAACAGTGAACTACAACAATAAACACTCATGACAATGTCCTTATGCAGTCCAATGCGACAAAAGTGGATGAAATGGTTTGGTGTGGAAGATGACAATCCCGGGAACAGCTTCCGTAATAAATGAATGAAACAGTCCTACCGGTAGTCATCAGTGGCGAGGGGTGAGATTTGCAGGAGCACTCTTTTTGAAGTCGCACGACGACTAATCCACCACTATACACACAAGAGGCAGGCACAAGCCAGTCCATTCATCCTAATGGGAAATGAACCAGGGAACAATTGACTTTTCAATAGACCCGTCAGAAAGACAAACACAGATCTCCTGTTGCTTCGCCGGGCCCCCATTTTAACTTTCCTGCTGTTCTTTTCTTTGCTCCTGCTTCCATCATCCAATGATGGCGATCCCCTTTGGGCTGCTGGAAAATAGAGTTCTTACCGTGGTAGCACTGCTACAGTTCCTCTGAATTGCTTCATTTCTTTCTTTAAATGGCACCCAAACAGAAGTGAAACGTGAAGTGAGTGAGCCAACTAAATCAGGGCCTCAAACTCTAACCAATTTCTCTCCATCTAGCTGCTTAATTGGCAGCCGATTCTTGTTGTTAATTAAACCCACATCTACCAGTGTTTATGAATTAAAGCAGTTTTGCAAGTAAAATTAGGCTAAAATTACTCCTTGGTGATGTACAAGACTGATATTAATGTATAGAATATACTATTTTGGAGTCACTGCAGCTGAAAGTGGTGCAACCAGTTAATAAGCATTAAGGTTTTCACAAAGTGTTGGTTGATGTTTGGCAACTTTGTGTTTTCTATAAATTATAAGTAGAAACAAAATGTCATTTTTTTCACTCAGATGTTCTTTATCTAATATATTTGGATTGAAGACCAAGCTTTATTCAGTGTAAAATATTTGTAACAATAGTGAAAATAGAGGGGCAAATTAATTCTATTGTATGTTGAGGCATATGATCATTTGTTTATCCATACAATGAATGTATTTAATATAGGCACATTATTTATGTTTTGAAAGTGCATTGCACTTGGTTGAAACTGCTTTTTATTTTTCTTGTTTTCATTGAGATTGATTATTTAGGAGGCAGCCTGAAACTATAATGGAAAATTTGAACAAGCTCTTTACCTCACTAAAAACATTTTTAGGTATTTTAGGTACACTTTCTTTTTCCATGTGCCAGTAATACACAGTAAACGAAACCTGTTACATTGATTTACATTGATGAACTCAGTTAAGTTTGATGTGAATATATTGCAGTGTATTACAGGTGTTTAGCTTTATTGTGTGTTTGGTGTGAATTCAACAGGAAACATATGTCCATAAGGAACATGTCAGTCTTATGTAGCAATATGTGTAGAAAATGAAACATGAAAGATGCTGTTAATTTAAAGCATTAAACATGCACAATGTGAGTATCCAGAAATAAATGGTGACAATTTGTACTTTAGCATCATTTTTTCTTATCTTAAATGCAAATTGCTTAAGTACAGTACAGTGCATTGGTTCGAGTTTGTAGTCATAATTTCTTCTTACAGTCATAAGCTTTTATTATTATAATACATTCTTTCTTCAACCCTGTTCAGTTGCAATATTGCTCCTGCAGATAACAGCAGTGCTATCCACATGGGATAAAAGATTTTTCTTTAGCTTTTGTGTCAGCTTTTATGGGAGGACTATAAGAGCAAGGGTGTTTGTTGTGAATCAAGTTTGTACCCCTGCATTCAACAAAGGCAAATATGATATTCATTACAAATAATGGCATGAAGATAATATTTTATCACTGAAAAAAAGAAAAAAATATGCTATATGTTCATTTGCTAGAGGATTGATTGCAAGTTGTCCACAGCAATTGGGGTGCATCTTATATCAAATGACATTTGTAAAACTAACTGAATAGAGAAAATAAATAAGTAAATGAATGTGTACGTGTGTGTCTATGTCTTGCTTTACTGTATTGTGCTTTCATATCTCTGACCTCTATTTTTGTGAGCTTGGCTTCATTCTACACCTATCCATTTTAAGCACTTTATTATTAATTTTGCTGCGGAAAGCCTCCCTTCTTATTGGATGGATCAAGTTTAATCTATAAATATTGATGAGAGGCTGTTAACTGAGTTATTTACAATCTGATTTTCAAGGGGCTCTGAAGTTTCTGGTAATTTATTTGCATTTTGCTCATGTATATAGTATTCAAACTGTTCAAAACACAATTCAGATGCATACAGGTAAGAAACACATCAAGCTTCATGGAAAATAAGTCTTTTTTCTCCGCTATGTTGGTATATGCTTTTTCCTTTCATGAAGTATGACCAATCAAGGAATGAGATGTCCTAATGAGCAATGCCCAATCAGGAAAGAGCCATGTAATAAGCATCAGCCAACCAGAGTATGATGGGGTCAATATTTTTCAGAAGTCTCTACCCATTCACACTAAAATGCAGCACCGGTATTTTTAAAATTCTCCAGCTCTGAAAAGTGTTTTTAAAAGTCTTCATTTTTGTGGGTTAAAATTGCCAGGGTCGTGTGGACGAAAGGTGAAAACAGAAATAAATGTCTGCGTTTTTAGGCAAAAATATACTAGTGTGTATGGGGTCTCAGTTTCTCACGATATTAATAAATGTTAATGTAGCAGTACAATTCAGATATTGCACTGCTGTCACTTTAGGGTGTGGTTTTGACAGGAACAGGATGAAATCGAATGTTATGCAGTGATCACAGATGATTTCATATTACGCTGTGATATTTACATTTTGAATGTCAGTACCATTAGTACTTTTTAGATCTGTTTTATGATTGTGTGAGTGACTTAGACATTTTTACAGTTTACTAGAACCTTGGCAAGTTCAGTAGCTTTCAGAAGCCTTTGCTTAATATTTCTATATGAATATTAACATCTTCCATCTTTATCTAACTAAGCCATTAATTATGATTAAAAGTGACTTAATCCAGTTATAGTTAGTGAGTATGACCCTGTGAGAGAGTAAAAGGAATGATCAGGGGGTAATATAGTTATTGTGCATAAAGTGTTTTGTGTGTGTATGTCTTCTTTCGGCTGGTCCTGTTAGTGGTTACCTCAATGGATCATATTTTTTTTTCCATATCTTCCTGTCCTCTGCATCTTGCTCTGTTACATCCATCACCTGCATGTCCTCCCTCACCTCATCCATAAACCTTCTCTTAAGCCTTCCTCTTTTCCTCTTGCCTGGCAGCTCTACCCTTACCAAACCAACGCAATCTCACCTCTCTGACTTTCTCCAAACCATAAAACCTGACCTGACCCTCAAATGTACTTAATCCTGTCTGTCCTAGTCACAACCAATGCAAATCTTAGCATCTTTAACTTTGCTACCTCCAGCTCTGTCTCCTTTTTTTTTTGGGTCAGTGGCACTGTCTCCAACCCATAGCATATCTGGTATCACTACAGTCCTTTTGACCTTCTCTTTCACTCTTGCCTAATACCCGTCTGTCACAAATTACTCCTGACACTTTTCTCCACCCATTCCACCCTGCCTGCACTCTTTTTCACCTCTCTTCCACAATCTGTTACTTTGTACTGTCGATCCCAAGTATTTAAACTCTTCCATCTTTGCCAACTCTACTCCCTGCATCCTCACCATTCCACTGACCCCCCTCTCATTTACACAAATGAATTCAATGTCATCAGCAAACATCATAGTCCATGGGCACTCCTGTCTAATCTCATCTGTCAGCCTGTCCATCACCATTGCAAATAAGAAAGGGCTCAGAGCTGATCCCTGATTTAATACCACCTCCACGTCTAGTGTATCTATCACTCCTACCACAGACCTCGCCACTGTTACACTTCCCTCATACATATCCTGTACAACTCTTACATACTTCTCTGCCATCCCCAACCTCCTCATACAATACCACAACTCCTCTCGTGGCACTCTGTCATATGATTTCTCCAAGTCCACAAAGATGCAATGCAGCTCCTTCTGGCCTTCTCTATACTTATTCATCAACACCCTCAGAGCAAACATCACAAATGTGGTGCTCTTTCCTGGCATGAAACCATACTGCTGCTCACTAATTATCACCTCCTTCCTTAACTTAGCTTCCACTACTCTTTCTAATAACTTCATGCTGTGGCTCATCAATTTTACCCCCCTGTAGTTACTACAGCTGTGCACATCCCTATTATTCCTAAAAATCAGTACCAGTACACTTCTCCTCTCCTCAGGCATCCTCTTACTTTTCAAGATTCAGTTAAACAATCTGGATAAAAAGGCCACTGCCATCTCTCTTAAACACTTCCATGCTTCCACAGGTGTCTGTGTGTATGTATATCAAGGTTATTATAGTTAACGAAAACTAAAATCAAAGCTGAAACTATTATTTAAAAAAAAAAAAAAAAAAAAACAATTTGCTAACTGAAATAAAATAATTTTCTAAAAATATTTTTAGTTTTCATTTTTGAATGACTATTCTTGTCATTTAACCCTTGTAACTTTTAACTCTAAAACAGAAAGTAATCCACCACGAATCACCCGCATATATTTCATCCAGTGAATGGCAGCTGGTGAAGGACGGTGGGTGTTCACACAGCATTTGCGGTGACAGAGCCAGTTGAATATAGGTGTATTAAGCGTGTGAAATAGAAAGCGATCTACTGTGCCGCCTTTATTTGCACTTCTTGTATATCAAGATGTAATTCAAATGCCTGAAATTGGAATGTGCTGGTCAACAAAACCTTTACCATTTGGACACAAAAATCAAAAGTGAGTAACGTTTCAGTTTATTTCTCAGGTGCCTGCTTTTTATTGACAATAATTCACCTGCCACTTTGCACATGAGAAATCCTTTTTGAAAATAAAATGGCACTGATCGAGAGACTGACTAGTTCATCATACTAGATCAGTATGACCAGTATGTTACTGACCAATCACTGTTGCTTTAAAAAAGTCGTTTAACAATGAAGTGATACAAACCTTGTAAAATTTCTGAGTTGGCAAAGTCTCTACTGAACTACAGGCAAGTCGAAGAGAATCTGCCAACTGGTGGAAAACTAAACATACTATTGTGTTTTTGTTTTTATTCTATACTAGCAAAATACCCACGCTTCACAGCGGCGAAGTACTGCATTAAAATTTTTATTAAGAAGAAAATTAAACCTTTTTAAACTGAGGGAAAATATGCCAATAATTATTTGTTAAGGATCTCTTTGTATACCATATTGTGAGTTCGGCCCTCCGGTTGTAATATGACCAAGCTGTGCGCTGAGCTTACTCTTGAGCATGCAACTTACAGTTGGCCATGTGAACAGTAATCTTGTTTCAAATCTCACAGCTTGGATTGCTGCTGTCATAATCGGTTTGAGTTTCATGGTTTGTTTCAATTACGACAGTATTTACAGGACTTGTGTTGAAGTGACATTCGGCATCTGTCAAGCGTTGTAAGCATACAACCGGTTTCATCGATAACTTCACATCCAGCTTTTGAGAGTTTAAACATTCATAAACATCAAAGTGTCCACTCCTGAAATCGTCACCTGTGAATCTAAGATGTTTAAGAGGTATTGGCGCTTGTCGAAAGGTGTAAAATATTTGGCCATTTCGGTACACTTGAAAGTGACAACCGAACAATTCAGCGGCAGCCATCAACTCACATGCAGAACCATAGGTGAAGGACTTAAGCATTTCACTCTTATAGTGCTCCTGTGTAGTCTAATTATCTCCTGTACCGTCATCAGTCCACACCTTGAACCTGTCCCAGTCATTCAATACATAAGACACAATGTTCCTCCGGATATCAAGAGTCAGCCTGATATGGCCGTGCAATATGTAACAAAGAGAATGGAAAAGGTAGGTGCCATCTCCGGGCATGGAAACCACTCGGTAAGTGACAGTTCTTTGATCGATGGTGATCACCTCGATAGACATGTTAATGGGGGTACGGTTGGAATGATAAAGGAAATGGGTACCTGAGTAATGTAAAGTAAGTGTAAAATACCTATACAATAACTATAATTGTAATAAACAAACAATAAAACAGCGGAGAAGCCGTGGATTAAACAAAAAGGCTGTAGTTATCAGCAGGGAGACGTGAATCCCGTGGCGAAGCAAGGAAGGGAATGTAGAGACTGGAGCGA
>JANRMT010062813.1:95492065-95509363 GCA_026402145.1 Polypterus bichir lapradei
TATATATATATATATATATATAATATATATATATATATGACATATGACAGCAACACTCATAACTCACAACAGTGACAAAACAATTACATTGACAATCATGTTACGTTATTTTCAGAATGTTTCCTTTTCTTTTTCATTGCTTCTTTAACACACTACTTCTCCGCTGCGAAGCGCGGGTATTTTGCTAGTACTGTATATAGCAAAATCCCCGCGCTTCGCAGCGACGAAGAACTGCTTTTAAATTTTTATTAAGAAGAAAAGAAAACCTTTTTAAACTGAGGGAAAATATACCAATAACTATCTGTTAAGGATCTCTTTGTATACCACGTTGTCAGTTCAGCAGTCCGGTTGTAATATGACCAAGCTGTGCACTGAGATTACTTTTGAGAATGCAACATATAGTTTTGTCCAGGAGGAAAGCAATGTTGCCTCAAATCAATGGCAAACTTTTGTAGGGTGTGTCACTGAGACTTATTAATTGTCATCGCGAAGCAGAGCCTTACTGGAAATTTGAGGCATTTCAATTGAAATGGGAGATCAGAGGGTATAACGGTGATTCCAGGAATACATTCAGAGTGTGGCGCTCTGATGTTTTTGTGTGTAGCTGCCTTTACACAGCTTCTCCGCTGCTTTATAAACGAACGCCATATAAGGCCATCGTTTCTCTTTGATTCGCGGTTCTGTACTGTTTTATTGTTTGTTTATTACAATTCTTATAGTTATTGTGTAGCTATTCTAAACTTACTTTACTGTTCAGGTGCCCATTTTCTTTATTTAATCCGTGGCTTGTACGTTATTTTTTGTTCGTTTATTACGATTATAGATATTTATTGATTCCCTTCTTTAGCTGACTGCCTGCTCATATAAGATGCTCCGCTGGTTTTTTGTGAAACAGCCTTTACACAGCTTCTCCGCTGTTTTATAAACGAATGACATATAAAGCCATCACCTTGTCAATTGTGTAATGCGTTTTTTGAAGAGGTTTGATGCATGGAAGTGATCACTCGTACTGCGTTCAGTCAGTTCACGTGAACTGCTCTCTTGTGTGATGTTGCGATGTCACCGGCTTTATTTAATGTTAGCTAAGACCCGGCACTTAAAAGTTTCTCGCTGCACTCCGGTTGTAATATGACGAAGCTGTGTGAGCTCACTCTTGAGAATGCAACATATAGTTGTCCAGGAGAAAAGCAATCTTGCCTGAAATAAATGGCATCGTTTTGTAGGGTCTGTCCCTGAGACTTATTACTTGTCATCACGCAGCAGAGCCTTACTGGAAATTGGAGGCATCTGAATTGAAATGGGAGATCAGACGGTATAAACGGGATGCGAGGAATACATTGAGTGTGGAGAAACTCTAGAGACAGCGTGTGTATTAACTTGTGGATTATTCTGTGAGTATTTGGTGGCAGCGTGACGAAGTTGCTTCCGCAAGACCGCGCTAGCTGTGGAGCTCAACTCGGAGCATATTCTTTTCCTACCTTGTCAATTGTGTAATGCGTTTTTTGAACAGGTTTGATGCATGGAAGTGATCACTCGTACTGCTTTCAGTCAGTTCACGTGAGCTGCTCTCTTGTGTGATGTTGCGATGTCCACGGCTTTATTTAATGTTAGCTAAGACCCGGCACTTAAAAGTGTCTCGCTACAGCAATTTTAACTCCGTTACAAAGTGATCCAAAGTCTTGTTTATACCTCGTGTCTTCTCATTAAACTTGTATCTCGCGAATAAAGTATTCGACGAAGGCATGACAAACGGCAGCGGGAGCGTCTCCATAAACTTAATTTAAACTTACGGTTTACACCGTGCTTTGTTTCCGCAGTAGCTGCACGTATGAATAAGCTTGTATGCGTTTTTCTTCAGCGCTCTTTGGGAGCTCTTCCTTCTTTTCTACGTACTGCGGTCACAGTCCGTTCACGTGATTACGTGGGAGGCGTGATGATGTCACACGCAGCTCCGCCCTCCCACGGCCGTCGAGCTAACGTCCATTACAGTATATGGAGAAAAATAGGTTCCAGTTATGACCGTTACGCGTAGAATTTCGAAATGAAACCTGCCCGACTTTTGTAAGTAAGCTGTAAGGAATGAGCCTGCCAAATTTCAGCCTTCTACCTACACGGGAAGTTGGAGAATTAGTGATGAGTGAGTGAGTGAGTCAGTGAGGGCTTTGCCTTTTATTAGTGTGTGTGTATGTATGTGTGTGTATATATATATATATATATATATATATATATATATATAAAATAAAATATTTTATATTTTATATTTTTATAAAATATTTGGTAAGACCAAAATTCTATATCACGGTATTTTTCAAAATTGTACCGGTTTCACGGTATTCAATAGTATTTTTTTTCCATGCATGAGTTAACCACATTTTCCACTGCAATTACTGCAGTGGACTGGCTAAGAATAACCTATTCCACTGTCATGAGAATTGTACATTGTACAAAAAAGCATTTTAATGTGCACACAAGTATTAATACAGGTTTGCTTGGCCCCATAAAGTGTTAGTTTTCAAGGAGGGGGCCACTAATGAGGCACTAATAAAGAGAAGGAAACATATTGCATAACAGTTGCAGTCGAAATATAGAAACTTTTTATTGAGCAGATTTTACAAACAACTTAAACTAAAATTTTAACAACATATTGTCAACCATCTAAGGAGGCATTTAGACTTACTAAAATATCCAGAGGTGCTTGTTGTATTGCACTGTACATGTCTTAGAAAAGGAATAAATAGTAAATATTTTTTGTAAACCAACTACACTTTCTGTTAATGTTAACAATCTCTGTTTACTGCCACGTTAAAGTAACTTTTTAACACTAGAATTACCAGAGCCTACGAAAAAACTTGTAGATCATCCCACCTTAAATCGCTTCTCACCTCTCCGTCAGCGTCTTTTGTCCTTTAAATGTGTTGATAAGCAGTAAACAGCAAGCAGTCTGCTGTCACATCCCCCACTGGCGCTTAGTTTTCTCGGCTGAAATCTGTTTACCTGGGTGTCAGTTGCTTGGAGTTGTATAGAGTGAGAAGTCAAGCAAAATTACACCTTTTATAAATACTGTATCTTTATTTGGAACACATGCATTTCATGTGTGTTCCGTGTCTACAACAATCTATAAACAATAAATATATCGCTAAAACAGAAACGTTTTTCATGTTTTAGTAATAATTGATAAAATGTAGACATGAAGTGTATAATATGTGAAGCCTGAAGTCCAAATATACAAAGAAACACTTTCACAAAAGGTACAAATATAACAGAACAAGTGCGTTTTTATTCAAAAATATAACTGCAGGAAAAAAAGCCACATTAGTGTGCGACATTGACACGCGTTTACTACGACTTGGTGGCGCAATGGTATCAACTACTGACTGGTAATCCAAAGGTCACGAGTTCGATCCCGCACGACTCCGTTTTGAGAAGTGAACTGCTCTTATTCTTACTATTTTTTAAAATAAAAACATACATTTGATTTCAGTCAGTCTGTAACAGCCGGTGTAAATGTAATTTTGTCTAATTTCTGACTCAAAGAGGTTCTAGTTGAAGAGAAAATTTCTTTCTTTAATATTATTTGTATTTTATTTCTTCCACAACCCAAGAGGTCTGTAAATTAGTAGTACGAAATGCCCACTATTTTAAATACCTGATGTGAGCACCTCAAAGGATGCTAAATCCCCTTAATATGTGGAAAAAACTGTTTAATCATAATAGTTATGCTTTAAGTGTTAGAAATATACTCTATGTAACCTTTTGTCATGCACTGTCTTTTGCCAGCTGGATATAGAGGCTCTTTCTAAAAAGGCCGGTTACTCCTTACGTCAAGTGGAACGATGGTTTAGGAGGCGGCGAAACCAGGACCGTCCAAGCTTATTAAAGAAATTTCGTGAAGCCAGGTATGGTGCTGCAACAAGGTGAAAATGATGAAAGGCAACAAATGAAGCACATGTACTTTTTCCTTTAGATATTTAATGTTTCCCAATATGTTTTATTTGTAATGCAAAACATAGTTCCTTGTCTGTGTGCTGTATACTTCTTTACAATATAACTCAGTGTTGTTCTGGTAAATACATACAGTAATAAACTAACTAAACCGTGTTCTGTTTTAAAATAATGTTGCCTGTCGGTGTAAAAGGTTGTGAGGTAAGCCCCTATTAGTAAAATATTTTTTTTTATAGATAAGTCTAATGTTTGTACAGTTTGTGTGTTATTTAAGGTTTTAAGGTTTTTGTTTTAAGATATATATATATAAATCACTTTTTGTGCTCTTTTATCATTACAGTTTAATGCTAATATAAATGGAAAATATAGTTTTTTTAATTTTTTGGCAATAGATCTAAGCGTAGACCCTTTGGAGAAAAAATGCTGAGGAAAATGAAATTTAAAGTTTTAGAATGATAGAAAATTTTAATCTTTTACATTTTAATGCTAAGTTTGGAAACAGTGAAGATGGCAATAAACAGCTAAGTAATGGTTTATTACTTTTGTACATGTGAGCCATTGTTTATGCCTGTACTTCATTTATTCCCATTAGTGTGAGCTTTCTCTTCCTGTCCTGAACACCTTAAATCAGTATACTACATAAATAGTAACTTCACAATTCCTAGATAGAAGCTAATTGACAAACTGGTAAACTGGCACATTAAAGGGTTTTCAGTTGTAACATTTTCAAGTAAACAGAGAAACTTTTGAATTGAAATTCTACCACAAACAGGAAATTGAAGGAAGGAAATTCAATGCATTCTAATATATTTCTGCTGAATATTGCCAACTATTTCAGTCAGTTAACAAAAGGTGTTTTGTGTTGCTAAACAGTGCCCTAGTTTTAAGCTTTTTAAATTCCTTCTTCTTAGTCCCTGTAATGTAATATGTAATACAACTATAGTACAGTAAGCTAATTTTAAAAAATATCCTCCTGTTGATCCTTTGATTACCACTTGCTACAGTTGTCTCCCAGTAGGAGAAACAAGTTATTTTCCTGGCTCTGAAGTGAATTTTTTTTTTTTTTTTTTTTTTTTCTTCTTTCAGAGCCTACTGCCTGACAACGGTTGTCTCATTGTCTCAGATTTAATTTTTTCTCTTTTTTCAGATACTCTGCATTAGGGGTGGATATTGACCTTATTTATTTGGGCCATCTAATCTTCCATTCTGCATTTAATGATGGTGTAACTCACTAGTAGTTTTTTGTTTACAAATGTCTTCTGTTATTTACCAACAATTTCACAACAACAGAATAATTGTGGTACAATATAGTGCTTGGTGATGCCATAAAATGCAATTGATGTTTGTAACATGTAATCCATATTCATTGTGTAAAATGTTGTATGCAAAAATTACAAATGATTTTATGAAATCTTAAAAAAACAAGTCATTCAAATTGTTAAATAATACTGTCATTGAATCTAATGTAATGATTCCTTGATACAACAGCTAGTCCAGCAGCACAAAGCAGATTATTAATCACCCTGGATTAAAACTTATAGCATGTGTCTCTTGTTTGTCGTAGTCATATTTTATAATCACTTTCACAGCGTTTCATAGATACCACAGGTTTCTACAGTATTTTCCACACATAGCTCTCTAACAAGTATAAACAGAAGCATTCTCTGCTGGTATCTGATCTGTTGGAGCTCATCATATAAGTGTTTAAGTCTTCTCTAGTTAGTTTGGTTACTCAAAATCCTATTTGTATCACTGTACATCCACCTAAGATTCAAGTTAATGCAAAATCCATCCTAAATAAGAAATCTTTTACATTCCGTGTCACCTAACACTATGGATGTGCATATTTATTTCATCCAAGATATTGTGTTTAAGTTCATGGTCAGTTGAAATACAATTTCAGCTTTTTCAGAGTTGAACATACTGAGAAAAGTCAGACTAATGTAAATATTAAAATAGCAACATTGAGGCAAATATAAGAATTCCTTCAGGAATAGCTGCATAAGTGGGGACAAAAAATTGATGCAATTATCACTACCTACTTTCCTAACTGGAGACCAGTTGCTTTTGTGTTTTTAATCTGCCAATAAGTAAAAATGTGAAATCAATAGCTAAAAACCACATAAAATAATAATTCATTACATTTATATAGCGCTTTTCTCAGTACTCAAAGCGCTATCCACACAGGGAGGAACCAGGAAGCGAATCCACAAACTTCCACAGTCTCCTTACTGCAAAGCACTACCATTGTGCCACCTGTGAGGACATGAAATGATTTCTGAAATAGGTAAAAAATGGTATAGTATAGTAATATTCCTAATTACAATAAAACATTAATATTCAGAGGGTACGTACTGTAGCCTTGTATTTTGTTTTTCTTTGGCCACATGCATAGGAACAGTAATTTCTGTAGCAGTACCGACATTTACATTGTGCCATCTATGGGAATGCTAAGCAGTGCACTTTAATGGTACGTGCATAACAAAATTAATTTCAGTAACTGCTGGAACACATATGTTAGCATCATCTATGTTCAACAGAGTATTTGGAATCATCTTGGTGTTCTCAGTTTTACAGTAAAAAAGTCCTTAAATTAAAACCTGCAATTTGCAGAGATACTTGAGTCAAGCACTTTGGTACATATAAATTAGCACCATCTTGACAATTCCTCATCACAGCACTTGGAAACAAATTTATCCTTAAATAATCACAAACTAATTTACTGTAATGAAAGATACAATAGTGACCAAGAAGATCTCAACTGAAATTACTCACTAAATTGTTCTTTTCACTGTGGCTAATTAACTTGGCACATTTATCGGTATTTTGCAACTGAATAGTTTTTAACATATTTTGCTTGTTTTGTGAATATTTAGTAACTTATAGAAAAAATAGCAAATAAATGGACATATAAAGTAATATTTTCATATGCCCCCAAGAATTTAAATTGCAACAATTAAAATGTGAAATTTTCTAATATTAATTAATAGCTGTCAGCTTGTCACCCAAGGTCTCATTAACAGCTAATTTTAAACAATGTACTGATTTGTGTTATGTACCTTTACTGTATAGTTTAAAATTTTTGTTTGGAAATTTTTGAATTACTTTAAATCTGTTTCCACATTTAAAAAAGATGTTTGTCAAGATTTTTTTCTTATGTGCAATAGATACATTTTGCCTCAATAGGGATATGAGTTCAACTTTAATTTAATTTAAATTAAAAGAAAAATAAATTGCTATAAATATAAGAACTTAACGGCAATACTTTAATATTTTCACATTGAAAACGACTGCAGTGTTACCATATTATGGGAGGAAATGCCACCTCTCATTTTAAGCATTCTTGGTTTAAATATCTTTCCCAGTTGTTTCTTATTAATGACGTTCCTAAAATATTTTTGAAAATCAAGATATATAATTAGGGAGACTTGTATGTATTTGATACTTGCCAGTGATTTCCATTGTTTAAAGTAATGTTACACCTTTTAAATTGCAGCATCCAAATTTGTAAACAAGAGTAATTAACTCAGATTACTAGGGTTAGTTCATCACTTGTCCCGAAAAATACACAGGTGTCTGTTAGTTTCCCAGATTATGTGTGTAATTTGAACTGTGGTGGAGTGTGTGTGTGTGTGTTTGGAGTTACTTTTAATGAATATACTGTTACCTTTCAAAGGACATTACAGTTTTTATGTTGACTGTGACATAGGTGAAGATGAAAGCAATAAATGAAAGTTATCTGTGTCTTGAGATGGCCTGCCTTTTTATGTAGAAGAGGTTCTATGCCTTGTCATAAATTCTCTGTTGAGAAAATCTGCTTTCTTTTCAGTTGGAGATTTACCTTTTACCTTCTTGCTTTCATTGCTGGCCTGGCTGCTCTCATTGATGTAAGTATGAATCTTTGAAACCAATTTAAGCAGATCATATCTACACTTGATTGATTATTGTTTATATGGCAGATTATAGCATTGAATATGTTTTTTTCTCCAACTATAGAAACCCTGGTTTTATGATCTTAAGGAAGTATGGAAAGGATTTCCAACTCTGGTTAGTATTTTCTTATTTTTACAGTGTTTGTGAGCTTTCAAGTTATCTTGTTTAATTTTAGGCTGGTAAATTTTTTACTAATGTCAATTGTGCCTAAAAATAGCCTTGTATTTTTGCTTTTTTCCATAATATGTTCAGTGTCAGCAGTTATAACACCAACATGAGTGCATTTCTAATTCAACACACTACAGCCCAGTTGGAAGAGACAAGGAAAAATGTACTATGGCTTCACATTGTTGTAGGCCTTTGTGTGATTTAAGTTGATAATGCACATATTATGGTATGATTTACTGTCACCCATAAAATGTCATCTCGGTCTACACAACTTTAGGTATTACTTATCTGGGACTTGGGGGGGGGGGGGGGAATTAAACCAATTTTATTAATTTTATAAAATTACGGCTGAGTTTGGATTACAGTTCTATGTGAATTTGTCTTTGCAGACGCTACTGCCTTCCCAGTATTGGTACTATATGATTGAATTGGGGTTCTACTGGTCTCTGCTGTTCAGTGTTGCTTCTGATGTTAAAAGAAAGGTATGTTGTTATCCACTTTTCACTTTTAAACCCTTATTTATATGTGTTCCTAGAAATCATTGCAACTTGAATTGTGGGAAAAATAGACACCCAGTACAGTGGTAATAGTTACTTCACCCAAATCAGTAGTGACACATTTCAGTTAGTAGACCCTGATAGCACAATTTATGTTCCTAACTTGTAAACACAGGTTCTGCACTACTATTTTAAGAACTTTAAATCTTGAAAAATAGCTAAAAAAAAAAGAATATTTGTACAGTTAAATATACACAGAAAAGTAATATACACAAAACATAGTTTACAGTGGGGAAAAAAGTATTTAGACAGCCACCAATTGTGCAAGTTCTCCCACTTAAAAAGATGAGAGAGGCCTGTAATTTTCATCATAGGCATACCTCCACTATGAGAGACAAAATGAGAAAAAAAAAATCCAGAAAATCACATTGTCTGATTTTTGCAAATTTATTTGCAAATTATGGTGGAAAAAAGGTATTTGGTCAATAACAAAAGTTCATCTCAATACTTTGTTATATACCCTTTGTTGGCAATGACAGAGGTCAAACGTTTTCTGTAAGTCTTCACAAGGTTTTCACACACTGTTGTTGGTATTTTGGCCCATTCCTCCATGCAGATCTCCTCTACAGCAGTGATGTTTTGGGGCTGTCGCTGGGCAACATGGACTTTCAACTCCCTCCAAAGATTTTCTATGGGGTTGAGATCTGGAGACTGGCTACTTCTTACGAAGCCACTCCTTCGTTACCCGGGCGGTGTGTTTGGGATCATCGTCATGCTGAAAGACCCAGCCACGTTTCATCTTCAATGCCCTTGCTGATGGAAGGAGGTTTTCACTCAAAATCTGACGATACATGGCCCCATTCGTTCTTTCCTTTACACGGATCAGTCGTCCTGGTCCCTTTACAGAAAAACAGCCCCAAAGCATGATGTTTTCAACCCCATGCTTTACAGTAGGTATGGTGTTCTTTGGATGCAACTCAGCATTCTTTCTCCTCCAAACACGACAAGTAGAGTTTTTACCAAGAAGTTCTATTTTGGTTTCATCTGACCATATGACATTCTCCCAGTCCTCTTCTGGATCATCCAAATGCTCTCTAGCAAACTTCAGACGGGCCTGCACGTGTACTGGCTTAAGCAGGGGGACATGTCTGGCACTGCAGGATTTGAGTCCCTGGCGGCGTAGTGTGTTACTGATGGTAGCCTTTGTTACTTTGGTCCCAGCTCTCTGCAGGTCAGTCACTAGGTCCCCTCGTGTGGTTCTGGGATTTTTGCTCACCGTTCTTGTGATCATTTTGACCCCACGGGGTGAGATCTTGCGTGGAGCCCCAGGTCAAGGGAGATTATCAGTGGTCTTGTATGTCTTCCATTTTCTAATAATTGCTCCCACAGTTGATTTTTTTCACACCAAGCTGCTTACCTATTGCAGATTCAGTCTTCCCAGCCTGGTGCAGGTCTATAATTTTGTTTTTGGTGTCCTTTGACAGCTCTTTGGTCTTGGCCATAGTGGAGTTTGGAGTGTGACTGTTTGAGGTTGTGGACAGGTGTCTTTTATATTGATAACGGGTTCAAACAGGTGCCATTAATACAGGTAATGAGTGGAGGACAGAGGAGCCTCTTACAGAAGAAGTTACAGGTCTGTGAGAGCCAGAAATCTTACTTGTTTGTAGGTGACCAAATACTTATTTTCCACCATAATTTGCAAATTCTTTAAAAATCAGACAATGTGATTTTCTGGATTTTTTTTCCTCATTTTGTCTCTCATAGTTGAGGTATACCTATGATGAAAATTACAGGCCTCTCTCATCTTTTTAAGTGGGAGAACTTGCACAATTGGTGGCTGATTAAATACTTTTTTGCCCCACTCTATATATTTACTACATTATGATTTTGTCTTGTTTTACTTTAACTCTTATATTTAAAAATAAGACACAGTGAAAGTTCTGTTCTAAAAGAATGTGTGCTACTTTATAGAAGAATAACTTAAATTTGCAAAAGCGAACAGCATTCAAAGGATTGCGTGAGTTACCAGGTGATTTTTTTAAAGGGAAAGGCACTGCTAACTTGTGGAAAAACAAAACCACAATGAAAGGAAAATAGATACTTGCACTGGCAAAAAGATAGATACTTTGTATAGTAGTGGCACTGTGACAAGAGGGTTGCCCTGGAATAGAAACCACTTAGATGCTAAAGCAAAAGAGAGAAAGAAGCCTTTGTTTGTTTCCTTTAAGAGAATTGGAACCCAAGGAGCTGCTGTGGTGATGTAGGTCTTTAAGTGCAGCTGAGGGCAGGATTGCAGAGACACTGGTGCCTGATAGAAGATAGAGACTATTTATGAGAACATTTTGTATTTCAAGCTAAGGATATTTCACAAGTTATTTTATAAATGTTACTGAAATTAATAAAGATTACTTATTAGTAATTCACATTTTTCATCGTGTCTTGCAGCATGGTCCGTTACATTTATGAAAATCATTTAGGAAGAACTGAAAGTATAAAGACTAGTTAGTGAAATGATTGATGTTCCATTTCACTGAACAATATAAAATAATATGTAAAATGCATCTGAATGTGCAAGTTGCTGTCTGTGTTGAATAGAAAAGATAGTTGCTCCTGACTTAGAATATTTTTTTTTAAGAGAGTAAGTGAATTTTTTTGATTTGCTGATATAAAATACATAAATAAGCCGTATATCATTATCCATGTTTTTGTTGTTTTTGCTGCAGGATTTCAAGGAACAAATAATTCATCACTTAGCCACAATCATTCTGATCAGCTTCTCTTGGTGTGTGAATTATATTCGCGCTGGCACGCTGATAATGTTGGTGCATGATTCAGCAGACTATCTTCTGGAGGTATAGAGGAGATTTTCATTGTTTGGTGGTTTGGGTATAATGTGTATGTGTTATTTAACCAGGGAGTATTGTATTTTTATGCTGGTAGAACTTTGGTTACCTGAAGCATACAACGAAAAAAAAAAAGAAATGCTAGATCATTTTATATATTTTTTCTTTTTCTGTTGTGTGCACCCTTCTACTCTGGCCTTTTGCTTTTAGTCAGGAAGAAGCCAATTGCTTGAGGGACACGTCTGTTGTGTTGAGGTTTTTTTTTTTAGGAGGAGCAACTAAATCATGTAATGTCCCATCTAAGGGCATTTTAAAACCAGATACATTTGATTTAAACATAAATTAGGATTCTCTGTAATAACCTAAAATTTCAGAATAATAGTTTATTTATATTATGTTTTGTATGTTTTCTTATTTTTCAGTCTGCTAAAATGTTTAATTATGCTGGATGGAAAAACACCTGTAATGCTATCTTCATAGTTTTTGCTGCAGTGTTTATCATTACACGCCTTATCATTTTCCCTTTCTGGTAAGAATTAGTGTTATTGTCTGACCATTTTCAATTTTCTTCCTACTAAGCTATTTATCTGCTGCCAGCTTATGCATTTTAATCTAAAGTTGCTTAGAAACTTCAGTTTGTTTTAGTAATATAAATTCTGTAATCTTTACCATGAATTTTAATGTTGAACTTCCTTACCTTTTAACTTGCATGATCCATCAGAGACACGGAATTGTAAGTAAATGAAGAAAAATGTCTTTATACAGATGGCTTGTTCCTTTATTTTATTGATTCATGCACACCACTTTCATGTATACTAAAAGTATTGAAGGAGGACTATAAAATCTTAATAGCCTGCTGTCGTGCTTAAATTTAATCGGTTTTTATTAACAGTTTCACAGCAGTTCACAAACTCGTGAACTATAATTACACAATGATTTAAAGTTCTATTCAAATATAAATGTTACAGTGTGACAAAAATGTAATAAACTATACATTATCATCTGGTTATGTCATGATTTTGCATTAGGCGGGAGTATTAAAACTGTTACATTATCCTGAACTTTTTGCATTTTATTTGGTGCGTTCAAATATATCTCAACCCAGTCCTTTGTAAAATCATTACTTTTTGTTACTTTTTTTACATATATGCACATGCACACTAGCGGGCTCCGCCTTCTGCTCGCTTTGCTCGCCAACCCCCTGGTATGGGTAACCCAGGGTAGGTAATAATTCAACAGAATGACTTCAACTGTGCATTGGCAATTCCATTAAATGCCACCCACTTTCCATTGCACTGACATACCTAGTATCTAAATATGCTTGAACTTCATCCTGAGACTGTTCTTTGGATAACGTTACGTGTACTCTATCGTGCCGTTTATGAATGTACTTGTAGATGTACTTAATACTCATAACTGATGCACAATACTCAACATTAATATGACAATCGAATCGTTTGAGCAAATACGAGTTATATGGTACAATCATTGAATTATCGATCATCACAATTTTACCATCTTTCATTCCGTGATAATTGTGTTTTTTGTGACGATTATCTCTGCAGCGATAATTAGGAAAACCAGCCTTAGTTATATCTGTTGAATTAACGAAAACTTTAGGACATTTCTTTAAGCACTTTTTTTCTTTTGCGTCCCAACATACTGAATCTTTTAAATGAGTTCCGTGAGACGTGTTTAATGACTTTGTACCATAATTCAGGATAGGTTTCTCTGTTTGGAATTTCAGCGTAGACAAACTGATCTACATCATCAGCAGTTAATAATTGATTTAGCATAGTAACCAATGAGTGGATGTTAGACAAACCCTGTTTTTGAAATTCGATAGTGTAAATGTATGCTCTGTTTGACTGATCACCGTTTCAAGTTCCTTCAATAAAACTAAGACTTTCTGATTAAAAAATCTACTTAAGAAAGTCGGAATATCCAGAGCCGATGTAGCCGGTGGCATTGTTCTCAAGAATCAACGAATTCCGATAGTTTGGGATATTGCCATTGCATCATGATATAACTGTTGCAATGCTCTTGGGCTACCTTGATATGATAATGGTAATATTACTGCTTTACCTACTTTGAATTTGTCGGAACTATTGATATTTGAATTTTGAACGTGATCAATGAGACCTTGCATACGTTCTGTTCAAGTTTTGCTTGATTCGATTTGATAGAAAAGAAACAATTAGCTTTGACTTTTAGATAAGCATTAATAATGTACTGTTGGGATAGACGTTGAGATGACAAGTGGGTTAAATACTTTGGGATGTATCGCTAATTTTGACATGAAATATTGTGTGGGTGTTATTCTTTTATCTGAATTCATGTGTGTCATATTACACGACCATCCTCTTTCACCATCAGGGAAATGCAAAGGAAAAGAGTAAAGGATCGGAATGAGATGAATTATTAGACAGAAACGATGGATTCCATTATTTCACCGAGTAATTTTTCTTTTCGACACGCAGCCTTTTCTTCTTCGCTTAGTCGCTGATGTGTCATCTAGAACGTATAAAATTATTGTCCAGAAAAGGACTTCATCGAATAGATTGTATGTATAAAAATACTGTCCAGAAAAGCTTCTTTAAAGGATGAAACTGTGAACTTTTCATAAACGACTTAAAATGAGAAAAAAGTAAAAATTTATAAGAACTGAGAGCGTAGGAATTGAAAGGAGGGTGTGATATGAAACAATCTCATGGCAAAACTCTCGTCTCGCGGGAATTGAAAAAATCTCTTCAAAAAAGTTTCGCCTCGTTGCAGGATTTTTTTTTATCTCTATATATAATCTTCATTTGGATCTTGATCTTTGTTTGTCCGTGAATGAATTAGAAGAAGAAGCACTAGATGGCAGTAGAGACACAGCTAAAACATAGGCATTGCATTAAGAATCTCCTCCAGGCTTATACTACTGAAGACTGTAGTACTCCAGTCACACCTCAAAACACAGACATTCAAACTAAACAAATTGTTGTGCTTTAAATTAACTAAAGAGATCTTCATTTAGATCTTGATCTTTGTTTGTTCGCGAATTCCATGCATGTGTAGACCACCTTCCAGTTTAGTACGTTGTTGTTACTCACGGATGTCAACAATGTGCCGGAATAACGAAAGGCGTGGTGGACAGTGTTACGCTGGTTAGCTCCTGAGGCCTGCTTAGAGAATGAGATTGCTGAAGATAAAAGGTACGTGCCTACGTAACATACACTCACCTAAAGGATTATTAGGAACACCATACTAATATGGTGTTTGACCCCCTTTCGCCTTCAGAACTTCCTTAATTCTACGTGGCATTGATTCAACAAGGTGCTGAAAGCATTCTTTAGAAATGTTGGCCCATATTGATAGGATAGCATCTTGCAGTTGATGGAGATTTGTGGGATGCACATCCAGGGCACGAAGCTCCCGTTCCACCACATCCCAAAGATGCTCTATTGGGTTGAGATCTTGTGACTGTAGGGGCCCTTTTAGTACAGTGAACTCATTGTCATGTTCAAGAAACCAGTTTTAAATGATTCGAGCTTTGTGACATGGTGCATTATCCTGCTGGAAGTAGCCATCAGAGGATGGGTACATGGTGGTCATGAAGGGATGGACATGGTCAGAAACAATGCTCAGGTAGCCCGTGGCATTTAAACGATGCCCAATTGGCACTAAGGGGCCTAAAGTGTGCCAAGAAAACATCCCCCACACCATTACACCACCACCACCAGCCTGCACAGTGGTAACAAGGCATGATGGATCCATGTTCTCATTCTGTTTACGCCAAATTCTGACTCTACCATTTGAATGTCTCAACAGAAATCGAGACTCATCAGACCAGGCAACATTTTTCCAGTCTTCAACTGTCCAATTCTGGTGAGCTCGTGCAAATTGTAGCCTCTTTTTCCTATTTGTAGTGGAGATGAGTGGTACCCGGGCATCCGCCTCAAGGTTGTGCATGTTGTGGCTTCACAAATGCTTTGCTGCATACCTTGGTTGTAACGAGTGGTTATTTCAGTCAAAGTTGCTCTTCTATCAGCTTGAATCAGTCGGCTCATTCTCCTCTGACCTCTAGCATCAACAAGGCATTTTCGCCCACAGGACTGCCGCATGCTGGATGTTTTTCCCTTTTCACACCGTTCTTTGTAAACCCTAGAAATGGTTGTGCGTTAAAATCCCAGTAACTGAGCAGATTGTGAAATACTCAGACCGGCCCGTCTGGCACCAACAACCATGCCACGCTCAAAATTGCTTAAATCACCTTTCTTTCCCATTCTGACATTTAGTTTGGAGTTCAGGAGATTGTCTTGACCAGGACCACACCCCTAAATGCATTGAAGCAACTGCCATGTGATTGGTTGATTAGATAATTGCATTAATGAGAAATTGAAAAGGTGTTCCTAATAATCCTTTAGGTGAGTGTATGAATGAACATAAGAAAGACAGTAGGTAAAATGAATGACAACGTAACAGCATGTTCTGGAAATTATTATTGTTACGTTGTAGCCGGCGAGTGCTGCACATCTCACAGTTGTACCGTGGCTTGCTCACATGTCAATGAAGTGATCCCTATTTATGCTTTAAAGAGCTGGGATACCTATGTGTCCCCCTTTTATAAACGTTGCTCCGTGTATATTGCCTTACTCTTTGGATTGCCACAAAGCAACCTGCAAGATTGGAGAGAGGTTGAGAAGAGATCGTGAGAGGAAACGACAGTGTCGTGAAAACGAGATGGACTGTGAACGGACAGAAGCAGAAATGCTCCCACACCACCACATAATTACTGTTCGGACAGTGATTCCGAGTAGGCCGTTCCTATCGAATCAATGTCCAAGGGTTTTCTTTTGTAGTTTTGTTTCCCTTATAAAAAATCATAATGCTGTGCGACGAAGGGCCCAATTCACGATTGGCAGCTGCGCTTAAACAGGGAGCCCTTCACAGACAACTTTAACACGCGCAACGTAGTTGGGTGCACATGGCTAGTACTATAATAAACATACATACATATATATACTAGCAAAATACCCGCGCTTCGCAGCGGCAGAGCACTGCCTTAAAATTTTTATTGAGAAGATAATAACCTTTTTAAACTGAGGGAAAATATACCAATAATTATTTGTTAAGGATCCCTTTGTATACCATATTGTCTGTTTGGCCCTACGGTTGTAATATGACCAAGCTGTGCGCTGAGCTTACTCTTGAGCATGCAATGTACAGTTGGCCATGTGAAAAGTAATCTTGTCTCAAATCTCACAGCTTGGATTGCTGCTGTCATAATCAGTTTGAGTTTCATGGTTTGTTTCAATTACGATAGTATTTGCAGGACTTGTGTTAAAGTGATATTCGGCATCTGTCAAGCATTGTAAGCATACAACCGGTTTCATCGATAACTTCACATCCAGCTTTTGAGAGTTTAAACATTCATAAACTACTGAAATCGTCACCCGTGAATCTAAGATGTTTAAGAGGCATTGGCGGTTGTCGAAATGTGTAAAATATTTGGCCATTTCGGTACACTTGAAAGCGACAACCGAACAATTCAGCGGCAGCCATCAACTCGCATGCAGAACCATAGGTGAAGGGCTTAAGCATTTCACTCTTATAGTGCTCCTGTGTAGTATAATTCTCTCCTGTACCGTCATCAGTCCACACCTTGAACCTGTCCCAGTGATTCAATACATAAGACACAATGTTCCTCCGGATATCAAGACTGAGCCTGATAATGGCCGTGCAATATGTAACAAAGAGAATGTAAAAGGCAGGTGCCATCTCCGGGCATGGAAACTACTCGGTAAGTGACAGGTCTTTGATCGATGGTGATCACCTCGATAGACATGTTAATACGGTTGGAATGATAAAGGAAATGGGCACCTGAACAATGTAAAGTAAGTCTAAAATACCTACACAATAACTATAATCAT
>JANRMT010062813.1:95524363-95541863 GCA_026402145.1 Polypterus bichir lapradei
AGTGAGTGAGTGAGTGAGTGAGGGCTTTGCCTTTTATTAGTATAGATTATATAATATATAATATATAATTTTATATAATGCCTAGGGAAAGTATATATAATATAAAAATAATTTTGATATTTCATACTTTGCCTAAAACGGCAGTAATTCTGTATATTGCCTAGGCATTGTATACAATGCCTGCTTTCCATACATTGCTGGTAACATATATATAAAAATCCAGCCCTAATTCCTTCCTCTTCAATTTGCACTGTGCAACAGTTCATTACTGCCAAGAAGGTAGTGATCTGATTACTAAACACTTGCACAGAATACGGAACCAATGCAGAAGTCACTTAGACACTTGAGTGCTGAGAAATTGCTGTCAGTTACACTATTACATTTTGTGGGGGGGGGGGTCATGGCTTACGCATGAATGTCCACTCATTTTCATTTACACAATCAAGCAAAATGTTTTCATAACCTTCTTAAGTCATCTGTCATTATGTCATCAGTAAAGATCAGTTAGCAAGTACCATATTCTGTTATGAAAGCCCATGACATGACCTTTCCCTCTATTTAATTCCGCTGTTGTAGTTTCCTGCAAAGATGCCCAGAATTTTTGCCTCTTGGTATTTGTTGACAATTGCAGCAAAAGTTGTATTGTTCACAGCCACAGCATAGATTTTTTTTTTTTCTTCAGGAAAGCCTTCTTATCACTGACCCCCATCATCAATTGTTTTTTGGTTCATAATGAATTTTGTTTCAGCATCCAACTTGCTTGTGTTTCAATTTTCTGATCTTCATGTAATCGTAGTCTTAGTGAACCCAAAAGTCAACTCCAGAATGATCATCATCAGTGCAGCAAGATGTCCTAATACAGTGTCATCTGCCATGCCACGCAGAAGTTCCAGGACACACAAGGTGTTTCCCTCAGTTATCTTTTCATTTCATTTCTCAGTTTGACTTAAGTGTAGCTGTCTGCATTCCTGCTGAAGTCCCAAGTCACTCTACTCGGGGCTTTGCAGTGTGGCACTAAATGTTAGACTTGATTCATGTGGTCGAGAGTAGGCAGTCTGAGTGAAAATAAAATGAAAAATTAACTCACCTATTTATCAATCTGTCTTGTCGAATGCACTTTATATATTATTTTACTATTACAACTTAGTGAAATAATTGAACATTTCACTGTAAATACGCTTGCAGTCAGAAAATTTAACATTCATGCATCTCTGATATTACAGTGTCATCTCATTTTTTTGCACCTGAGGTTTCAAATGAATTATGGTGCGTATGCATGGCAGCTTGTTAAAGCAGATGCAAAATATGCTTGCTGGTGGGAATACTGTCACAAACCCATTAACAGCATTTTTGTGTTTTGCAGAGTGAACATGAGCATTAAGTTTTGCATATCAGCTGTCAAAACCGTATGTTTAGCTTCCAGTGTTTGTCAAGGTTGAAAACATGAGTGTTTGTTCAGCTCTAAATATACGCTTTAATTAGGACACTTATAATTTTCTCTGGAATATTACTGAAAAATCAGTTGCATGCAGACCTTTGCTTCAGTGTCCCAGCACTTACGAACTGATTTTTCTGACTTGTTTTGGGAACTAAGCCGTAAAACGGCATAGTGGTTAGTGCTGCTGCCTCCAACGTGCAGAATCCTTGGTTTGATTTCTGGTCATTATCACTTGTGGACCAACTATGTATAATCTTATATTTTTGTGATGTAAGTCTAACACATATGAGCAAGGGTGTCCTATGGTGGGCTAGTGGTTCCTTCAGAGCTGGTTCAGAAATTGGATGGATGGCTAAATTACTTATGAAACTGTTTTTTCATACTTGAAAACTCATAACAAAGTAGCAACCAGTCATAGATGGACAAAGTTCTCACTGTGCAGATTTTAGTTTCGGCAGTGACCTATTCCTGACTTCTTACCGACTCTTTTTTCTGTTTTTCCTCCAGGATCCTGCACTGCACTTGGGTTTATCCCACTGAGCTGTACCCCCCATTCTTTTGTTATTATTTTTTCAATGGCCTTTTGGCAGTCCTTCAGTTGCTTCACATATTCTGGGCCGGTCTCATCCTGCGAATGGCATGGAAATTCATAACTGGAAATGTAAGTATTTCAGCTTGTTTCTCTTGAATTACCCACATGAATGCCCTTGTAAAACCTGAAAAACGTGAAGTGTTTTAGAAAGCACATTCACGCTAAAGCTGGTGGGTCATAGATATGGGAGCATAACTCTATTAAAAATATTTTATCTTTCAGTATGTTGAGGATGAAAGAAGTGATCGGGAGGAAACTGATAATTCTGAGGAAGGAGAAGAAGAGAAGGAAGCCAAGGAGGTGCAAAAAAATGGACCAGTGTCAAATGGACACCTGGCATTAAACAACAACCATCGAAAAACAGAGTAAGGAGAGTTAAGGACAACATGGCAGCACTTATCCTCCTGTACTGTGCCCCCCTTGCCTTGTCCCCCATGTATGGTTCTAACAAGCTGCAAGAGGATACATGGTGATGTTCTTTGTACTCCCATAATAGTCGTTTTGTCAGCCTGGCCAGGTTTCAAGAAAATTAACTGACCACAGTGCAGCCTTTGCTGCTGGAGACCTGGACTGCCACCCCAAGTTGGAGACGCTTGTGGTAATCTGCAGAAAAGAGTTCAAGAATCGTTATGGTGGTCCTTCTCGTCCTCCTGCTCAGCCAGCCAGAAAGACTTGTGGGACTGGCATGACTAATTTGTTTATTTGTCCTTTGTTTTGTTGCTTTTCAAGTGCCTTAACTGTCTTCTCTCTCTCTTCTCTCACCCTAACACTTCCTAGTCTTTTGTCCACAATTGTGCTTGTCCCAAAGATTTTTTTAAAATAATTTTTACATTGCTAATAATAATTAAAGACTGTGATTCTTCCACAATGAGCTTTATGGTCCCAGCCAGGCTGTGTGGTTTTGGTTTTAAATTTTTAACTCTGGGTGGGGGGGGGGGGGGGGGGGGACTTTTTTGGGGTCATGAGAAAGGTTAATAGGAGAATAGCCATGTCTGACTGTTGGTTTTGTACATCAGTACAACGCTGCACAAAAGTCCATTACAATTGGTGCTAAGGTAGACCCCACTTGAATAGGCTCACTTATCATACTGGTAGACCAGGTGCATTATATCCATTTTAGGGTTTTCATTTGCTATCATAATGATTCTTCTTCTTTCGGCTGCTCCCGTTAGTGGTTGCCACAGCAGATCATCTTCTTCCATATCTTTCTGTCCTCTGCATCTTGTTCTGTTACACCCATCACCTGCATGTCCTCTCTCACCACATCCATAAACCTTTGCTTAGGCCTTCCACTTCTCCTCTTCCCTGGCAGCTCTATCCTTAGCATCCTTCTCCCAATATACCCAGCATCTCTCCTCTGCACATGTCCAAACCAACGCAATCTCAACTCTCTGACTTTGTCTCCCAACCGCCCAACTTCAGCTGACCCTCTAATGTACTCATTTCTAATCCTGTCCATCCTCGTCACACCCAGTGCAAATCTTAGCATCTTTAACTCTGCCATCTCCAGCTCTGTCTCCTGATTTCTGGTCAGTGCCACCGTTTTTCAAACCCATAACATAGCTGGTCTCAGTACCATTCTGTAGACCTCCCCTTTCACTCTTGCTGATACCCGTCTGTCACAAACTACTCCTGACACTCTTCTCCACCCATTCCACCCTGCCTGCACTCTTTTTGTCACCTCTCTTCCACAATCTTCATTACTCTGTACTGTTGATGCCAGGTATTTAAACTCATCCACCTTCTCCAACTCTACTCCTTGCATCCTCACCATTCCACTGACCTCCCTCTCATTTACACACATGTATTCTGTCTTGTTCCTACTGACCTTCATTCCTCTCCTCTCTAGAGCATATCTTCACCTCTCCAGGGTCTCCTCAACCTGCTCCCTGCTATCGCTACAGATCACAATGTCATCAGCAAACATCATAGTCCACGGGGACTCCTGTCTAATCTCGTCTGTCAACCTGTCCATGACCATTGCAAATAAGAAAGGACTCCGAGCTGATCCCTGATGTAATCCCACCTCCACCTTGAATGCATCCATCACTCCTACCGCAGACCTCATCACTGTCACACTTCCCTCGTACATATCCTGTACAACTTTTACGTACTTCTCTGCCACTCCCGACTTCCTCATACAATACCACAACTCCTCTCGAGGCACCCTGTCATATGCTTTCTCCTGATCCACAAAGACACAAATGCAACTCCTTCTGGCCTTCTCTAAACTTCTCCATCAACATCCTCAAAGCTAATATTGCATCTTTGGTGCTCTTTCTTGGCATGAAACCATACTGCTGCTCACTAATCATCACCTCACTTCTTAACCTAGCTTCCACTACTCTTTCCTATAACTTCATGCTATGGCTCATCAATTTTACAGTGCATCCGGAAAGCATTCACAGCTCATCACTTTTTCCACATTTTGTAATGTTACAGCCTTATTCCAAAATGGATTAAATTCAGTTTTTTCCTCAGAATTCTACACACAACACCCCATAATGACAACGTGAAAAAAGTTTACTTGAGGTTTTTGCAAATTTATTAAAAATAAAAAAACTGAGAAATCACATGTACATAAGTATTCACAGCCTTTGCTCAATACTTTGTTGATGCACCTTTGGCAGCAATTACAGCCTCAAGTCTTTTTGAATATGATGCCACAAGCTTGGCACACCTATCCTTGGCCAGTTTCGCCCATTCTTCTTTGCAGCACCTCTCAATCTCCATCAGGTTGGATGGGAAGTGTCGGTGCACAGCCATTTTAAGATCTCTCCAGAGATGTTCAATCTGATTCAAGTCTGGGCTCTGGCTGGGCCACTCAAGGACATTCACAGAGTTGTCCTGAAGCCACTCCTTTGATATCTTGGCTGTGTGCTTCGGGTCGTTGTCCTGCTGAAAGATAAACCGTCGCCCCAGTCTGAGGTCAAGAGTGCTCTGGAGCAGGTTTTCATCCAGGATGTCTCTGTACATTGCTGCAGTCATCTTTCCCTTTATCCTGACTAGTCTCCCAGTTCCTGCCACTGAAAAACATCCCCACAGCATGATGCTGCCACCACCATGCTTCACTGTAGGGATGGTATTGGCCTGGTGATGAGCGGTGCCTGGTTTCCTCCAAACGTGATGCCAGGCATTCACACCAAAGAGTTCAATCTTTGTCTCATCAGACCAGAGAATTTTGTTTCTCATGGTCTGAGAGTCCTTCAGATGCCTTTTGGCAAACTCCAGATGGGCTGCCATGTGCCTTTTACTAAGGAGTGGCTTCTGTCTGGCCACTCTACCATACAGGCCTGATTTGGTGGATTGCTGCAGAGATGGTTGTCCTCCTGGAAGGTTCTCCTCTCTCCACAGAGGACCTCTGGAGCTCTGACAGAATGACCATCGGGTTGTTGGTCACCTCCCTGATTAAGGCCTTTCTCCCCCGATTGCTCAGTTTAGATGGCCGGCCAGCTCTAGGAAGAGTCCTGGTGGTTTCGAACTTCTTCCATTTACGGATAATGGAGGCCACTGTGCTCATTGGGACCTTCAAAGCAGCAAAACTTTTTCTGTAACCTTCCCCAGATTTGTGCCTCGAGACAATCCTGACTCAGAGGTTTACACACAATTCCTTTGACTTCATGCTTGGTTTGTGCTCTGACGTGAACTGTCAACTGTGGGACCTTATGTAGACAGGTGTGTGCCTTTCCAAATCATGTCCAATCAACTGAAGTTACCACAGGTGGACTCCAATTAAGCTGCAGAAACATCTCGGGGATGATCAGGGGAAACAGGATGCACCTGAGCTCAATTTTGAGCTTCATGGCAAAGGCTGTGAATACTTACGTACATGTGCTTTCTCAATTTTTTTTTATTTTTAATAAATTTGCAAAATCTCAAACTTTTTTCATGTTGTCATTATGGGGGGTTGTGTGTAGAATTCTGAGGAAAAAATGAATTTATTCCATTTTGGAATAAGGCTGTAACATAACAAAATGTGGAAAAAGTGATGTGCTGTGAATACTTTCCGGATGCACTGTATTCCCCTGTAGTTACTGCAGTCCTGCACATCCCCCTTATGTGAATTTCCCCTTGGGATTAATACAGTTTATCTATCTATCTATCTATCTATCTATCTATCTATTCTTAAATATTGGCACCAGTACACTTCTTCTCCACTCCTCAGGCATCCTCTCACTTTCCAAGATTCCATTAAACAATCTGGTTAAAAACTCCACTGCCATCTCACCTAGACACCTCCATGTCTCCTGACGCCTTATCTCCTTGTACCCTTGTCTTCTTTCTGAATCTCTCTGACTATCCCACTTCTTCTTTGCCATCCTCTTCCTCTGTATACTCTCCTGTACTTCCCCATTCCACCACCAGGTTTCCTTTTCCTCCTTCCTCTTTCCAGATGTCACACCAAGTACCCTTCTTGCTGTCACCCTTACTACATCTGCTGTAGTTTCCCAGCTGTCTGGCAACTCCTCACTGCCACCCAGTGCCTGTCTCACCTCCTCCCTAAACTCAACTTTGCAGTCTTCCTTTTTCATCTTCCAACATTTGATCCTTGGCTCTACCCTCAATCTCTTCCTCTTCTTGATATCCATCGCCATCCTACAGACCACCATCCTATGCTGCTTAACTACACTTTCCCCTGCCTTCAATCTGGATTCTTCAATCTCCTTCAGATTGATTTTTCTGCATAGGATGTAATCTACCTGTGTGCATCTTCTTCCACTCTTGTACGTAACCCTATGTCCCTCCATCTTCTTAAAGTACGTATTCACCACAGCCATGTCCATCCTTTTGGCAAAATCCACTATCCTCTGACCTTCTTCATTCCTCTCCTTGACACCATACCTATCCATCACCTCCTCATGTCCACTGTTCCCTTCACCAACATGTCCACTTAAATCCACTCCAATCATCACTTTCTGTCCCTTGGGTACACTGTTCATCAGTACATCCAACTCTCTCCAACAAATCTTCTTTCTCACCCATTGCACACCCAACTTGCGGTGCATATGCACTAACAACATTCATCATCACACCTCCAATTTCCATCTTCATAATCACTACTCTGACACTCTTTTCACCTCCAAAACACTCTTGACATACTGCTCCTTCAGAATAATCCCTACCCCATTTCTCCTCCCATCCACACCATGATAGAACAATTTGAATCTACCACCGATCCACCTGGCCTTACTCCCCTTCAATTTAGTCTCTTGCGCGCACAATATATCAACCTTCCTTCTCTCCATCATATCGGCTAACTCAACATTCAAAGTTCCTACCCTCAGTTCCACTCTCTGTACTTTCCTCCTCCTGCCTCCGGACACGTCTCCCCCCTCTTCTTCTCCTTCTTCTTCTTCGGCCAACAGTAGCCCAATTTCTGCCATCACCCTGTTGGCTAACAGTACTGTTGGCGGTTGTTGTTAACCCGGGGCTCATCCGATCCGCTATGGAAATTTGTATTATTGTCCTTATATTGATTTGCCAAAATTTTACACCGGATGCCCTTCCTGACGTAACCCTCCCCATTTATCCGGGCTTGGGACCGACACAAAGAAACACGCTGGTTTGTGCATCCCCTGTGGCTGGGTTGCTATCATAATGACTAATTTGTGAAAAGATAAAAGGGAAAAGAAAAAGTGACATATTCAAAATCATCCCCCAAACAAGCGCATTCTTTTGCTTCTCATCATGCATGTCCTTTGTGTCTGTTGAGATTTTCAAGCAGCTCTAATCTGGGGGTATTGAGACACATCTTATGTTTCATGTGATGTGGGGCTATGCTGACTCTGATTTTGAGGGAAACGGTTACAAACAAATGTTTTCTTCATTTTCAAGCTGTAATTTTTCTTCTCGTCAATTATTATAACACTGCCTTCCATGTACCGGCATGCTTAAAGCAACTGAAATTTAAGGAGCCACAACATGGCTCCTTCCAAGCTGATGTGTTACTGTTTGTCTTTGTTGTTAAATAGATTAGCTTTGAGGGGATAAGGCAGAATGTTAATGAAATGCCTCAAATGGCAGAATTATGTTTATGAATGTCAACATTGGCTGCTGCTTGGTTTGGTTTGAGCACGAGCCCCCTTCTTCACTTTTATAGGTCATTGAATACATGCTTCACAGTCCGGTGTGACAGTGGTTGACATCATGCAAAAATAATGAAATGTTGAAGCTTTAACAAATTGACAGGAATTTCTTGTTAGTTGGTTGTTTTTTTTCTCTGTTCCAGAAAGAAATATTTGACAAAATCTGGCACAGTTTCCAGGGCAAACAATACCCTGAAACTAACCTAGAAAAGAGCAGGATTAATGTGAAGGATTAATGCTTTAAGGCTGCAGCAGAGCATCCAGTCCTAAGGTCAAAGTCCGTAAATGTCCTGTCAGAAATGCTGATCCCAGCTGCACTATACACTATTCAAGGTGCAGAGAAAAATGACGAAATATAAAAATGTCATGCCCCTTCCTGAATAAACAATCGACAGATTCACAACTCCTTCACCAAATTCTGCCCAGAAAAACAAGGCTGTGATTTGATCCAAAGCTTTAATATATCCCAGCAACCTTCTAAAACATGACATGTCGGCTCAAAGCAACAATGTGCGACACTGAACATTAGTGGATATTTCCTGTTTTTGGTTTTCTCCACATTTGCAAAGCTATTGCAAAAGTGTGCCTACTTTTGAAGCTCTCAGACACACACACACGGGCCGTCTCTCTGAAACAGAAATAAATAACCACCATCACAGAGGAATGCCAGAGTGTTGCAGGATAGGCACTCGAATTTAAACAACCCCGACATTATTGAGCAGTGATAGTGGAACAAGCTGCCCACCTTCATCTCTTCTTCTTAGTCTTTTAAAGAAACACCTCTGAAGACCCCCTTTTTCTGCAGATGATCTGTTTCTGGTATGCTTATAAACCCCTTTAATGGCAAGCACGCCCAAAAGAATCGGGGAGAGCGTCTGTAGACACGCTTAATAAAAAGATTTTTGCCTCCTCGGGGAATGCGTCTATGGATGCAGTTCCTTTGGATCTGTGCTCTGCATGGTTCTGCTGACTAGTGGGATTTTTTCTTAACTCAGTGGTCGTAGAGGCAGAGGTACAGACATCCTTTACATGGTTGAAAGTTTTATGGTAGTTTCGAGACCAAAGAACCCCTAACAGTACTTTTTCTTTCACTTGCCCTCAATCACATTTCTAAGGGAAAAGGGTTTAGTTTTGACATTTTATTTTTAGTGGACAAACGTCTTTCTTTCAGCAGTGTACCTTCACAGTTTTTATCGTGCGCAAAGTTACAAGCGTGTTTTGAACATATCAAATTTCTTTGGGTACTGCTCTTTTGTGAGTGGTAATTCAGTTAGTAGTTTTGGTGCTTTATAAGTTTCTTTTTTGAGATTTGTTCCTTCTGTGTAGTAATTAGAAGTGTGCTTTGATAATGAAGCATATAGTGACGCCAGACCATTTTCTCCAAAGATGTATAAAATCAAGCCTGCCTTGGACCACTGCATTCGAACATTTTGTGGAAGTTACATTCCAGGGGGAGATCTGTCAAATGGATGAAAGTTTACTGCTGTGGAAAGGCTGTCTAGGGTGGAAGGTATACATTCGGGGGAAAAAAAGATCACATTTTGGGATGGAATCCTCTGTAAGCTTTGTGAGGCAAAAAGTGGATATGTGTGGAATATGATGATGATGTACATGGGAAAAGAGCTTGTAAACAATGTAGGAGGGGTTTATGTGCGTAATTTTACAAAACTGTCACGGATTGTGCTAACACTTGCAGAGAAGCCACTGAATCAGGGTTATCTGATAGGACCAGACAATTACAGTACTACAACAGGCCAGCTCTGCATGAATTTTTGAATTTAATGGAAACTGATGTTGTAGGAACAGTAAGATCAAATAGAAAGGACCTGCCAAAATCTGTGATGACAAAAAATTGAAATCAGGAGATGTTAACCTCTGCATTCAGAAATACGCTTATGGCTTTGAAGTGGAAGGATAAGAGAGATGTTTGCATGCTGAGTGGCCATCTTGTAAGAGCTATGCAGTGTGTTTGTCACACAAGAGTGGAGGGAAACCATATACTGCTGCAGAGACTACAATGCTCCACTCTGCGCTGCGACATGTACCACACGCAACTGGAAAATGTGTACATAGTGTAAATAAATCTACAAAAAAAAATCTAGCATGAAATTAGCTTATTGTTGCTAACAAAACATTTTTAAGTAATTTTGTTTGTTTAAAATTTTTTTTTTCAATAATTTAACGCACATCAATTAGATAATATTCTAGGAAAATTCAACCATTTCTATCGACATATTGTGAATTTCCCCTTGGGATTAATAAAGTATCTGTCTGTCTATCTAAAAACCCAGCAGGGGACTGACTACTGAAAAAAGGGGTTCATGCAGTTTCAATTTGGAATGTTGTAATGAAATGTCAAAGGTGTGACTTCCACTTTGTCTTGTTGTTCATTTAGCTGTTGTTGCTTTTATGAATAACACACAAGTCAAATACTCGATACAAATATCAATGTGCCCTCTTACCCATTTTTAAAATAATATGAGATGCCACTCACATAATTGCTATGCAGATGTTGAGGCCAAATATCTGGGGTCTCAGGTTTGAACAGGTAAGTTCCGATTCAAAGAGTGGGCACAGTGTGTGTTCTGTGGCAGATTTGTCCATGACAGTAATTGGCCTTTATTTTCTTTTGTCATGTAATTACCGGCCACTGCAGGGTTCAGTGCAGCCAGAATACCGTTGAGCACACGTTACAATTATTAGAACAGCTCCTGTGTGGCGGAGGAGGTTAGGAGCACACACACTGATACAGCGCACTGACACACCACCACATGACAAACCACCTCAGGATCCCAGATTAGGACCCGCGTGCAGCCATGTGATGGGTGACACCTCAGCACCACACTAGTTCAGATGGAGTGGATCAGGGTGAGGTTTTTTATGGTGGCTGGTGTGCCAATTCTGCCACTAACCCTCAGGTTTTCCCCTGCAGTTTGGAGGGCCTACTAGCAGGGCTGGATGCAAATTAGCGTCATAACCAGGACGCTATGTGTGGGCTGAACACTTAATGTCTCCGCTTTTTGATTGACATTAAAATTGCAAAAGCAGAATACGGTGCTAGCTTGAGGGCATAAAAACATTTCAAGTAGAGTGATATCATCAGAGGTACACTTTGAACAAAGCAACAACACACCACTTAATTCTACACGAATTTCACTGATTATCTGCTGTCATTCTTTCAGTGATGTCTCTCTACGCCACCCCCCTTCCTGATGCTGCTGTGATCAACTTATAAGAAGGTGACGGGACCTAGAAATGTTCTCAGCCCAGTGCTAGCTGAATGCCTAGCTAATGGTGCTGTAGACATTGGGGTGGGGGAGGATTTTGGTGCTGCCAACATCTAGGCTGGGTCCCTGTTGAAATTTTGCCACTGTTGCCATCTGTGTAGGGGTACTTGTCTCCCTGGGTGTTTTTCTGCTGCTGATGTTATGGGGGTTGGGAGAGATGGCCCCCTTAGAGTTTTGCCATTTGGGTGGATGGACTTCCCTTTTGAAAAATAGCAGAAAAAACTTGCACACCACCAAATCAATTTTTTCTTCACAATACTTTAAAAAAAGAAAAAATTTGGTGCAAAATCCCCATATTTGCCAACCATGCTCATAAGAGTATGTAGATTTTGCTGTGAATGCATGTTAATCTGGATCAAAATATCTAGATCTGGCATTATGGAATTGACAAATCAGCTCGTGTGAAATCACACTAAAACAAATTGGACTTTGTTCTGAGATCTAGAATTATGTAATCTCACTTTGTGGAACAGATTCCAAATTACTATTGTACGCACAACAAAAACTGAGCTTAAGCTGATATCTAAAATCCCACTACTAACACTGTGTGACCATGAGGAAGTCACTTCACCCCACCTGCCTGTGCTCCCATTGGACACTCAAAAGAAATGCAACCAACTGAATCTCAATTCTGGGTTAGCCAAATAAGTAAATAATAATAACACATCGCCATGCATGACCCAAGAATTGTTTTTCATGCCTTTGCAGGCAGACCTGGCATTGTAGGCACAGTGGATGGAGTGATCAACCCAGTTCATACTCCCGTCTTTCTGATCCCATCCATACGTGTTGAAGGGTTTTCACTGCTAAATGTCCAGGTGATATGCAGCTGACATCAGGGACTTTTTACAGACATCCTGGCCAAGTGGCCTTTAAGAACACACAATGTTCACATCTGGTCCAACTCTGGAGTGTATTTGCTGGTGGTTGGTTACTGGGAGACGATGGTTATTTTTATTTTCACAAATGTCTGGTAAGTTCAGCGTTGAATCCCCAAACCATGGCTGAGAAGATGTAGAGCACCCTGGGCGTGTTGGAGATTTGATTCTGATGCCTGCACAAGTACTTGGGGAAGCTTCCAAAAGCCTTAGAAAACAACACTTCCTATACAAGATGGTTTAACTCCTGTTTTGTGAGGTGTTTTTTATTCTCGATCACTGCTTAACACTGTCCCCCCCAAAGTAAACCACATTATGTTTTGAGCCCCTTTATATATTTTCTTCTATTTAATTAATTTTTACATATTAGTCAAAATGGTAGTTTCTTCATTTTGTGCTTTTCAGCATGTTGACTTTCTTTACTACTTTTGCACAGGTCTGGTTTGACAGTACTGGGGTGTGCAAAAGAAGGTTTACAGTTGTGAGTACGCCAGGCTGGGAATTGGAGCACTGTGCTGTTATGACATTCTTTTGAGTTAATAAAGTTTTTGTAATAACCATGTCTTTTTCCATACAAACGACTGTAAATCTCCTTTTGCCCACCCCATTATCATATACTATATACTTGACATCTGAAATGCATGGCATCAATGTCCCTCATACGGCAGTCTGCCTTTTACATGTGGATGCTGAGGAGGAGCCCAGCACACTTTAAACTCGTTCATTATGTGTCAAATAACAAAGGGCTTTGGGAAAGACTCATAAAACTTGCTCGTTCTTTACCTACGTTTGGTAATCAATTTCTTTGTTTTTGGGAATTGCCCCACCTTATCCTTTGAAGACTGGTGACCACTTTAGTCTGAACAACGAGACCCTTAACTGTCTGCCCAATGTAGACCTCACAGATGAAGAGTTTGGAAAAAACAAACAAAACCACAAACAAATTTATATGCTGTTGTGGGCAACATTGTTGGCCCTCTTGCATTTTAAGTCTATTATACAATATCTTCAGAGCTTACTGAAAATGGACCAGCTTTTGATCATCAAAGTTATACAGCAACAACCAACATAAATTTGCATGTACTGAGGAAAATGAAAGTCTCACATGGACAGCATTAAAAATATTTGGCTCCACAACCCTTGTCAATGATGGTGGCCTCCAAATGTTTGTCTATAGCCTCTTTAACCTTCTTGCCCACTCCTGCTGGTAGTCTCAAATCTATAGCTGATTTTTTTTTTTTTTTTAAACCTTGTGTTTTGGGTTATTGTCCTGCTGAAGGACCCCTTATCTTCTGACAGTGGGGAGCACATGTCACTCTAATGAGCTGACTTCATGACTGTCTTAAATACATTTAAGGTCTCCAAGACTAAGGCTAGTATAGCAGCCTCACAGCATCATTGAGCCTCTCCAGTCCTTAAGCTTCATTTTGCTGGCCTGCTTTACCAGAGAGCTGGTTCAGTTTCTTCAGCCCAGAGGACATTTTCCCCAAAAGGATTTAGTTTTTAGCAGCCTTCATATACTGTACTTCTTTGATCAACCATCCTCCCCTCCCCACATCTTGGGAGGTTCCTTGAGTAGTAAAGCACTGTGGAGATGGCTTTGTACCCCTCTGACTGTACTGTTTGGTGTTAATAGTGGTCTCAGAGAGCCCTCCTGTTCTTAGCATTCATCATCATTAAGTATGGGGGAATGAAAGTGAATTAACCAAGCATTTTTAAGCATTAAAGCCATCAATCATTGGTTAATTTGAGTCCCATAAGGCTGTGATTAACTGCCAATATTTGTCTCTCTGCTGTCTTCTATTCACAGTTTTTCACGAATGACGCCAATAGGCTGTTCACACACATTTCCTTTGTTGGAGTCCACACAGCAGCAACACAGTTGAGAAACATAATCTATAGTGGCGGGCAGCTCTGTGCCAGTGGCCATGTCCAAGGAATTCTGTTTTTTTTCCTACCATTGCTGTTCCACTAACGCAGGGGTGGGCAAAGTCAGTCCTGGACGGCCGCAGTGGCTGCAGTTTTTGCTCCAACCCAATTGCTTAATAAGAAGCACTTATTGCTCAAGTAACACTCTCACTCGTTAAGATTTTGAACACTTATTGCTTACTAGACATTAAGACCGTTACAATAACGGGCGCTAGAACAGTAGTGCATAAACATTTGTATGAACAGTCTATATTAAATGGCAAGGGACCCTGTATGTGGCTGTAATATGCGTCACTGTATTGTGTGCCTTTAATTTTCTCTCTCAGTAATACTGGTTTGTATTTCCATAAAATGCCTGTAATACAGTGGAACCTCGGTTCACGACCATAATTCATTCCAAAACTCTGGTTGTAACCCGATTTGGTCGTGAACCGAAGTAATTTCCCCCATAGGATTGTATGTAAATACAATTAATCCATTCCAGACTGTATGAACTGTATGTAAATATATATATATTTTTTAAGCACAAATATAGTTAATTATACCATTAAATGCACCACGTAATAGTAAACCAAATATAAAAACATTGAATAACACTAAGAAAACCTTGAACAAGAGAGAACACTAACACTGCAAGAGTTTGCGCTATAGCCTTACGACCCACTCGCTAACAGGGAAAAAAAAGAACATTTGAAAAATCCATAATTTAATAAACAGCCAAGAAAAGTAACATTGTAACAATGCACGCACGCGCCTGTGTGTGTCTCTCTTAAGCGCGTGCCTCTGTGTCTGTCTGTGTGTGTGTGTCTCTCTTAAGCGCGTGCCTCTGTGTCTGTCTGTGTCTCTCTCTCGCGCCTGTGTGTGTCTGTCTCGTGTGTGTGTGTGTGTGTTTGTCTCGCACGTGCACGCACGCACGTGTGTGTGTGTGTGTCTCTCTCTCTCTCTCTGCACACACAGGGAATGCACAGGAAGAGACTGAACACGTGCCATGTGGCCCCGCGCATGTGCACTTCACCAGAAGACACACACGGACACCTGGACGCACAGAGGGGTTTTATTAAAGAGGATTTTAGTCTTAAACAGCTGTATCCTTGGTTTTTAACTGCTCCTTATTAGCAATAACATGCAAATGACAAAAGAGACCAGCGTTTATCCATTTAGCTTGTTTCCATTTACACCTGTGTGTATTTATCATTCACTATTGGGTTTAATTAAATACTTGGAAGGAAAGTGAAGATAAAAAAGTGAAGGACTGAGAATTACTCATCCATTTTAGCCTTCAGATCATTTGGACGATATCCTTAGAAGGGTGAAGAAGCTCTAGGATATGAGAATGACCTGACATAGCAGCGTTAAAGCACTAACAAGCCATGAAATTAAATTATTGACAAGGATTGGTTTTTAATTAAGCAACTGCGTTGGAACAAAAAACCTGCACCCACTGCGGCCCTCCAGGTCTGACTTTGCCCACCCCTGCACTAATGCAAACATTAAAGGGTTCACACTGCAGCCAAAGTTGAAGTGTCTGACTATTCTTGCTTGCAATGCTTGTCCATCTAAAAAGTGTTTTTTTTTTTTTTACAAAATAGTGAGTCGAAGCCCTCGAGTATTAGGGTTATTGTGGAGATTAACCACAGTCATTACAAACTGCAATAAACAGTAGACATTCAACAAAGTGTATCTTTACAAGAGCAACAAAGCTACAAGGATGAATTTGTACAATGGTATCTCTTTAATGAAACATTTGTTCCATATTTTATTCTTCCTCCAACAGAACAGTACACTACTATGTAGAATACAGCAAGTTTCTTTAAAGGTAAAATTTGAAAGTTCAATGATTTAATAAATGTTACATAAAATACTGTATACCAAATCAGACATGTCAGTGTTACCCAAGTGTAAGGCAAAATCCTGCATAACAAAAAAAAACAAAAAAAAAAAAACAAAAAAAAACAAAACAAAAAATCCACACAAGAACACGAATTCTCGCACACTCCCCGTTTCCATGTTCACTCTTACCACTGTAGTAACACGTCTTGAGCTTTCTGCAATGCAGCCCCTGATAAGTGCACTTTGTTACAAAAATATTTTCCAAAAAATTTTTTTTTTTTTTTTAACATTTGAATTTTTATTTGAGAAAACTACAGGTTGGGTTTGCTGTTTCACTGAATGTGTATTGAACAGATCAGTGTGGCCACTTTTATTTTAAACATTCTGTGCGTTTCAACACATCCCAGTCATTTCACTGTCACCGCTGAGCCAAATAAAACAACAAAGGGATAAGAAAGACCAGCAGAGACCCCCATTTGTTCTACAAGGATATTTCAGACAGTTTGCACCTGCAAAGCTAGCCACTATCCAGAGGGTCTTCTGCACACCACCACTGGGCCTTTTTATTGTTAAGTCGAGGTGTTTAGGACACTCAGTAGCACATCTGACAGCTGGCCAAACCTCGCATGAGACAGGAGAAGAAATCAATCACTGATAATAACTTTGTATTTCTGAGTTGTTCATTACAAATTAAACCTCATTTATGATCCTGGTGTAATACAATTAGTTGCTTGTGTGGAATTTCAAAAAAAAAATGAATGGTATCAAAATTCTCTTTTATTTTTACAAAGAATAATGGTCTTCTAGTGAAGGACAAAACACTACTAAGAGGAAGAAATGTGTGAGCAGCCACCTTCATAACACAGAAATGTACACCTTACAATGACCACAGAGATGACACTTGTAATGGTGTACACATTTATATATAGAGAGACATTTTAACTGTATAAAAAATAAAACCCCGAGTAAGCAAAACATACTGTCAAGCCTGATGCAGTTGCTTACACGTGGGAGAAGATTAATTTTAAAGGGGAGGATGCTTGAACCAACACGTGCATCCCTGTCACAGTTTTTCAGAATGCCAGCGGGGTGCTTGACTGTGCGCAGAGTGAGGCCACAGAGGAAGAGGAGGCGCTCACAGAAGACGTCCCCGGCACTCAGTGGAGCCGCAGCAGCACAGCAGCTCCTTCCCCTCCACGCTACCCACCTCGTAGTTATAGTCCCAGGTTAACTCAGTCCCAGCACGGATCCTCCTGCAAGATAAAATGTGCAAGGCGGCCATGAGTTTACAGAAAATTCACTACAAAGAAATCTATTAACTACAAGAGTAGGTCAGTTACAAAAAAGTATGTGGAAATCCTGCAAAAGAATGAGCTACGTGCAGTCCGACAACATAACCTGCATTTGAATTAGCAGTTACAACACAAAGCATTTAATGAGAAGTCAAGCAAAATGACGCC
>JANRMT010062813.1:95552977-95583118 GCA_026402145.1 Polypterus bichir lapradei
ATATGGGGTGCTGTGTGTACATTAATGAGGGAAAAAATTAATTTAAACGATTTTAGCAAATGGCTGCAATATAACAAAGAGTGAAAAATTGAAGGGGGTCTGAATACTTTCCGTACCCACTGTATATATATACACACACACACACACACACATACATACACACACATATAGAGTGATCCACCACTCAGCTATCACGCACCCGCTACATCACGGATTTATTAATACTATTATTATTACTAGGGGGCTCCACGCCCTGCTCGCTTTGCTTGCCCACCTCCAGGTTTGTTTTACCGGATAAACAATTTAAAGAGATTATTTTTCATGGGAATTGTTTCATTTGCATTATTTTCATTTTTACTTTAAAACTTTTGTAAAAACAATATTTAATCCTATATTTCCTGCCCCGGGTGTGGTTAAATCTCTTTCTCACGGCACTTATGACGCTGCTCGCGTTGTGAAGGGGGGGTCTGAACGCACGCTAAAGACATGCGATCGGTTCAGATGGTGTCATGCTGCTGCTGGCCAGCTGTGTGTTGTGCTTGTCGCGCTTTGCGTCAATCACTTAAAAGCCTGTACAGCAGCTGTCCTTTTGTAACTTCGCATCTCTGCCGCTTGCTTTGTGAAGGGGGGGAGCTGAATGCACGCTAAGAAGAAGTGGACGGATCAGCTACTGGCTTTGTGCTGCTTCTGCCAAGATGCCTGTTCTGCTTGTCGCTCTGCGCATTCTGAAGGAGGAGGAGGAGTGGTGTGGGTGAGGGCTGAATGCACTGAAAAGGTCCAACTAGCTCATCTTTAATAATACCAGACCATACCAGTACCCCACCTTCATCTTACTAGTGTCTGAGTCGAAGTGGAGCTCTGTGCCCGTTACTGATCCAGCCATGGGCCCCATCCATCTGCTCCGTCAAGAGTCACTCTCATCTCATCAGTCCATAAAACCTTTGAAAAATCTGTCTTCAGATGTTTCAGAACAGGCCACATAAATCACAAAAATGTATGCGTTAACTTTCCCAGGCCCAAGATATTACAGGCAGGGAGTTATGGGCAGTAGAGAGAGAATATGAGACAATTATTCCTGACATATGCAATATACAACTGCAAACATACTGAAATCCTAAATGTATTGTGCCAGAATGTGAAAACACATGATCATATCAGTATCAATATTTTACCATTCTGTATATGGCCAAGTGTTGTCTCAATTTGCCTTGTCATGGACATTAAAAAATCCTCATGATTTAGAAAGTCAGGCAACAGAAAACTACTTGATTTGGGCAGTCCTGAAAATGTCATATCGGGCAAAAATTAATGTACTACTTCCTTCATTCTACAATTACATTAAAAAACTGCATAAATAAAAATGATTTTGAATCAGAACATCTACAAAAACTGAGAACTTAAGAACATCTGCACCAATTATAATATATGCAAACTAAATTAAGCTAATCAAGAAATAAAATTACTGAGTTAATAACTCAAATATTTATAAATGCTTACCGTAATTAACATTTAGAGTTCATATAATGAAAAAACTTCTCTTAAAAGATTTGTCACATGTAAATTAGTTGTATAATATAATATAGTTGTATTAAAGACATAATGGCCTTACTTACCTGCATAAATGCAGACAAAGGAACCTTTGGCAATATCGTCCAAACAACGAATACCCCAACCCTTATTCTGTGTCTTAAAAAGCTGAAGTCTCACTTGCAAACCATGTTGTACCAGGCGATTAGTACACATCTGATGGTTACACTTGCAGCGTTTATTGCATTCGTATACCCTAGAAGATAAAAAAGAGATGTTTACCTGAAATTCACTTTTCATAGAAGTAGTAATATATTAAAAAATATATATCATACAAAAAATACTGTAAATACTACTTTTATCTGCAAAATCAATTCAGTCTGATCAAAAACAATCTTTTTGAATTTCAAACAGAAACCACTGTTTTTCAGTCCTGGTACTTGGTGAGCAGCACTGCTACACTGATGTGTGTGTCTATCGTGTTTAAAGAAAAAACTAGTGTGGCTTTCTCATTCAAATAGTTTTATTCTGCTAATAATGTTTGCCTTAAATGTATTTGTCATCTTCAAAATACATTTTAAATTGCTTTGAAGTTCACATACAAGTTGAACTAAAAGTTTACAGACTTCTGAAGGTATGTCTACTGTTATCAGAAACAGTCAAGGGGAAGTCTTAAAAGAAAACAAAAAATGCAACACCTAAATGGAGAAAAAAAACACATTTGTGTTTTAAAAGATACAGCAAACTTTCTCACTTTTCAAATTAAGTTCATAAAAAATGTCATAATTTAGGAAAGAAGACCAAATAAATCCCGAAAACTGCAGTCTTATTAAACCACTGGTTAACATGAAAACCTAAAGAAACTTTTTTTTTTCCCCCAGGACCAGGCTTGAGAAATACTCAATTAATTACAGTATATTCTTAGTGCTAATAATTTGAATTAACTTTTTATTTTTTAGCTTAATAAATTGCAAATGCAGAAATTACATTATTCTTCTATGCTTTTTATTTTAAACAAGATCATTCGATTGTAAGGAGGAAATCTTTAAGAGGTATTCCTGCATTATAAATATTGACATACTCCTGCATTATAAAAATCACAAACGTTTTTGTTTCTTTAAACAGTCGGCTGTATTAAAGCCAGTGCAAGACAATATTTTCTTAAGAAATTATTATGACGATTGTTAAGATTAAGACAGATTATGGTATTCATTCACCCACTCCTGTTTTACACAATCTCAAATACTTTTTTCTAACTTATACTAAAAGAGAATATAATATCTGAGAAGATTTAAAATACAAATAGTTTTAGCTACTGTATCAACAATGCCAAAAACATATGGGAATCTAGTTGTAACAGCATTAATGTACTTTTACAGCCCAAAAGAAGTCCTGCTATTTGGGTTTCCCTTGAAGTTAACAGGTGAGAAATCAATGCAAGAATCAACATTTCTATAAGTAGGTACTATTCCACACAGTATAAAATGTGTACACTGTACATATTTACTTAAAGGCTTAGTAATTAATAAGAATCCTAACGAAAAACTACATTTTTACCCAGTTCCCAGTTTAAGACACAGCACTTAAGAGTCTATGCTTTGTGATGTTTAATAAATTGTCATTGATGGAAATGGCATGTATTTGGCAGTTTTTGGAAATAGGTTATGTCAGCCTACACACAATTCTGATTTAGCATTTGATGTAATATAGAAACTATCACAAGGAAAAAGCACAAATATACATATATGTGCCTGATACTTGCTGGGATAGTGTCTGGCTTCCCATGTCCCTGCTCTGGAAATGCGGGTTTAGAAAACAGATGAATGGATGGATTATGTATATAAGTGTGTATATTTATATATATTATATATATATTTTTTTATTACCCGGTAGGAAGACACTCTTCAAGTCTTTTATTTTGGTATCCAGCATGTGCATTTATCTGTCCTCCTGGTGTACAAGCTGTTGCCAGTAAAGTCAGTTGGTGGCAAGCACACTTAGACCTTAAAGTGAGGGCCAAACAAGGGGAGGGGGAGGAAAAAAAATCAGAATAAAGTAAATAGTAGTAGTACAAACCCAACAGTAGGAAATAAAACATCATTCATACATTTTAATATTCAGAAAAATAATTAGACAATACATTCGTTTGTAAACAATGTGCACCTTCTGCATAATAATAATGTCATGAGCACAAAGGACAAACAGTACAGGCAGAGCAGAATATAACAAAGAAAACAACTAACATAACTTGCACCTCACCACATACAAGTGAACTCTGTTTTCTCTCTCTCTCTCTCAGTCTCCCTCTATCTCCCCATCTTTCATTCTAAGTGATTATCTCCCAAACTCAGAATTTGCCAGTCTCAACCCATAACATACTAGGTTCCATCTGGAAAGCACATTTTTTATGGTCGATGCCATGGACTTTTTAGAGCCAAGGACAGCAGTCTATGTTCAGGGGAAGAACAAGCTATTGGCACTTGTACCAGCCTCTAATATATGTTTCTCCCCAGGGCCTTTTGGAGCTATATAAGGAATAGCTATCTTAACACATTTCTCAGCCTGATTTTTAATTAAGGTAATACCACTACAACCCTTATGCAGAAGAAATATGTAATGCTCCCAAAAAGAACCAGAGCAGCACTGGTCTTATGGTCATTGGGACGAGGGCACCATTTCAGTTTATTTCACATATTATTTGTGAATATGACATATTGTTCTGATTAATAAAAACTTTTTTATATAAAAAAGTATAAATAAGTACATGCACACAGAGTTAGGTTAATAGCAAAACAAATGTAACATGAATAAATGAATGGCACCAATTGTATTGAAAGCACAGTTAAAAGATTTGGATACACATCCTCATAGAAGGATTTTAATTTTAACTATTCTCTACAATTCAGAATAATAGTGAAGACATTAAAACTATAAGATATCATATGAGGAAATATGTGGCGACCAAAAAAGTATTAAATCAAAGTGATTACAGGCACCCTTTGACTTGGTGATAGCTTTGCAACTTTGCATACTCTTGGCATTCTCAAGCTACCACAAGCACTTTTTGTCTAATATTCCTTAAATCTATGGGTCCAACTCACCCTATTCTAGTCTTTTACTTTAAGCAAAATTTTAATTAGAATGCATTTATTTACTACTAGAGCTATATGTTTCTTGGTGCTTAGTTTTAGTTAACTCATTTTTTATGATTCCGAACCGTCTTTTGAGTGGGGGTCGAATTTTCGTTTTGTTAAGGTTGATCGTATGGATTATTTGATTTTAATTAAAATTAATAAAAAAAAAAAAACATTAATTGCTCATTTTAGGTTTAAACAGCTGCAGTAAGGTTTTAATTGTTGCCTGTTTTTGTAATCAGCCATCAGTTAATAATGAGGTGCAAATGACAAAGGAACCACCAGCTCGCATGCTTCCATTTAAACCTGTGCATATTAATCGTGAGATATCTATGTTAAGGCAAGGTTTTGAAACAAATGAGAGAGAAGGACCAAGAGGTACAAATCTGTTCTGAACAACAAACTGAAGAAAAATTAAACCAGAAAACGAAAAATCTATAATGTGATAAAAATTTGGCTTGGAAAAATGAAAGCACTAACGAGGCATATAATTAAATACAAAGTTTCATTATCTACATAGGCCTGGCTTCTAATTACAAAACTAGCTGGAATGAACACCTGCACTCACTGCAGACCTCCAGGACCACAGTTACACATGCAGAAATACTCCATTCACCTTGTCTGCATCACACATAGATATGGCAGCTGGAATTAAAGATTTGAAAATCATCAAACAAAAATTTGAAATCATCAAACTAAAAGGACAGATTTCTACAGGTCTGATGTATACTACATTTTTTTTTTCCTGAGTCCAAGAAAGTCCTCTTAAGCAGCAATTATACCAGGCCTCAAATTCAGGCAAGACCCTTTGTAAATGTGATACTGGGATGTACTGTATCTGCTACTTAAACTTCATGAATCACTTATTTGGGCTGTAATCTGGTGCAGTTAATTGGTAATTTAGGAGGCTGACAAATAATAAACTTGTCTTTAACAGCAAGAGTAACTCTTGGTTTGTCATTCCGGTGGTCATCCTCATGAAAGCTGGATTTAAAGGATCATAATGCTTGTTAAGGCACACAAAGTGGTTTAAAATTTTCCAGCTCTAAATTTCATAAAAATTCTAAAAGACTACCCTGTTTAGGCGGAATGTTATAATATATTTTTATAATCGAACATGTTTGCATTTAAAAGAAATTGACACATATGTATTAAATTCTTATACATATTTTTCCTTAGAAACAAATTTCAAGTATTTAAAGGTTAAGGCCATTAAATACACACAAAATAGATGTGTAAGCAAGGTAAAGCTGGCAACATCCCCAGGGCAGGACATAAACAATAAAAATAATTTAACAATTGTATCACAATCAAGATATTAAACATTAAACAATGTTTAATGTTAGTGAGTATGTGCAAGAAATTCCTGCATTGCAAAAACTGGGTCTGTGGGAATAATTTGTGATGCTGCTCATGTGCGATTCAAAACAACAAGGGACTACAAAAGGACTTTAGTAGTTGCTCATTTTCAAAATGCTTTAAAACACTCTTCCACCCTTCAAGCTCCCTCACAAACAACCAAGCATTTTCTAAGCAACACTACAGCAAATATCCACCACTGCAGAGGACCAGTTCAAACAAAAGACTATTCATCTAGTCCTGGATTTCATTTTAAACCCTGGCCTGAATTACATGTATCATAATAGACATACTAAGTGAGAGTGTGTACATAGGTGTACCAGTATAAGCTACAGACCCCCAAACTCTTTTTGAATTAAGTGCATTTCATAATGGATGGATGAAATTCCACTTTCATTTTAATTAAAGCTGAATTCCTGTCATTCATAATCAGGATGTGCTATACTAACCAGTAAGTTTTTCTCAAAGGAATTATAATAAAGAAGTTTTGTAACTATTTTATGTGCATTTACTTAAAATGCAAGAAACACTTATTGTTGTTGTCATGTTTGTCAACCTGTGTGCAGGAAACAACTCAACTCCCAGTGGATGTTTTATGACATTTGGCACACTACTACCACAATGGTAAAGAACTATAAAATGGGCCTTACTGGCTTCAAATGAAAATGCAGGCTAATAAAATACTTCAAAGGTACAGCAAAGTATGCTGATCTTTCCCCGATAGTAGTGCCAGAGCAAGAGTAATGAACACTAGTGCTGCTGGTGATGTTGTGAGTAGCTGGAAAGTCCTAAAAAATCTGTTGCTTTATGGAACCAATTGACTAAGCACCACATGTGTGCCTAAAGTGATGACAGTTTATCACTATAATAATACCCAGTCTTCAATAAAGTCTTCAAATACAAGACTAGTTAACAAAAATAATTTTAAATTCTACTTTTGTAAATTATAGTGCAGCAGTCAGTGTCTTACGGTGCCCTCAACTAATATCAGCACCACTGTTAAATAAAAATAAAATAGGCTATGGAAAATTGTCTTTGTTTATCCTTTTACTCTTTCATTCAAAATATTAACAGAAATCTAACCTTTAATGAAAGTAAAGTAACTGACAGGAAATAGAAATTCTCATCATTAAACACACTATTTTTCTCAAGTGTGTCTGTACCCTCAATTAATAGCACCCCTTTGTGTAATACTTTGGACAGCTCCCTTTACCCAGACAATAACTCTGAATCTTCTCCTATAATGCTTAAAGAGGTATCTGAGATCATTTCTACATAAAGACTCTATCTCTGTGATGGCCACTGCACTTAATCTTATTGTAGTGTTCTGGGCTGATAATATCATTTCAAGAAGGGCCCACTGAATCAAAAAGTTAATTAAAAAGATAGGCTCAGTTATTGGATGCAAACTCAAGAACAAGAAAATGGAAACGAAATGTACTACCATTATGAACAATGCTGCATATCCTCTCTCTGACAGACCAATTTCTTTCAGCAGGAATGTGTAAGAAAACACTACTGGGGCTCCTTTACACAAATGACAATATGGTTCTGCAATGCCTCACTGTAACTGTGATTGCTCCAATTATCTTCAGCCACGTCAGACGTTTTATTCTTTTTAATAATTCTGGCATGCATCTGAGAGGGAGATTGTTTTGTGTTATAATATATGTATTTATTGAGCATCTGTAAAACGCCAAATTTCACCCTAGGGACAAATAAAGTGTCTATGTATCTAGATCATTCAGATGTTAAAGTTCAAGCTTGTAGATTCTCCTCTTCAGTTCATCCCAAAGATTTTCAATGAAGTTTCAGGCAAGGGCTGGGATGGCCATGAAAAAAACCTTGATTTGTGGTCACTGAACCATTTTTGTGTTGATTTTGAGGTGAGCTTTAGATCACTGTCTTAATTAAAACTGCCTGGCAGAGGCATTAAGGTTTTGATTTAATACCTTTCAATACTTGATGGATTCTAGGATACCATATATCCTAACAACTTGCCTGGTGCCACTGGCAGAAAACAGCTTCACAGCCTCAAATCCAACCCTCTATTTCACAGTGGGGATAAGGTACTGTATGCCATCCTTGATAAACCCACCTATGGTTTTGTTGCTATAAAGCTCTATTTTTATCTCAACTGATCACAGAACTTAGTCCCTTTGAAAGCTCCAGTAACATCATGCAAACTGTACGTGCCTGATGTTTGATGACAGAAGAAGCTTTATTTTTGGGCAAAATAATTTCCCAAATAATTTCTGGTTATGTAGTTGGTACCTTATTGAAGTCTTAGAGAATTTCTGACCCTAAGACCCAACTGACGACAGCAGTTCTCCAGCTTTGAACCTATGTGTGAGGTCAATATACATACACATCCTCTTCCAAGCAGATTCTTCACATCTCCAGTCACTTTAAGTGTATGTATTAATTATTGCCCAGAAAGTAGTAATGGGTGTTTTCAACTGTTTAGCTATTTTTTATAGTTGTTCAATGATTGTTTTGTTGAAAATTGTTACTGTATTATTGGATCTTTCAGCATTGTGATGGACGACTAAAGGAATTTGGCCTTTTTGTCACCTCATATTTATAATCCAGAGAAACAGAAAGTCATGGCCGACCCTTTAAGTCTCACTCTGATTAACTTGAAAACATAAAATCCGAAATATATATATATATGGGAAAGTACTGTATGTCAGTTAGATTTATAGAAGAGAAAAAAATTTATATTAGCATAAATAGCATATTAACATAAATAGCCATAAAAAGTAATTAAAAGCTTCTAAAATATTAGATTAAGCATAAATTACAATGTTAAGCAAATAAGATAGGTCAAGCAAATGGTTAACAACAAAAATCAGGCATATTGCATTGTCTAATAAAAAAGGAAAATTATCAGTATTAAGAGAGGAAGGATGGAACAGGACAAGAATGACGCACAGAAACTAACTGAGGACAGGATAAGGAAGAATGAGAACACCTGTGTTCAAGGCTAGGAAGCTGAGGAACGACACCACAGAAAAAATGGCTCTGGTAGGCACGTAAGAAACCAGCTGGATTGGTAAATCAGCAAAAAGGCAGCAAAAGGCTTTTGCTATAAAACAAGGTCACAATGATGTAATGCATGAAAGTAAAAATTAGTGTATTCATGTATCAGCATAAATATAGACAAATATATAAGCATTTGCCTTAGTGTAGATAGAAATGCAAGACAGGGCTGCCATGCAAATGATTAAATAAAAGCATATACCATATTTCTTTTTAATTAAAGCTTAGCTTCAGGCCACCATTTAAACACAGTTTGAAAGGCTTAGAAAAGGAAATGACACCATAAAAGCCCAAAGATGAAAAAAGGAAAACATCTGCCTGGCCAAAGACCAATAAGAAAAAAGCGAAACAGACAATTTTTTGCCACGACAGATTCCACTCATATGACTTTCTAGGGGTGCCAGTAATTGTTTATAAAATCATTTGTTTTAAGAATTTATTCCTATCAATAATTTTACCACAATTAAAGGCTAGATTTTGGCTGCTAATTTGAATGAAAGATCAATAACATAGACAAATACCACCCACTGCAAAAAAATACATTTTCAAAGTCCATTTTGTTTTTATTTACAAAGAGTTACAATATTAGTGAAGAGCACTATATTTTGACATGAAATTATAGAGTTTCTGGGTGACATGCTATGAGTACATACTGTAATTAGGGCTGGGTTTTTTTAATTCAAATTTATTTTTTAAATCAATATTCAAAAATGAAAATTATTTTTATTTTTTTAATTATTTTGATCAAATAGTACATTTAAACAGTTGAGCAAACACCTGAGCTTGATTAACTGGTCAAATGTGTAGAATCAAAACATATTAATGCAAGAATATGAGTGATGCTTTTCTTATGAATGGGCATGTTCCAGGTAGAGGCTACAACGTTAAGTCTATTGTCTAGAATTGGTTTTAATATGAAAGATAAGATATATAACAAACTAATGTAAAAAGTAAAGTTCCCTGCTTATATATCTAGTTTTACAATGTGATTAGGAAGACAGCTTGCATTGTCTGGGGTTGGGGAAAGAATATGTCAGTGATGTTCAATGTACCTTCTTGCCCTGCAAAGGTAGCTAGGCTACAATAGCAGTGAAGAATGAGCAGGCTGCCTGTAATGAGTGGTCAAAGGGTTACAAGAGCACACTTAGAAAAAAAATTACTTCTCTTCAGCAGCATTTCGGTCTTTAAGAAAAAATTGGCCGGATCATAAGAATCTGGCAAGGCATGTCACTAGTCTGTAAAACTCTACTCTTGGACTGATCTAACTTTAGTAAATGTAGATGGATGCAACTCTATCGTCCTGCTCCATGAAGAATTTCTCAAACTAAAAATGGTTCACAGGTCATAAAGGTTGAAATGCACTATTCTATGTGTGAATCACTCCAGAGATCTGTAGCTATAACATAGGAAAGAAGCTGGCTGGTGTATTCTGCACACAGTTTTGTTTTCAACACTACAGTGTACTAATCACACCAAATTTGCCATGTACTGTACATTTTGGTCATGTTTTTGTTGACCTACATCTGAGAGTTGAAATTTTCAACAATGACTCACATTTAAAACCCAAGTTGCAATAGATTCATAGAGAAGTATATCAAACACCTTACTATGCCCTCCCTCAAGCCTGCTTAAAGAAAACCCAACCCACTAAAAAGTTAGACTTGCAACATTCAGTATATTTAGGGCCACAATTGCTGTTAATTATGTAGTCCTCTCTCATAATATATGGTTAAAACACATATGTGAATAATGAATAGTGCAGACAAAGAAAAAAAAATAATCAACAGCACTATAGGCAGAGGAAGCATTTAGGCCTGCTGGCCCCTGGATTTCAAACAATGAGGGAAAAAATTGCCCTCAAAAATTTTTTTCTTACCCTGAGGAGACTGTGTCTGTTTTTTCTTTTAACTGAATGCAATATATATATATATATATATATATATATTATATATATATATATATGGTTTAAAAGAAAACAGAAAAATGTTAACTACACTTCTATGGAGATATTTTCATTTACTTGGTGATACCACAGAATGGCACAAGATCCTTTTTGTCACACATTCACTCATACATGCAGCAGACAGAAAGTGTGTAAAGGTGCCCGTCTATAAATAGATCTGGCTGGAGACAGGCACTGACTGCCTTAGCTACAGTATGTCTTTATCATCCCTCTGTCAGGTGAGCTCTCAAGCCAAATTTCATGACTAACTTTCCTCATGGTTTTGTAAAACTACACACATAACATTGCATTTTTTTGGTATATATGCAGTGCAAAACTTTTGGAGGCAAATTCAGGGAAAATGAACTAAAATTATTAACTCTGATGTGCCTTACTGAATAAAATTCAATTAAAAGGTGAATTAAACTGATCATTTTATATATATGTATTATGCAAAATTAACTAGAGTTATACCGCCCTTAATTGTGATGTCAGGGGAATAAAATTGATTTGTTGTGGTATGACCATTCTAATAAATTTACATTTTTACAACTATCAAAAGTCCACATCCAATCTGAATATATACATTTCTTTCTGCATATTTATCCTCCATATTAATGCTATATAAGATTAACAAAACTGGTAAAAAAATACAAACATCCTAAAACAAAATAAATGCTTTAGATTAAACTGATGTAACTTACCTATCTCTGCATCCATCAGTGCAGTCACATCCCACCAAAAAATCTGCATTGGTGTTTATGTAAACTCCCTTACCAGGTATACGTTCTTTACTGTAGGCAACACTGGGAGGTGGTGTCATGTCTATTTCATTAACACAAGAAAGGGGGACATCTTCTTTTCCATATGTAATATCCCGAATGAAATAAAATGGCTTTTGAGGCTGAAAGCGTCGATCCACCAAAACATAAGGATCTAAGCAGAACATCTCCAAGTAAACAAAATCACATCGGGCCTCAAATATATAACGCTCAATCTCATGCATACTGCGAAGGCTCAGCCCACAAGGTGCTTTGTAGATAACATGGAATGACATTTTGCGGTTGACTCGTCGGCGTCCCGTCATGCGTCGGAAGTCATACAACAATGGAATAAGTAGTGGGTTCCGGCTTCTGTATTGGTCCAGCTTTCGGGGTCGTAGGCGGTCAAGACAGGCTGGGCTGCACTGGTGTGGTACATAGAACAGCTTCTCTGTAGGAGCCTGGTAAGACGGTTCTAAAGGAATACGATCACTCATGGAATGGTAAACTTGAGATGTTGATTGGACTGTTATCTGGGACTGTTGCTGTACTACTGTTGACTGAGGATTTTGAAGATGCTGTGCAGGCTGTTGTAATGGCTGCTGCAGGGGTATAGCCTGTTGAATGGGACCTGTTGTTTGCAGTAAGAAATACCTGGCAAACGGGATTAAAGCATACAAGAGTATATATTTTAGTGTTATTTTTCAATTTAATATTCTGGGACATTACCATTTATTGTATATATGATTAGGCTTTGCTAATAATTCATATAAAACCAAATTTTAAATCAATACAACTACTTACTAAGTTGCTTTAGATGTTATGCTAATCAAACACATGTAAATATAAGAGTACATTAGGCATTTACAATAACAAAGGCAAAAAGTACCGAATGTTAACACATACAAAAAAGAGCTAACATTAATATATAAAAGTTAGCAAACATAGATTTCTGTATTGAAGAACAGACCACAATTGTATTATTAAAAAAGGACAAAAAAAAAAATCTGAATAAAAACTCCATGTTGAAATAACTTGTTTTTCCTCTCCTCCAGTACCATACCATGCTGGCTGCACCAATGAAGATGAGAATTCTGCATTGCCAAAGTTATAACAGCATATTAGTCTGTCATGCAGTAAGTGCCAAGGGACTGTAAAATCACAGAAAACCCTCAACATTGTAATAAACAGAAATAAATGTGTTAAACTATTAATTATATAATAGTTTAAAATACAAAACAAATCAAATCAGATTTTATTATTAGTCTTACCAGTAAAGGAGTAGCATTTTTACATTAAACTATTATTTGGAACAACAGTATAAAAATATTTCTTACAGCTCAAGGAAGCAAAAAGCATACTTCTGGTTTTCTTTTCATTTGAAAAAAGGGAACCCAACCTTGAACCACTGCAAGCATTTAAATAAATATGACAACTCACTCTCCCAACCACATTTTTACAGTGGCGAATGATGCAAAATATTACACAGAGATAGATGGCATTAAGTCACTAGACTTTTTCCAGTTCAATAAGTGAGTATAAAAATAAATACGTTTTAAAAATTAATTTAATACACCACAGCTTCAGACGTCAAATGTAAATGTTCTTGTTTAACCGTTAGCTCATAAACTTCAAATGTCACAATGACATTGTAAAACACAAAAGCTACATGTCTGATGATTCACTGGTGAAGGTCACTTGCAAGGCAGCTGCAGCCTCATTAGGCAATTGTTTTTCAGAATACAGGGACTGATTACTTATGCAATCTGTATATTTCATTACTTTTTATATACACACACACACATTATATACACATACATATATACTGTACAAATACACATATATACACACATATATACACACATATATACTGTACAAATACACATATATACACACATATATACTGTATACAATACACATATAAACATATACACATATTTATACACACATATACACATACATATATAAACATATATACATACACACATATACTGTATATACATATACACACACACATATATACTGTATATACATATACCAACATATACATATACACATATATATGCATATACACACACGCATATATATATATATTATATATACACATACACATATATATATATATATATACATATACACATATACTCATACACACATATATATATATACACACACACACATATATATACATATACATATATATACACATACACACACATATACAGGTCCTTCTCAAAAAATTAGCATATTGTGATAAAGTTCATTATTTTCTGTAATGTACTGATAAACATTAGACTTTCATATATTTTAAATTCATTACACACAACTGAAGTAGTTCAAGCCTTTTATTGTTTTAATATTGATGATTTTGGCATACAGCTCATGAAAACCCAAAATTCCTATCTCAAAAAATTAGCATATCATGAAAATGTTCTCTAAACGAGCTATTAATCTAATCATCTGAATCAACTAATTAACTCTAAACACCTGCAAAAGATTCCTGTGGCTTTTAAAAACTCCCAGCCTGGTTCATTACTCAAAACCGCAATCATGGGTAAGACTGCCGACCTGACTGCTGTCCAGAAGGCCATCATTGACACCCTCAAGCAAGAGGGTAAGACACAGAAAGAAATTTCTGAACGAATAGGCTGTTCCCAGAGTGCTGTATCAAGGCACCTCAGTGGGAAGTCTGTGGGAAGGAAAAAGTGTGGCAGAAAACGCTGCACAACGAGAAGAGGTGACCGGACCCTGAGGAAGATTGTGGAGAAGGACCGATTCCAGACCTTGGGGGACCTGCGGAAGCAGTGGACTGAGTCTGGAGTAGAAACATCCAGAGCCACCGTGTACAGGCGTGTGCAGGAAATGGGCTACAGGTGCCGCATTCCCCAGGTCAAGCCACTTTTGAACCAGAAACAGCGGCAGAAGCGCCTGACCTGGGCTACAGAGAAGCAGCACTGGACTGTTGCTCAGTGGTCCAAAGTACTTTTTTCGGATGAAAGCACATTTTGCATGTCATTCGGAAATCAAGGTGCCAGAGTCTGGAGGACGACTGGGGAGAGGGAAATGCCAAAATGCCTGAAGTCCAGTGTCAAGTACCCACAGTCAGTGATGGTCTGGGGTGCCATGTCAGCTGCTGGTGTTGGTCCACTGTGTTTTATCAAGGGCAGGGTCAATGCAGCTAGTTATCAGGAGATTTTGGAGAACTTCATGCTTCCATCTGCTGAAAAGCTTTAGGGAGATGAAGATTTCATTTTTCAGCACGACCTGGCACCTGCTCACAGTGCCAAAACCACTGGTAAATGGTTTGCTGACCATGGTATTACTGTGCTCAATTGGCCTGCCAACTCTCCTGACCTGAACCCCATAGAGAATCTGTGGGATATTGTGAAGAGAAAGTTGAGAGACACAAGACCCAACACTCTGGATGAGCTTAAGGCCGCTATCGAAGCATCCTGGGCCTCCATAACACCTCAGCAGTGCCACAGGCTGATTGCCTCCATGCCACGCCGCATTGAAGCAGTCATTTCTGCAAAAGGATTCCCGACCAAGTATTGAGTGCATAACTGAACATAATTATTTGAAGGTTGACTTTTTTTGTATTAAAAACACTTTTCTTTTATTGGTCGGATGAAATATGCTAATTTTTTGAGATAGGAATTTTGGGTTTTCATGAGCTATATGCCAAAATCATCAATATTAAAACAATAAAAGGCTTGAACTACTTCAGCTGTGTGTAATGAATCTAAAATATATGAAAGTCTAATGTTTATCAGTACATTACAGAAAATAATGAACTTTATCACAATATGCTAATTTTTTGAGAAGGACCTGTATATATATACATACATATACACATATACATACATATACACACACATACATATTATATATATATATATATATATATATATATATATATATATATATACACACACACACACACACATATACATATATATATATATATATATACATATATATACATATATACATATACATATATATACATACATACATACATACATATATATACATACATACATACATACACACACATATATATACATATTAGTGCTGGGCAGTATGACCCAAATTCTACATCACTGTATTTTTCAAAATTATCTCAGTTTCACGATATTCAATGGTATTTTTTTTTCCCCATGCATGAGTGGATGTTAACCACATTTCCACTGCAATTACTGGCTAAGAATAACCTATTCCATTGTCACGAGAATTGTGCATTGTACAAAAAAAAACATTTTAATGTGCACACAAGTATTAATACAGGTTTGCATGGCCCCATAAAGTGATAGTTTTCAAGGGGGTGGCACTAATGAAGAGAAGGAATCATATTGCATGACAGTTGCAGTCAAAATATAGAGCCTTTTTATTGTTAAACTAAAATTTTGACAACATATTTTCAACCATCCAAAGAGGCATTTAGACTTAGTAAAATATCCAGAGGTGGTTGTCAAAAGTTGTATTGCATTGAACAATGTCTTAGAAAAGGAATAAATAGTAAATATTTTTTGTAAACGAACTACACTTTGTTAATGTTAACAATCTCTGTCCACTGACATGTTAAACTGACTTTTTAAACAACTTTACCATCATTAAACTGCATAATATTTAAACTAATAAATAATAACAATAAAATAAATAATAGTGCAACTTCCAGTAATAATACTATTACTTCCAAGACTTCAAGCCCTGGTGCATTACACAGTATTCACCAAATAAAAATAAAATAAAATAAAACAAGTGCAACTTGGTGATGACATCTTTACCAACTGAACCATCATTAAGGCAAACTGCATTAATATGGACCTTGCTTCATGCTAAGCTATATACATAAATAATAAAACTGTAACTTGCATTTATAATGCTATTTGTGGTATAGCCTTACGGAAGCGTATTAGGTCCGTGGTGAAGAAAACAAAATACGGACACAGTGAAGAAAAAAAAAACTATATGTCGAGATTAAAGTCGACATTTCCACTTTATTCTCGTAGTTTATTTTGTCATTAAAGTAAAATGTCGTAAACTAAACTTCATCCTAAAATCAATGTTTAATTCACTAGATTTTCTCAACCCCCGTCATAAGTTATGTAGCACATTAAATGCTTTGTTAAGTGTTCCCCGACCCAGTTGTTAATCGCTATGCTCTTCTTAAACCGGCTTCCTGTTGTACTACGAGACTTCTTGCTCTCTGTAAATATAGAATGCTAAGATAATTTTTCATGAAGAAATGCATTAAAACAAGTATTAAACATGCATGGTAGTGAGGCAGTAGTGCTGCTCCCTCGCAGTAAGAGGTCCCAGGGGTACGTTCAGTGTAGAGAACTTTATGGCAGATGTGACGAGGTTCCAAAAAAAATGGATGTATGAATGGGTATCGCCCAGGTTTAACTTAAATATTGTGTAAGTGTTGAGTTTGTGATCTGGGGCCTCATGTATAACGCCGTGCGTAGAATTCGCACTATAACATGGCGTAAGCACAAAAGCCGAAATGTGCTTACGCACAGAAAAATCCAGGTGCAGGAATCTGTGCGTACTCCAACTTCCACGTTCTTCTGCTACATAAATCCTGGTCAGCGTGAAAAGTAACGCTCATGCACGCGCTTTATGTAACGCCCCAACTCCTCCCAGAATTACGCCTCCTTGAATATGCAAATCAATATAAATCGCCCTTAAGCTCAGCCTTCTGTGAAAAGACAATGGGAAAAGCACGGAGGAAAATAAGAATTTCAGCGAATACCAAGTGGATGCAAAGGTAAAACATACTATTTGTTTAATTAAACCGTGATATAATCAACAAAAGGAAGTTGATCGAGTGACATAGCGTGTTGGAGAAACTTGAAAGCTCACGTTCACAAAGTCGCACAGTGCCGGAAATAAAAAAGAAGTCACATATCAAAGTCGCCGTGAAAAGGCGAGTTGTAGCCCACTGTCTGAGTGTCATATGAAAGCTTATTAGGGTACAGAGAAAAAAAAGGCACACAGTGGGGAAAAAGTACGAAATGTCAACTTCAATCTCGAAATTTCCACTTTAATCATGTAGTTTATTTTGTCATTAAAGTAGAACATCATAAAATCGTTTAATTAACCAGTTTCTCAAATCACATCGTAATTAAGGTAGCACGTTAAATGGTTTGTTTTGTATGTGATCTTCTATGTGCTCTATGTGTGTGAATCACTACTTGCTTCTTAAACCGGCTCTCATCCTCCAACTGGACACAGAATCCATTACATTTGTGATATTACAGCTCTCTGAATGACTAAAATACTAAGATATATACGTGATATCATTTTCATGATGATAGGAGTTAAAGCACGTTATTAAACATGGGTTTCACGGCGCAGTGATTGTGTGTGACCTTTGATGAAATAATTTATTGCAGCAGTACTCAGGGGCGGCTCTAGGCTTGTGGCGGCCCTGGGCAGAGGAAGAATCGGTGGCCCCTTCACCCGCCAACGTCAATATGATATCTTATGCACGGTGGATGGCCACGTCCGTTGCGGACACTGCATAGCCGCCTCGTGCTCATGACATAAGCATTTAACTTTTGTCGAAATTTGCCGCTGCGTTTTTAGCTGTGTCATTATTTTCTCTTTATGTTTTATATTCAATATATATTGGTGTGGCCGCCCCTGCAGTCCTTGCTTTTCTTTCTCCAAGTAACCGATCGCCACACAATCAGCTCTGTAATAGACGTTAAGCCACCTGTAAGCTTAGAGCGCCGATTCTTCAAAACGTTTAAAGAACATTGAACTATCTTCGTAGTACATTATTCTATCCTTCACGACAGTCCCAGTGAAGAATATAGATTATTTAAATGAAGTTAAAGTTTTATCTGTATAATATAATAAACTTATTTTGCTGCATTTCATCTTAAAAATGATATCGTCATCATATGTAAATACGTGCTTTATAAAGTGGCTCAGGTTGTGCAATATTATAACTGTAGTGCAAGTTTACAGTGGGGTGATTGTACTTATAAGTACAAACAGTTCTACAAGGAGCAATTGATTAAGTGTGTTTAAAGTTCTTGGGATGAAACTGTTTCTGAACCGCGAGGTCCGTACAGGAAAGGCTTTGAAACGTTTTGCCGTGGCTGAGGTAGCGTGTGCTTGAAGGTGTATACCGATAAATCTCTTTCCGATCAGCTGCTGCTGTGATTCACACTCAGATACAGTGATATAAATACTCCGAGTGGTGCAGTGAGAGTAATATGGAAAAAGATGATCCGCTGTGGCAACTCCTAACGGGAGCAGCTGGAAGAAGAAGAAGAAGAAGAAGAAGGTGCAGTGAGAGTAACAACGCTAAAGCAGTTATGGTATTTGGAATACTATGGCTATTCCCTGGACCATTATATTGTTGCAAGTTAATTACAATCAGATGCATTAAACTAATACACAATATGCGGTTAGTTTCAGTGTATTTATAAATCCGCGTCAGGAAAATAAGGTGTAACCATACAGGAACAGTAGCACTGCTTTGACGCTGGGTGCCGCCAGTCTGCAAAACCGAGCGAAGAACTTGCGTACGACAAGGTATGAGGTACCATAGAAAAGTGCGTGGCTTTACGCCAAGTGTGGGTTTTATACATCGCGATTTGAACGTGGAAAAGGTCGAAGACACGAACACAGAATTCAATGGATGTTCTTCTGAGCGGCCTTTCTTTATTGCATGCGTGCTGTCTCTTTCTGACATATTAAACCCCCAGTTCCTATCCTTCCTTTTTCTTTTTCCACATAACCAATTGCCACAAGATAAACATCCTTGTGAAATTAAAACTAGTTATAAACTTAGACCATGGAGTGTTCAGAACTTTAAAAAAAAAAAAAAAAAAAAAAACCTTTGTTATACATGTTTAATTATGCCATCCATTCAGGAATGTGCCCATCCCAGCAAGCATTGTGTGCAAGGCAGGAGGAACTCCTGAATGTGGCGCCAGCACATCGCAGGGTGAATACGAGCAATACTTACACTAGCCGGGTTAATATAGCATAACAAAACCCGCCATCCTACATGACTTTGAAAGGAAACTGTAGCACGCCGAGTTAACCCACCAGAAAAACATGCAAATTCAAAGCAGGCAACACCCAGGGCCCCATTCATGCGAGGCAGCAGTACAACCTCCACGCCACTGTGCTCCCAACATGATTAATACATGCTTTAATGCATTTCATCATGAAAATTATATCAAGTATTTATCTTAGCATTCTAAATGTTCAGGGAGCAGGAATATCATGAAATTAATGTATTCTGTGTGCTGTCTGCTCCTCCTCTTAGTGCAAGAGGAAGTCAGTTTAAGAAGCAGTAGCGATTAACATGGCTCCGGGAACACAACATAAAGCATTTAATGTGCTACATAACTTATGATGGGGTTTGAGAAAATCTAGTAAATTAAATATTCATTTTAAGATGAAGTTTAGTTTACGATGTTTAATTTCAAAAGCAAAAGGGGCACAGTGGTGCTCAACATAAAGAATGCTGGAAGTCATTAATTTATAATATCCGGGTAAAGTTTATCGGCCAGTTCTTCAACAGAGTTGAGCAAGTTTCCAAGGTTGTTCGGAATTTCAATATCTCCATTTTTATCTTTTACTTGTCTGTTGTCTATTTTCAAAAGCAATTGTGAAAATGCACCAATTAAACAGTCTCCCTTCAAATGAACTCTCATATTAATCTTAAAAGTTAATTTGTGAATTTAAATCCATATAAAGCATGACTTTATGGATGCTCTCACCTCATCTGGTCATGGTACCTCTTTGAATTACTTGAAGAGTTTGTCGAAAATTGCCTGAAAACAGAACAGTCACTCCGCTCATTACATTTTCATTGTCTCCTACAATCCTTAAGTGTTCTGTTCAGAGCTTCTATTCCCCTTTTGTGGGAAATAGTACACTCATCCCACATAATAACCACACAATCTTTTAAAAGTTGAGCTACAGGAGTCCCTTTCTTGACATTAAACACAGGAGCTTCACTGTCGGTTAGGTTTAATGGCAACATAAAAGCTGAATGAGCAGTCTGGGGACCAAGAAATAAAGTGGCAACAATGCCAGAGGATGCTACAGCTATTGCAATTTTATAATCTGACCTAAGTTTAGCCAATATTAAATCAATGATAAAGGTTTTACCTGATGCCATTGGTGCAGGGGTCGGCAATGTGTGGCTCTTTGACTGCATGGCTGCGGCTCTTACCAGAGCGATAGCCGCATTCACATTTTCATGTCTTAACATATTATTTTAACATATTACTTGTTTATTTCCACCTTTCACTGTGTATGATGGGATTATAGGGGATGTTACAATTGGTTGCTTTATTTATCTGCTTCTGTATGATTATTTGCATTGTGTTCATTTTAATGCTTCTTTGTATAGCACTTCTGTTGTTTTAAATGGGCTATTATAAATAAATAACCTAATATAAAATAATCTACATTTTTTTTAATAATACTTTCATAAAGATAATTCATTTATTTATGGGTTAATTTTATTAATTTTCATTTAGCTACTTCTTTAGCTATATGTGATCAGGTGGTCCTTCACGCGTCTCTGTTGCATTTAACCTCTTAACTGCATAATCTAGGTCTTCCTCAAAGTCATTCTGTTCGACAAGATTATGTCTTCAGTCAAATCATATGCTCTCCAGAGTTTTCTTCAGTATCCATGATTGGATGTACGCTTCAATGTTTATTGGGATTCCTAATTCTTATAGTTTTTGTGGTTAATCGTCATGCCTTCCCAGGTCTTTGTAAAAATGATTATATTTTCTCCTATTTACATATTATAGCCAGCCGAGTTTAGAGTGGTGAGTACATTTTGCACTGTTCGCTCAGCGTAGTCAAAGTAGTGAAGTTTAGAGTGAAGGGCTAATGACTGCAGAGCTGAGCGAACTTTACTCAAGAAAGGGGGGGAGTGAGGGTGAAGACCATCACTACGGAAATGAATAATATTATACTATTAGTCACCTTTGTGCTGTTAAGCATCCAAGTGATTTAAAACTGAAACGCAAAACTCTTCTAACAAGTCTAATTTGCAATGAAAAGTTAATCAATAACAAAAAAATCAAACCTGGAACATCATGTTTTTAACAAACCTTGACGCATTTGCAAAAAAAAAAAATTAATTGGGAGAAGAAAGAAAAAAGCGTGACAGAATTACAGTAAAATATACAACAATCAGCAAGTTTTGCTGTTTCTCGTTAGAATGCAAAGCATATAAATCCTTTCACAGATGAAGTGCTTTTTATATTTGGCTGAACATCTCTGAACAACTCTGATTTCAGAAATAAGGAAGATATTAAAAGATGAAAGACACTCCACTATCTGCAAAATACTGTTCACGACAGAATCATTAAGACGGGTAAGAATGTGACAGATCAACAGATTAATGACATAAAATCAGCATCTGTATTTTCTTTGGCATGTGATGAAGGAAATTGTACAAATTAACCTTCAGGGATGGTTTATTTCCAATAAAGGTCTCCATGAAGAATTACTGGCTTTGATACCTCTTAAAGGACAAACTCGAGGTGAAGATATCAATGCAGCAATTTTGGAATTTTCAAATGATAGGGAAATTGACATCAATAAACTGGTATTTATTACTACAGATGGAGCACCCAGTGTTGAAGGGCAAAAATAAAGGCTTTGTTACCCTTTTCAAACAAAACTACTTTTGTTTACAGAAGATTTGAAAAGTGGAAATCTGTTTCATTTTGAAACTTTAAAAAACCATCTGAAAACTAATGGAAGTGTCATTGATACCAAGTTCTTTCTGGCAACTATTACAAAAATGCATGATTCATTTACTGATTGCTTTAAAGATTTCAGAGATGAAAAGTCCACTCTGTCGTTCTTGCCAAATGCCAATCAAATGAATTTTTTGCCGTTTCCAACAACTAACAGAGCTCAGTTTGAACTACAACAGACTTGAAAAATCAAAGATTTGTGGTCTTCAAAATTTACATCTTTACAAGTGGAACTAGAAAACCTGGAAAAAGAAAATGTGACTTTAGCCATGAATTACAAATGAACAGAACTTTCCAATTGTCAAAAGGAGGACCAACTGATTTTTGAAATGTGAACAGCCTTCCAGACTGTTATTATCAACTCAAAATAGTAGTGTTTCAAATTTTTATGATTTTTGTTTACACTTATTCTTGTGAGCCGACATTCTTCAACATGAATGATATGAAATGTAAGCTAAGAAGTCAGCTTAACGATGTAACCTTGGAATAATGTTTAAAACTGAAGTCTTCCAACAACTCACCAGACATGAAACAACTCTGTGGAAATGCAGTGTCAGAAGTCCCATTTAATTGTTTTTCTTTATTTCCTAGAAGTACTTGAAGTTTGTTTTTGTGTTAAATGCATAAATACCCATACTTATTTTAAAATGTTATTAATTAGATTTTGCCATATTTAAAAAAATGTAAAAAGTGAGAATTTTGTTTTTTTCCAATTTCAAATAGTATAGAACATCAGTTACCCACTAACTTATAAAAGGTGGGTTGGGATTCTTCCAATTGAGCAATAGAGTGATAAAGGCAATTACAATCAATTTGTCATTCTCCACTTTAAACTTATCTAGGAATATACCAATCACAGCTTGTAATGGGTTGGAGTGAATTGCGACACTAAGGCTGTCTGATAAGCATTCAAAGATTTTTGTCCAAAATGATGTTAATTTGGTGCACTACCAAAACACGTGGCCCAGTGAGACTGGAGCTAGGTTGGATCTTGCCCTAGGATACATTTTGGACAATTTTAAACAAGATAAATGTGATTGAGAAAAGATTTATTTTTAACGATTGAATGCTTTGTGCATATGGAGATACATTTTACTCTGTACATGGCTGCCTTCCATTCCTTTTCTGAGGTATTACGTGAAAGATCCTTTCCCACCATACACTAAGGTCTTTGAAAAGAAGTGACTTTAATATGGTTTTATATATTAATGAGATGTTCTCGGAGTCTTCAAGAGTTTCTGGAATAGAAATAGGAGGGAGGCAGGGAGAAGTGGGTAGATTCCTTATAGCAAAGTTTCTGATTTGGAAGTAGTGGAAAAATTTGTGTTGATGGGAAGTGATAATTTGAAGCGTAATTGTTCATAAGATGCAAAGATATTATCTATATACATTTCTCTATGTGTTTTAAACTCAGACGTTTTCCAAAGATTAAAAACTGTGTAGGTTTGAGAGGGTAGAAAAAGGTGATTATCATGTAGAGGTGCAACAGATAAAAGCATTACTGCCATGAAGTGTTTCCTAAATTGGTCCCATATTTTGAGTGATTGATGGAAATTGGACTATTGTTATACTGATTTGTATTTACTAGGGCATACAAAGAAGTACAGCAGGATTTTATTTCTATTACAGACCAGGCTTGTGTATATTCATCAATCTCTATCAATGTCCAGGTCTTTATACTTTGTATATTTACCACCCAGTAATAAAACTGAAAGCTGGGTAGTGCCATGCCACCTTCTGAATGTGTGGATGTCTCAAATTCCAAATCAATTAGGTTATAATTGAGTCTAGTTTCTTAAAGAACAATTTATTAATGTATATAGGGATATATATATATCTACATATACACACATACATATACATACACACACATATATACACACAAATACATATATATATATATATATATATATATATATATATATACACACACATACACACACATATATAAACATATATATACATACTGTACATATCTACATATATACATACACACACACACACACACACACACACACACACACACACACACACCTATCGTATATGTTGAAGTTCTATTTAAATTTTAAATAGAAGGAATTTTTATTTAGTCGACAGAAATATCTTTGGTAGGAATGGTAAAAAACAGACAGGAATATTATTCTTGAATAAATCAACTCAAACCTTAAACAACTTATAATATTTTGCTCTCCATAAAAATATATCCTGTCTAAATTATACAAGTTAGAAATAAAGTAAACGTTAAAAGAACAAACATTCAAATTTCTTTACTCTTATGTAATTTTATATAAAAAATAAACTTAAATTTTAAATATCCCAAAAGATTTTGCTCTCCATAAAAATATATCCTGTCAAAATTATACAAATTCAAATATGAACATGCTGCATAACAAAACCTGGAAACATAAATAAAATTTGTTCTTTTCAGCAATAACAAATCAAATCATTCAGTTGTCTTTGCTCTTATGTCATTTTATCAGATTTGGAAGCCTGGCATCTTTTTTTGGCAACAAGTTCATTTATGTTTGGTGTGAGGTTCTGTGTTGTGGAGATTCTTAGGATGGACTGCAGGTGCTCATCAGTGAAGCGACTCCTGTTTGCTGTTTTGTTAGTCTTCATGACTGAGAAGAGCTTCTCACACAGATATGTGCTACCAAACATGCACAAGGTTCGAGCCGCATGTAGACGGAGCTGGAGCATTTGTGCGGGAATGGAGTGAATAAACTGTGCGGGCCGTGCAGTATCGTACTTTGCCTTCAGTGTGCCATTACACTGCAGCTCAATCACCTCCATCTGAATCTGCACAGGTGCAGTTTCCACATCGACAGCAAATGGGTTGCGAAACAACACAAAATTCTTTTTTTGTTCTTCAAAGTCACCAAAGCGCCGTGCGAACTCAGTGCGCTCAGTTTATGAACAAAGTGCGTATTTGGGAACACCGTAGTGTCGACTTGGTTCAACATTACTTGGCAACAGGGAAAGTGGGGCAAGTTGCACTGGTGCATTTTGTGTCTCCCATAAAAGTAGCTTCACTTGAAATCACTTTGTGATTTTGCACGGGTAAAAACGTCTGCTGAAGTGTCAGATTCTTCTTTAACTCTTCTGCTTTCTGTATCTTGTGCATTGCATTCAGGTCTTTCAGGTTATCCTGATGTTTTGTCTCAAAGTGCCGTTTTAGATTAAATTCTGTAATTACACCCACATTTGCTCCAGAAATGAGACACACGGGTTTACCGGCAATGTCAGTAAACATATACAAAGCCTCCCATCGGTTTTTAAAGCTCTATGTTCAGAATCACCTTTTCTCTTCAGCATCATGTGGGCTAGCTTCACAATAACTTGCAGCATCATAAGCTAGACTTGATTAACGCGGTAAGTGTTCGGCAAGGCAGCTGAAGCGCTGAATTATGGGATCTGTAGTTTGTGTTACCAGCGCTTCATATCCCCGGGCCATTAATAACAATAATACAGTATATAAAATGATCTCGCGGGCCGGATATAATTACACGCTGGGCCGGATGTGGCCTGCGGGCCTTGAGTTTGACAGATATGGACTAAATAGAACTTGAAAAGATATATTTTTTCGTACATCGAGCCCACGTGCTATTGTGGTTTTGCCTGCGTGCCTCAATAAGTCATCCTCCCCTCGCTCTTACTTTTTTACCGTTCATCTAATGAATACACTGAGTATGGCTTTACCAAAACAATCATTGATGGCGAATAAAGTATCCATTATTCGAGTATGTAGATCGGGGTATATATATACATATATATATACCCGCGTATCGCAGCGGAGACGCAGTGTGTTAAAGAAGCTATGAAAAAGAAAAGGGAACATTTTAAAAATAACGTAACATGACTGTCAATATACAGTAATTGTTTTGTGAGTTTTACTGAGTGTTGCTGTCATCAAGGATTTGATTATCATTATTTCTTTCAATCAGGTTCGTATTTGTAGGATGTGTTGTGTTCAAGTTACATTCCGTGTTTGTCAATCGTTTTAAAGATGACAGGTTTCATTCATCGATTCGTTTCTTACTGCATCAATAAACAGCTCGTATTCTTCTTTATCTGAGACCTGACACAGTGCATGCACGGGTTTCTTTTTTTACACTGTCTTCCTTTAGCGGGACATTGACTTTTTCCACCATGTGCTTTGTTTCCACAGTAGCTGCATTTATGAATATGCTTGTATGTATCAGACGCTTCATATTTTTTTGCTGCCTTTTCAATTGTGTAATTCGTTTTTTGTTCAGCGCTCTTTGGAACTGTTGCTTTTTGTCTGTGCACTGCGTCAGTTCACGTGAGCCGCTCGGTGTACATGCATCGAAGTTTCCCAGCTGTGCTGCTGCCATGTCATGCTATGTCCATGGCTGTATCTAATGTTACCGAAGTCCCGGCACTTAAAACTTTCTCTCGCAGTTTCGCTGAGTTTGTGCCAAACACCACCCTGACCATCTCATCTTCCTCTGCATAAGCACAGTCCTTCACCCGTGAATATTTACCCGTGGCAGTTTGCTATTGGATTGCCGCTGACGGACGGCCTTATATGGGCAGGCACTAAATTACAAACGCCAGCGGCAGCCTGTCTATGAACTCAATTTAAAGTTTAGGTTTACATCGTGCTTTGTTTCCGAAGTAGCAGAACTCATGAATATGGTTGTATATGTCACTCGCTCGCTTCTTATTGTTTCGCTGCCTTCTCAATTATATAATGCATGTTTTCTTCAGCGCTTTTTGGGCCTCTTCCTGGTTTTCTATGTACTGCGTGATTACGTGGGAGGCGTGATGATGTCACACGAAACTCCGCCCCCACGGGTTTCAAGCTCATCTCCATTACAGTAAATGGAGAAAAACAGCTTCCAGTTATGACCATTACGCGTAGAATTTCAAAATGAAACCTGCCCAACTTTTGTAAGGAAGCTGTAAGGAATAAGCCTGCCAAATTTCAGCCTTCTACCTACACGGAAAGTTGGAGAATTAGTGATGAGTCAGTCAGTGAGTGAGTGAGTGAGTGAGTGAGTCAGTGAGGGCTTTGCCGTTTATTAGTATAGATCAGAGACGCTCAATATCTTTAAAATAATATTTAGGTTTTACTGTATAGAAACAGTGTGTTTACATACATAATTTCAACGAATCTTACCTAATATCTAAGAGAATACAAAAGGTTTATGCTGTATAACTGTGCGGGAAATATTTATAATAGTGTGGGAGAGTTTACAAGGGTTTAAAATACATAAAAATAGCCACCTGAACATATGGATTTTACTTCCCGGATTTTCACCTTTCGCGGGGGGTTCCGGAATGCAACCCCCGCGATCGAGGAGGGATTACTGTACTGCAGTTATGGAGCATTCACCACCCAAAATGTCTAAACTAATTCCAACTGCATTGAAAGCTTCATTTTCCCATGCCTTGCCTTATGAAAAGAAAAGTGCAAAGTGACATGGTATCACCGAGGCAGTTGCTTACTACATAGTAAAAGATATGCTTCCCGTCTTGAAGTTGGATAAAGTAAGGCTCTTTGTTATTACAACTGACAATGGGAACAATGTTATCAAAGCAATGCATACGCTGAAGTGGCAAAGAATGCAGTGCTTTGTGCATTAACTTCATCTGAGAAATGGTAAGTGCAAGTTTTAAAAACAACATTAACAGTTTAAGTGTTATATTTATGAAAGCCAGAATTAAGCAATAAAAGTGAGTTTAAACTGCTTACCTTTACAGTGAGTTTTGTCAGTTAAACACATTACTTTGAGTAATGAGAAAAGCGCTATATAAATGCATATAGATGCAAAAGAATTATTATTTCATGAAGTGAAGTTTAAATGAGCTAGAGCACAAAATGTAAAAGGCCCTTAAGGCTAACCTTTTTATTTTCAAAAATGAAATGTGTCTTACAGATTGATTTACTATAAAACAAATGCAAGTTAAAATTGTAACAAGTTTAAATGTATGTCTAATGTACAGCCATATGTTAATCAGATTTCATTAGGCCAAAGTGAACTTCCTTGTAACATAAATGTAAAATATTAAAAAATAAAAGCATGTTTTATTACAGAACATGGCATGGATGATGACCAAGTGACCCAGGCAATTTTTTTATGCAAAAGAAATGTCAGCAGCAACTCCTATAGCTGGTAGAAGACCACCAAACTGGCTGAATTTCAGATGCAGGTGGGTGTGCCTGCTCTCCACCTCATCACAGAGACACCAACACATTGGGGATCAAGGCAGAAAATGATTGAGAGGGTTCTAAAGCAGGAGAGAGTACTTTCAAAAGCCATGCCCTCTGACAGGCATCTTGTTCCTATCTGGCAAAATTTAGTGGTGCATGAAGTGGTCCAGAAACCTCTTTAGGTATTTAAAGATGCTTTATCTGGAGAGGACTATACCCTTTCATATGTCCAACCATTCCTCTAGCCTTTCAACTCTACCATCCTGGCACACAATGAAGGAGACAGTGAGCTTGGCAAATCCATCAAATCTGCCATTTTTGGTTACCTATATGAAAAGTATGCTGACTCATCATCTAGTGACCTGTTGGACATGACATCATTTGTCAATTCATGTTTTAAATCCACTTTTGCAGCTGACAGGATCGAGGCACTGAAGCTCAGAACTGTGTTGGAAATGGAATCACTGGCCTATGAGCAGAGCTGCTGCAGCACAAATGATTCAGCTGTGATCAATATGGTGTCTAAGTCTGCAGACCTGGGGCACCTCTTACAAGTAAAAAAAAACCTTACAGGCTTTTTCATGCAGACAATGACCTGCACCTGCCCCACAGCATTAAAGAGGCAACAGCTGAGAATGAATTGTCCAACTACATAGTTTCAGGGCCAGCGGGGCACAAAGCAGAAAATACTTGTGTGTTCCTGACACCAGTTCACCATCAGAGATTATGTTTAGTTCCAGTGGCAATATCGTCAGTTGTCATAGGGCATCCTTAAAGTCTGAGATGGTTAACAGGCTGGTATTTCCAGCTCAGAATCTTTAGGCTAAGATGAAATGCTTAGATAAGCCTACCTCAGCAAAAGCTACTTTGCAAGATAGGTAGCTTTAAAAGGTAGTATTGCTTGCACAGTTGTGTACAATATTTTTTTTATGTAAACCAAAAGGCACTTGTTATTAAATACAGTTTGTTAACTTGTTTGTTAAAACAGTGGAGAGAAAGTAAGAGACAGGTCATAAATTTATATTGTTATTATAATATTATTTATTATTATTTTAACTGTGTCATGGGCTGAATTTCCATACAATTTCACATACATTTTTCAGAACATCTTGGCCTGCCATTTTTTGTGTACATTTAAATATTTTATTTACATTTACACTATGTTCTTAACCTGAAAGCAGATACAGTAGTTACTTTAAGTACTGTGGGCTTGTGCGTTAAATATATATTAATTTGTTACATATTTCAACCTTTACTTTGATAAATAAATTATTGCGACACCTTATATGGCTTTGGCTTACAACTGAAAATTTTACTCACTTCATAAAAAAATATCTATCTATCTCTCTCTCTCTCTATATATATCTCTATATATATATATATCTCTCTCTCTCTCTCTCTCTATATATATCTCTATATATATATATATCTCTCT
>JANRMT010062813.1:95622191-95644981 GCA_026402145.1 Polypterus bichir lapradei
TATATATATATATATATATATATATATATATACAGTATATATATACAAACCGGATTCCAAAAAAGTTGGGACACTATACAAATCGTGAATAAAAACTGAATGCAATGATGTGGAGGTGCCAACTTCTAATATTTTATTCAGAATAGAACATAAATCACGGAACAAAAGTTTAAACTGAGAAAATGTATCATTTTAAGGGAAAAATATGTTGATTCAGAATTTCATGGTGTAAACAAATCCCAAAAAAGTTGGGACAAGGCCATTTTCACCACTGTGTGGCATCGTAGCTTGCTCACACGTAAGTTCGCCCACCAGCCTGGTAATATTAGTACCGCCCAATAAATAAACAAAAAATATTGTTTATAAGGAAATCCTCTAAAAAGCAATTAAATATTTACACTCCCATGGTGTCAGAAGTTCCACGCGAAGAAAGTCACGGGCAATAACTATAACTTCATATATATATTTCCGAAAAAAAAGTATATTAAAACAGAGTCCCGCGCAGACAAAGTCGCGGGTAAAAGCTAGTATTGCATAAATAAAAATACCTCACTTTTTAACCCGTCAGCCAAACAGATAATTTAACAGTGATAGTAAAATTCTGAACATAATCTCTCATACTGTGCACATTTAAAACAAACAAAACTGAACAATGATTTAAAGATTCACAAAAAATTTTGAATGAATAAAAAAAATATATATAAATCTACAAACTGCATAAAAACTGCACAAAAAATTACCAGATTGTCAATTAATACATACAGTCATATGAAAAAGTTTGGGAACCCCTCTTAATTCTTTGGATTTTTGTTTATCGTTGGCGGAGCTTTCAAAGTAGCAACTTCCTTTTAATATATGACATGCCTTATGGAAACAGTAGTATTTCAGCAGTGACATTAAGTTTATTGGATTAACAGAAAATATGCAATATGCATCATAACCAAATTAGACAGGTGCATACATTTGGGCACCCCAACAGAGATATTACATCAATACTTAGTTGAGCCTCCTTTTGCAAATATAACAGCCTCTAGACGCCTCCTGTAGCCTTTGATGAGTGTCTGGATTCTGGATGGAGGTATTTTTGACCATTCTTCCATACAAAATCTCTCAGTTCAGTTAAATTTGATGGCTAATGAGCATGGACAGCCTGCTTCAAATCATCCTATAGACTTTCAATGATATTCAAGTCAGGGGACTGTGACGGCCATTCCAGAACATTGTACTTCTCCCTCTGCATGAATACCTTTGTAGATTTTGAACTGTGTTTTGGGTCATTGTCTTGTTGGAATATCCAACCCCTGCATAACTTATTCTGAAGAATTTGTTGATATTGGGTTGCATTCATCAGACACCTCAAATTTAACAAGTACACCCAGTCCCTGAACTAGCCACACAGCCCCACAGCATGATGGAACATCCACCAAATTTGACAGTAGGTAGCAGGTGTTTTTCTTGGAATGCGGTGTTCTTCCGCCATGCAAAGCGCTTTTTGTTATGATCAGATAACTCAATTTTTGTCTCATCAGTCCAAAGCACTTTGTTCCAAAATGAATCTGGCTTGTCTAAATGAGCATTTGCATACAACAAGCGACTCTGTTTGTGGCGTGAGTACAGAAAGGGCTTCTTTCTCATCACCCTGCCATACAGATGTTCTTTGTGCAAATTGCACTGAATTGTAGAACGATGTACAGATACACCATCTGCAGCAAGATGTTCTTGCAGGTCTTTGGAGGTGATCTGTGGGTTGTCTGTAACCATTCTTACAATCCTGCGCATATGCCGCTCCTGTATTTTTCTTGGCCTGCCAGACCTGGGTTTAATAGCAACTGGGCCTGTGGCCTTCCATTTCCTGATTACATTCCTTACAGTTGAAACTGACAGTGGGTGGCACGGTGGTGCAGTGGTAGTGCTGCTGCCTCGCAGTTAGGAGACCCGGGTTCACTTCCCGGGTCCTCCCTGCGTGGAGTTTGCATGTTCTCCCCGTGTCTGCGTGGGTTTCCTCCGGGTGCTCCGGTTTCCTCCGACAGTCCAAAGACATGCAGGTTAGGTGGATTGGTGATTCTAAATTGGCCCTAGTGTGTGCTTGGTGTGTGGATGTGTTTGTGTGTGTCCTGCGGTGGGTTGGCAACAGCCCAGGATTAGTTCCTGCCTTGTGCCCTGTGTTGGCTGGGATTGGCTCCAGCAGACCCCGTGACCCTGTGTTCGGATTCAGCGGGTTGGAAAATGGTTGGATGGATGGAAACTGACAGTTTAAACCTCTGAGATAGCTTTTTGTAGTCTTCCCCTAAACCATGATATTGAACAATCTTTGTTTTCAGATCTTATGCTGTCACTCTTCAGGGGAGAGTGAAAGGGAAGCACAACTTGCAATTGACCACCTTAAATACCTTATCTCATGATTGGACACACCTGTCTATGAAGTTCAAGGCTTAACGAGCTAATCCAACCGATTTGGTGGTGCAAGTAATCAGTATTAAGCAGTTACATGCATTTAAATCAGCAAAATTACAAGGGTATCCAAATTTTTGCACAGCCAGTTTTTCACATTTGATTTAATTTCATATGACTAAATACTGCTTCACTAAAAATGTTCAGAAAACACCTCAGTATTCAGATGTTCCTAGGAAATGAAAGACATACCACTTTTATCTTTTTTGTTAAAAGTAAAGTAAATTATTATGCAGTCTCAGAGGGATTCCCAAACTTTTTCATATGACTGTAATTTGTGACCTAATCCCCCAAAACTTTTGACAGCTAACTAGTTTTCATACATCCACCATATACAGCGTGTATAAATTTAACACTATAAACAGGGAGGTCACTTTATTGGGTATGTCTATTAAAACAATTGCATGATCAACTATTAGACTGGGACTTTTTACTAAACAAACGCATATACAATAAAAAAAATATTAAATGTGGCATAAAATAAACATTCAAGTTGGCTCCGACTGCCCCATAGGTGTTGCCATTCAAAATAAAAATCCATCACTAAATATTTTGCTTGTTCCATTTCATTTCATTAACATAAACCTACTGTCATGTTCCTGGGGCCAGGGAAGAGCACAAAGGTGTGGCTACAGTGACTCGAGCCCTTATACCGTTCCCCTCAATGGCCCAGGTGTCCTTTTCTTCCATTAGGGCCTAAGCATAAGGACACATCACCTTTTCCTCATAAGAGAGAAAGAAAAAACCACCATAAACAACATGCTTTGTTAAAGCAAGGTAGGCCACGATTTAGTACTCCCTAAAGAAACACAATATAGTCTAAAATAACTATTACTAATAAGTACATAACAAGAATTCTATAATAAATGTTAATGTACTGGTTGTGTTATTTCTGTATGACGCCATGATGGGAAAGTAGTTCTATTTGCTCAAGTCGTGTAAGTTGACTTTGATTTTTAAGCCAGGTTTTTTTAGTTTGCTCATTACAGTTTTCAGACAATCTCCGTTATTATTAGAGATTTATTTTGATAACTGTTTTTCAGAGTGCATAGCATTTTCTTCCTCTTAGCTGAACTGCTTTGCAATAGAGTCTTCCACGAGTGCGAGTTCAGCAGGATGACTGCAAGAGTGGGTAGACATGAAAGACACTCAATGTAAGTCATTTATGGACCATATTTTGCAGGAAATTACACACTTATGATGAGGGGTAAATCAGCAGGTATCTTCAGCAAAAATTATCAAAAGTACTTGACCCCAGGGGTTTACTCCATAATGGAAGTCAAAGTTACTCTTTTTCTCAAAACTTCAAAAAAAATGTGGATTAGTAATATAAGCATATGGAGTTTTGTTTTATGCTATTTAATGCTATTTTGAGGTTGTGTATCATAAATATATTTTTGATATTTAATTCTTCACTGATGGTCCTAGCCCTCTAACTGCCACACTCAGAAGATTAAGAATGTCAAATTTCTGTTACACTTGAGAATATTTTGATTTTAAACATTTATATTGAAGCACACATTTTATTTCAAATATCCGATACAACTATTCTTGTTTTATTCTGTACTTATACCTCATGAAGTAAATCATTACATTTCTTACAACACCCTTAATTAGGTCGCTAATTCAAATTTTTTCATTCATTTCTTCCTGTACAAGTATGCAGGAGTTAGCACGAAGATAAACATTTTTTACTATAAAACCCAAAAGCTGACACCGATTAAGCAAATATATATATATTTTTTTGTTTTTGTTACTAAAAATATTTTAATACATACAGCACATATAAAATAATTTTACATTGTATTTCAGGGTTACAGAAAGTCTAACATACAAAAAACAGTCATATATGGTATCAGACGATCAGTTCTGGTGACAACTTGAATGTCTGACCTAAAATAGTCACTTTATGGAGGATAAAAATATTTGATTTGTTAGACTATGAAGTAAAATCTTGCTGTTAAAATGCGTGTTTTCCGATAATCTGACATAATCAGTAATCAGAGACATACATCTTTTGCGAAGTTTGTGAATATTATAATGCCCTAACATTATACCCAAATTTCCAGTTAAAAATACAGAAACTGAAAGTTGTCACTAATTTGCATTCAGGATTAAAATCTTAACAAATCCTATCCTTCCACCATCTTGCAGCAACATTTGGCAAGGAAGTTGTTACTTTCTCACACCTACCTGCAGAAAACTGCAAGAACCATCCTCACTGTTTATGTTCCTTAGCCTATGGCAAACACTGCCTTTTGCTTTTTGTCCTGACAATAGTGGAACTTGGATGGGTCATTGGTGTTCCTTCTGTAGTTTGCTGTAGTTATTTTTGCGTATTTTGGTCTCTGGATTTATGTACTCATTTATTGTCACTAACAATCAGCGCAAACCTTAACCATATACACCAGTTACAAAATGGACAGATGCTTAGACTGATGGACATCTGTAGAAGTGCTCAATACAATCAGAAATGAATGCAAAACCTCAATTTATTTATCAGGGCTGCGTTGGACACTATTTTCAAGTGGTTAATGTTGTCCTTCATCTCCTCTTACAAATGTATGACAATACAAGTTAAACTTTCACACCTCATTTAGTAAGTAATGTTATTTTGCTCTCAAAGTATGCACAAATTTGTTTCTGAATTCATTTCATAATGGGATAAAAGTTACAATAACATGAGCCTGTGTGTTGTGTTTTGCTTATAATAAAAAAAACAAGTATGATTCCTGCACTTGAGTGATGACATTTTCATGCACAAACACAACTGCATTTCCAGATATGACTGCTGCTGTTTTTCTTTTGGAGATGTGTGGATTCAGTGCTTTATCGTCAACAGTGGTGAACCATTTTTATATGATGTTTTTATTATGCATTATTGTGCCTTCAGGAGTGATATGTCTACTTGCAGTCACGCATGAGCCAGTACTGAAGTTCTGGTTTAGGATTCATCTCTTATCCATCTACCTCCACTGCAGTTTTTTCATTAACTGTTTTTTCTTCTAAGAATTAGGCTATTTCCTTACACTTATACTGACACGGCTAAAGTCCACTATCTTCTCATACCTTAAGTTATTCACACACATAACCCATTAAGGCCTGTCTACCCGCTGCACTGTTTTGTACAAATGCTGCTGTTACTAATTTAACATTCAATTACAATGGATGAGAAGCAGAACTTAAAGTAGCCAATTAGTGCAGATCTTCCATTCATTCTTCTTGCATTCATTACTTTAATAAATGAAGGTCAGTATATCTGGGAAATTTCAAGTATTTTAAAAGCTGCTTCGTGAATATTTCCAACAGCCCATGACTTCTACAGGAAAGGAATCAACTCAGCTGCAGAGGTAAGATTACTATAATCACGATCTTCATAAATTGCCAGTTCCGTGCACCTTGGAATACAGATCGATTATAAGGATTGACAGAGTTCAAGCACTAGACATAAGTCAAAATCAGTGGAGACATTATGAACTACTCCTTTATGTTAGAATTGCTGCAAATAAACTACTGAAGGAGATAAATAAAAAGGGACATGCATGGGCTATTAAAAAGCAGGGAAGGCGAAACCTGCATGTGTGGTCCCCACAGTGAAGAAAGAAGTAGGAGGTATGATGGTGTGTGGTGCTCTGTTGGTGATGCTGTTAGTGATTTTCAGTGCCCTCCATAAAGTTTTTGACGAAGACACACTTGTCCTTGATTTATACCTCTGCTCCACAATTTAAAATTACAAGTCAAATAATTCAGACTTGATTAATGTGCACATTGCAGACTTTAATTTATGGATATCTGCATACAACTCAGTCAACATGTAAAAATTACAACACTTCTTATACACTGTCCCCCATTTTAGGGCACTGTAATGTTTGGCACATATCAATGGTAGGTGTATTTAAACAGTCATGTTTTGCACTTTGTTGAATATTCCTTGCATGCAATGACTGCTTAACATCTGTGATTCATAAACATCAACCTTCAGCTACTGCTTGTTTTGAGGACTTGTCCCCTTAAGTTTTCTCTTTGGCATATTTAATTATAAATATTCAGCAAACAGAAAGCATGCTCAATTGGATTTAAATTGGGTGACTGGCTTGGCTATTCAAGAATTTTCTATTTTTTAGCTTTGCAAAACTCATGTGTTGCCTTGGCAGTATGTTTGGAATCATTATTTTGTTGTAGGATGAAATGCTGTCCAAGAAGTTTTGAGGCATTTACTGGAACTTGACCAGATAAGATATTTCTATCCACCTCAGAATTCTTTGTGTAACTGCTGTTAGCAGCTACATAATGAATTAAGATAAGTGTGCCAGTACCCGGGGCAGCCAAACATACCCAAGCCATAACATCCCCACCACCATGTTTAATAGAGGATACTTTACACTTTGGATCTTGAGCAGTTATTTTCCATTTGTACACTTTGATCTTGTCATCACCAAGGTTATTATAGTTAACGAAAACTAAAATCAAAACTGAAACTATTATTAAAAAAACATTTTCGTAAACTGAAATAAAATAATTAACAAAGCCAAAATTAAAAACTAAAACTAAACAAAACTATTAAAGTAGCTGGAAAGACTAACTGAAATAAAATAATAATTTACTAAAATATTTTTAGTTTTAGTTTTTGAATGAATATTCTTGCCGTTAGTCTTTAACCCTTGTAAGTTTTGCAATCCTACTCTGGATAAACAGGTTTAGATAATGTATATGTTTTCTTAATCTCAGACGCTGTCTCTGTTGTTTTGTGCCTGTCCATACTCTTATTACCTGCTCCTGCTCTGCTCATTATGGGTTTACTGTTCTTATGGTGGGCCATTCAAGACTCACCACCCCTAACCTTGACACTACATGCTTGTTGTTCTTTGTTTCCCTCAATACAGCTAGGTGCATTCTGCACACTGACTCAAGCCTAAGAGTCCTGTTCTGCCTAAGCCCTTGTGATTTTCATGAGAAAATATTTTAAAAATTATAAAATTGTGTAGTTTTGATTATGTTTGTTTTTATTAGACAAAAACAAAACCAGATAGTAAACTAGGCAGTGTAGTAAGCTTTCACTAACATTAAACTCATATCCAAATCTGTTAAGTGTGCAGTTCTGTCTGATTGTGACACAAAAGTAACTCCGTAGGAGCTCCATGCCATAATTACTAAAACTAAAACTGAAACTAATATATATAAAAATAAAACAGAAATACCTTTGTGAAATAAAAACTAAACTAAAACTAAAAATACACAATGAAGGAAAACTAAAACTAAACTGAATTTCCAAGTAAGGTCAGAAAAAATATAAAAATAAAAACTAATATAAAAAGGCAAAACTATAATAACCTTGGTCATCACTCTAATACAGGTTATTCTTTGTCTAATTTGTCCACAAGACCATTTTCCAGAATTGTACAGGCTCTTTTAAGTACATTGTTAAAAACTATAACTTAGTCATCCTATTTTTGTGGCAAACTAGTGGTATGCATCTTGCAGTGTGGCTTCTATAATTCTGTTCATGCAGTCCTCTGTGTATAATAGTCTCTGACACATACACATATCTCTCCTGAAGACTTTCTCCGATCTGTTGCACAGGCATTTGGAGCTTTCTCTTAACCATAGTAAGGATTTTCTGTCATCAGCAGTGGAGGTCTTCCTTGCCCAACCAGTCCCTTTGCGATTAGTGAGCTCACCATTCAGTTCTTTCTTCTTGATTTAGGTAATCCTAAGATTTTACTGACATCTATAATGGTTTTATTCTTGCTTTCCAACCTCATAACAGCTTCTTTTACTTTCACTGGTATAGCTCATGTCCTCATGTTGAACAATGTTAACCACACACTCCAAAGGGTAAAAGTAAGCATAGGTATCTAATGCCTGCAATAATGAAGCAATGAAACACACCTGAGTAATCACAAACACCTGTGACACCAACTGTCCAAAACATTATGATGCCCTGAAATGGGGGAGACCATGAATAGAAAGTGTTGTCATTTCTACATGGTGTAACCAAAGCCTATGCAAATACCCCAAACTGATTGATATGTAATTTTAAACTGTGTAGAAGTGAGGTAAATTAAGAAAAAATATGCCTTTGTCCCAAACATTATGGAGGGCACTGTATTTATATAAGAGGCCCACTTAAAGAGCATGGTTACAGTCGATTCAAAAAGTATCCAGACCCCTCCACTTTTTTACCATTTTGCTTTTCTAGCTCTGTGCTAAAATCATTTAAATATTTTTCCTCCTATCAGACAACACTCAATGCCTCAGAATGACAAAGTAAAAATATGATTTTAGACATTTTTTGCAAAGTTATGAAAAATAAAAAAGTGAAACATTGCACCGATTGCAGGTATTCTGACACTGTGCTATGACCCTAGAGTATCCCAAACTATTGATCTTAATGAAGATGTTTCTGCACCTTGTCTAGAGTCCAGCTGAGGTCAATTAAATTGATTAGAAATTATTAGGAAACACATACACCTGTCTTTAACAGGTCCCATAGTTTACAATATGTACCAGAGGAAAAGCCAATCCATGAGGTAGAAGAAATTGCCTGCAGAGCTTAGAGACAGGATTGTGTCAAGGTACAGCTCTGGGGAAGGCTACAAAAGATTCCACAGCACTGAAGGTTCCAAAAGGCACTGCTGCCTTCATAATTCTTAAATGGAAGAAGTATGGAACACCCACAACTCTTCCTAGAGTTTGCCACACGGCCAAACTGAGAAATCATCAAATAAGGGCCATGGTAAGAATGACAAATAAGAACCTAATGGTTATTCTAGTTATGCTCCAGATACCTGTGGAGAAGGGAGACATTTACTGCAGGATAACCACCATTGCAACACTCCACTGATCTGGGATTTATGACAGAGTGGCCACAATGAAGCATCTCCTTGGTAAAGATACACAGAGAGCAACATCCAGGAGGTTAATGTTGCACAGACTTTAATAGATAATGTTTCTTTACAGGCTTATTAGTAGAAAATACTCCATTTTCTAAACAATTTATTCTAATATGGGGATACAGAAAGTCCCCCGAAGAAAAAAATTGGAAACTGAAGAAAACAATTTTATTACAGATTAACCTGACATGTTTCTGTATGTAATAGGCCATTGACAAAACACATATTGACAGAGGATTAAGAAGAAAATTTCATACAGTGACTGAGCTAGATTTAGGAAATGTAAGAATGTTATGGGGGGGGGGGGAGGGTGTTACCCCTTTTCATGTTTCAAAAATTAATTCCTAATTCCAGATAGGGAAATGTATTAAGAAGCTAGGAGTGAATATAATGAAATAATCTGCAAATATAAGATATGCTGAAGTGATGCACTAGGTTAATTTGAAGGAATATTGCAAGAGCTAATTGCTATACCACTGTTGCAAAAAATCCTTTAAAATCATGGGTTTAAAACTGCTGTAAAGTGCATTAAAAATGACGTTAAAAATAACTGCTTCCCAAAAACTTTAGACCTAAGCAGCACACATTAAATACCATAGCTTCTCTTCCTTAACTAAAACTGAACAGTCAATCATAAGAGCAAATACTGTATATACATTTACATGCAAATGTATGGCTCTCAATGGCCAAATTACAGTTTTGTTGACATCTGAAACTAAAACAATGGCATTTTTCTGAAAATATTTTTGTGAAGTTATGATTTATTTGATAAACTAAAAAAGTGTAAAAAGAATAAGAGAATAAATGGGGCATCTGCAATGTTTTGGCCCCTTACTAAGTCAGTACTTTGTTAACACCCCTGTTGGCAAAAATCATAACTTGCATACATTTTTGTAGTCAGCTAGTAGTGTTTAAAGTTCTTGTAGATCACTTCCAGTTGTAACATTTTTGTGCTGTCTTGCATACGCTGCACATTTAAGATCTACCCACAGATTTTCATTCCAACAATTTCACTTTGTTCTTCGTTTCAGGTAATTCATACTACTAAGACTATGTTTTGCATTGTTGTTTTGTTGTAGAAGCCATCCTTTTTTCTGCTTTATTATCCTGACTGTGACATTCTCCGTACAGGTCGGTCAATATTCAGTGGAATCCATTCCTCCCTATACTCACACATTGTTTCCTGTGAAATTAGATGTTACACAGCTCCAAAGCATAATAGGTAAACCACCATACTTAACAGTTGGCAAGGTCTTCTTTTCTTTAAATACTACTTTTTTTGTCTCCAAACAAACCTTTTGTGGTTGTGGCCAAAAATGTGGTTTGTAATTACACCTGTTTACAGCACTAGTTTATACAGATGTTGTTTTGTATAATTAAGGACATTGTTTTTTGTGATGCAGTCACAGATGATGTTTCCATCTGATAGGTCTTCCATGAAGGCCTGTCCACATGAGTAACACTGCATAGTAAAGCAGTTTAAGCTCTCAGTTTAAGCTGCTGACAGGTTTCTTGAAGTCATATGAGGATTTTGCTTAGTCTTCCTATGCAGTATACACACTGTCTTCTATATCACTTTCCTTGCTGTTCCAGATCTTGTCTTGACTGCCACAGTTCTTGTTAACTGCCTTTTCTTAACATCATTTAATAATGTGTAAATTGCTAGCTTGACATACTTTGATATCTTTTAATAGCCTTCCCCTGCTTTGTAAGCACTAGTTAGTTTGATTTTCAAATGCTCCGACAGTTACTTAGTTGTTGAGTGTTACGCAATGTTTGAGTCGTCAAAAATGTATTAGGCTGTAAAACTGTCATCAGCTGACAATTCCTAATTATAATTCTTGACCAGACTAATACTTAACACTAGAATTACCAGAGCCTACGAAAAAACTCGTAAATCCGTCCCACCTTAAATCACTTCTTAAATCCCTTCACACCTCTCCGCCAGCGTCCTTTGTCCTCTAAATGTGCTGATAAAGAGAAGCTAGAAGCAGCCGGCTATTCCATTCCCCCACCAATTTAGAACGTGCACGAACTTCTCTCAGCTCATGCCTTGACTGAGTATCTGGGAGTGAAGTGAAGTTTTAGAGTGGAAATAATAGATCGTTATTTGGAACACACGCATTTCATGTCTGTTCCGTTTCAACAGTAATCTGTGTAAACACATTGTTAAAACAGAAACTTTTTTATATTCTAGTAGTAGATGACAAAATGTAGGCATAAACTATATAATGTATGAAGCCTGAAGTCCAAATATCAAAGAAACATTTTCACAAAAGGTACAAATATAACACAATAATTGCACTTTTATTCAAAAATATAACTGCAGAAACAAAAAGCCGCCTTAACATGTGACATTGACACCCATTTATTATGACTGCCTCCGTGGCGCAATAGAATCGGCTGCAGACTGGGAATCAAAAGGTCGCGAGTACGAACCTGCACCATTCAGTTTTGAGAAGTAAACTGCTCTTAGTCTTACTATTTTAGAATAAAAGCATACATTTGATTTCAGTCTGTAACAGCCGGTGTAATTTATGATCCTTGTAAAGGTTACCTTTGTTTTTTTTTTTTTTTTTTTACAGTAATCCCTCCTCGATCGCAGGGGTTGCGTTCCAGAACCCCCCGCAATAGGTGAAAATCCGCGAAGTAGAAACCATATGTTTGCATGGTTATTTTTATATTTTTTAAGCCCTTATAAACTCTCCCACTCTGTTAACATTATTAGAGCCCTCTAGACATGAAATAACACCCTTTAGTCAAAAGTTTAAACTGTGCTCCATGACAAGACAGAGATGACGGTTCTTTCTCACAATTAAAAGAATGCAAACATATCTTCTCTTCAAAAGGAATGCGTGTCAGGTGCAGAGAATGTCAGAGATAGAGCGCGCGCGAGAGAAAAGCAAACAATCAAAAAATCAATACGTGCTTTTTGTCTTTTAAGTATGCCGAAGCACCGCGATAAAGCGGCCGGCCGCAAAGAAGGGAGCAATGTGAAGTCCGTATCCTCTAAGCAAACAGCCTCTGTGCAAACAGCACCTCTTCTCGGCAGAGAGAGTGAGAGAGATAGAGAAAAGTAAAAAATCAAGCACCGCGTGGGAAGCATATCGTATATCATTGAGGAGTTTTATTTAATACGTAATACATGCTCTGATTGGGTAGCTTCTAAGCCATCCGCCAATAGCGTCCCTTGTATGAAATCAACTGGGCAAACAAACTGAGGAAGCATGTACCATAAATTAAAAGACCCATTGTCCGCAGAAATCCGCGAACCAGCGAAAAATCCGTGATATATATTTAGATATGCTTACATTTAAAATCCGCGATGGAGTAAAGCCGCGAAAGTCGAAGCGCGATATAGCGAGGGATCACTGTAATTCACTTTTCATTCTCTCAGTCGCGTTCAGAATCAATCCATACAACCCCATCTGACAGGGCTGTTTTCACATAAAGACGCGCTATAGCTCTGCAGTGTACTTGTGACTGCATTCTCGTACCAATGTTTGCGAAATGAAGTGTCTGCGTGCACTTTTCGTGGCATTACACGTGTATTTTTTGAGCATGCCCGTTTGAACATGCTCAAACACAGGAACATATGTTGGTGTAAAAGTATAACAAAACAAGTGCACTTTTATTCAAGACTACCTGTATAACCGAAGAAAAAAGAAAGCAAGTTACAGTAGGCGATTGATACGACAGCTTGCATGGTGCAATGCTAAGAAGTGTTGATTCCCATTCCGTGCTATATAAAATCATCACACTCAAATATTAACAGTTCCCACACATCCAAGGACCGTCCTTCCTACATTTACGACACGTGTACTTGTTGCAGTGTACACACCTCTCTGTGCTATGGTTCCTATTACACTGAATGAGCACCTGATACTGTACTTTCTTCCCTGGGGGAAGGTCCCACATCAGAGAATTTCCAGTTCCTGCATAAATTCACACCCGATCTGACGCGGTTTGTTTTCAAATAATATTGCATTAGTGCGATGATGTTTTCACATATATTGTCTCTTTCTTTCAGGTGTGTAATAGAAACCACAGCATAGAGAGAAGTGTGTAAATTGCTTCTTACAGGAAATACTTTTACACCAACATACGTTCCTGTGTTTGAGCGACACTTTTCATTCTCTCAGTCGCGTTCAGAATCAATCCATACAACCCCATAAGTTTTAGCTCTGAGGAGTACTAAAATAGCATGACTACAAATCTGCTACAGAATACACATTAAATACAATCCTGAAAAAATAGCACAAAATGTAATATCTGTAATGTATCATATCTAACGCTTAACAGTGAATGGCTACAGTTTTACTCAAATGGTTAAATAAGAAGAGGTTGGCATCCACTGCAGCAAAGCAAAAAATAGTAAAACAAGTTTTGCATTTACACTTGGGTTTCATCTTGGATTGGAAAGATGTTTTATACTGCATAGACATCTACAAACTGCTATCTCCAAAATACCATTTACACATTTTGGTAGCAAACAAATACACAGTGGGTGTTTGCTTTTACAGAAATAATGTTCATTCTTGTTTCTGTTTAATGTCGGTGTCATCCAAACCACGAACTGGTCTTTGTTAGTACCATAACTTCCTGATCAATGCAAGCTTCAAAACAACTGCATTTTTGACAGGTAATTTACAGATAAAATATACAAAGCCAACTGGTACCTTTTTTCATATAATTTTTCAAATTATTTTATTGATTAAAGAAAATGCCATTGATTTGTGAGGTTGGGTAAACCTAAAACATTCAGTTTTCCTTGTAGCCTACTACAGGATCCAAAAACAATTTTAACAAGATGTGCATTAATAAATTGCCAATTAAGAAAAGGATCAATGGATCTTTCACCCACATACTCATTCATATATAACACAAAAAGAGGCATGCCTCACCAGGAAGAGAATTTTCACTAGGCTGCCATCAACTTCTTCCACACGGGACTTCCACCAGGTACCTTCCCACTCTGTCTTGATTAACTGGCCAGCTTTCAGGAGCACCATTGGACGGTTTGGATAAGCAGTAATGTATTCTTCGATAAAGTCACGACAGGAGGCGTCTTCAATGTCTTCCCAAGTCTTCTTCACTAAAAAAAAAAAAAAAAAAAAAAAATTTTTGCTAACCTAAAGAATACAAATGAGACACTCACAATATTTTACTTTTTTGTATTTTAAGTTAAAGATCAACTTACACCAAAAAAGGTGATTTTTATGACGGGGACATCAATTTTACTGGAAACCAAATCAGATTTTTGAAGGCTAAGTCCATTCATAAACAAACAACATACCATATACACAAGAAAAACACTACAGTTTTGTAACTCTTGCTATTGATATGACTTTTCTCTAGGTTATTAAATTTAATGTTTACTGTGGTTTTATTTATTGTTATATCTTTTGTGTTAGTACTTTATAAACTGTTATACAGTGTTTATGAAGGCTAGAACTTTAAAAGCTTATGCAAATTCAAACTTGTGTATTCTGGTGATAAAGTAATGTTTTAGTATTTTGTCTTTTTATTTTCTGTGAATAAATGTGTATATACTTAGAATACTACATTTTTCTTTAAATCCACAAATGTCCTGTCAATTTTGTTCTTAATTACATTAAAATATGTAGAAGGTTCTCTTAACATATCATCTGTAGTTTACTTCAGAGTAAATTAATTAATGCGACTTTGCTTTAGGTTCATTTGAAGACACTGGTAGATGGGAAGTTACTGACTTAAAGGAGGAGAGTTTGGGTTCTTCCAGTTTATCAGAATAAGTCTGCGTGCCAAAAGTGTAGTGCATGCAATCACAATTTGTTTGTCTTTCTCCACTTTAAGCCCCCCTGGAAGAACCCCAAACACAGCTGTTAATGGGTTAGGAGGGATTGTGAGTCCAAGGCTGTCTGAGAGGTAATTAAAAATTTTTGTCCAGAATAATGTTAATTTGGTGCAGGCCCAGAACATGTGACCCAGTGAGGCTGGGACTTGGTACCAAGGTTCGCAGGTTGGATCATGCCCTGGAAACATTTTGGAGAGTTTCAGTCGAGACAGATATGCTCGATAAATAATTTTAAGTTGTATAATTGTGTGCTTTGCACATATGGAGCTCGAGTGAATTCTCTGCATTGCTACTTTCCACTCCTTTTCTGATATATTAATTGAGAGATCTTTTTCCCAGTGTCCTCTTGGATCTTTGAAAGGGAGGGATTGTAAAATGATTTTATATACTGTAGAGATGGAGTCTGAGTCCTTGAGATTGAGCAATATTTTTTCCAGCATGGATGAGGGTACAAGATCTGGAAGGTTCTGTTTAACAAAGTTCCTGATTTGAAGATAGTGAAAGAAATGTGTAGTTGGAATGTTAAATTTGAAATGTAATTGTTCATAGGATGCACAAGTTAATTCCAAATTTTTTCCAGATATTAAAAACTGCATATGTTTGTGAAGGTTGAAAGAGGTGGTTCTCTTGCAGAGGTGCCACAGATAGAAGCTTCTCTGTCTTAAAATGCTTTCTACATTGTTTCCAGATTCTAAGTGAGTGGAGCACAATTGGGTTATTTGTATATTGCCGATAACGTGTATTTATTAGAGCACAGAGCAAGGAATACAGAGAAGTACTGCAGGATTTTACTTCTATTGCGGTCCATGCCTGTGTATCTTCTTCTATTTGTGTCCAGGTTCTTATCGCCTGTATATTTGCTGCCCAGTAATAAAACTGGAAGTTAGGTAGAGCCATGCCGCCTTCTACCTTTTGTCTTTGTAGGGTCGCTCTTTTGATGGGTGGATGTTTTGAATTCCAAATAAATGAGGTTATTGTTGAATCTAATTGCCTAAAAAATGATTTATTAATGTATATTGGAATGTTTTGAAATAAAAAAAGGAGCTTAGGAAGAATATTCATCTTAACAGTGTTAATTCTTCCAGATAGAGTGAGATGAAGGGTTGACCATCTATGCAAGTCTTGTTTAATTTTTTCCATGCAGACAGTGAAGTTTTGTTGATATAGAGCTTTATGTTTACTTGTGATGTTTACCCCTAGGTATTTAAACTGTTCTGCAATGATAAAAGGTAGGGTATCTAATCTAATATTATATGCTTGAGAATTCACTGGAAAGAGTACACTTTTATTCAGATTAATTCTGAGACCAGATATCTTTTGAAATTCTGTAAGTGCTGTTAAGACTGCAGGCACAGAATTTTCTGGGTCCGATATATACAATACCATATCATCTGCATATAATGAGATTTTCTGTTCCAGTCCTTCTCTGCTAATCCCCTTTATCTGATCAGTATTTCAACAACGTATTGCCAGTTGTTCAATGGCAATCGCAAACAGCAGCGGTGACAAGGGGCATCCTTGTCTAGTGCCACGTTCTAGTTTAAAGTAGTCTGAGCAAATGTTGTTGATGCAAACTGAAGCTTCTGGGTTAGTATACAGTAATTTAATCCATGCACAAATGTTCGGGCCAAACCCAAACTTCTCCAATGTAGTAAAAAGGTATTTCCATTCAATCATGTCGAATGCTTTTTCTGCATCCAATGATAATAATATTTCTGGGGTGTTTGATTTAGTTGGTGAGTATATTGCATTAAACAGGTGTCGAAGATTTGAAGATAAGTGTCGGCCTCTAATAAATCCAGTTTGGTCTTGTGATATTACCGAGGGGAGCACTTTCTCCATCCTCCTAGCTATGATTTTAGAGAGTATTTTAATGTCGTTATTCAGAAGTGAAATTGGTCTGTATGATGCACATTGTGATAAGTCCTTATTTTGTTTTGGAAAAACCGTGATTAGTGCTTGGCGAAAGGTTTGAGGAAGAGTTTGGTTATCTCTGGCTTCTGTAAATGTTGCTAATAGGAGGGGAGCTAGCTGAGCGGAGAATTTCTTGTAAAATTCTGCAGGGTAGCCATCAGGGCCTGCTGCTTTCCCGCCTTGGAGTGACTTTATGGCACCTAGTAATTCTGATAACGCCAGAGATTTTTCAAGTTCCTCCGCACTAACAGCGTCTATTTGTGGTATCTATAATGTATCCAGAAATGTATTAGATTGTGTATGGTCTTCTTTAAACTCAGTAGTATATAGGGATTTATAGTAGTCTCTGAAAGTGTGCATTATATTTGTGTTCGACGATTTTATCTCCGTTCGTGTTGGTGATTACCAAGATTGCGTTGCGCACTTCTTGCTTGTGAATTTGTTGAGCTAAAAGCTTATTAGCTTTCTCTCCATGTTCATAATAATGATGTCTGGATTTGTAGATTAGTTGTGCAGTTTCTTTAGTTGTCAAGAGGTTTAATTCCGAATGTAGAGCCTGCCTCCTCCTATGTAGAGTCTCGCTTGGTAGTCTGGCATGTTCTTCATCTATTTTAGTAATTTCGCTTTTTATCTCTGCTACTTTCTTGGCTTCAGATTCATTTCTGTGGGAAAGATATGAGATAATCTGTCCTCTTAAGAAGGCCTTAAGAGTTTCCCAGAGTATTCCTGCAGAGATCTCGGGTGATGCATTTGTCTCTAGAAAGAATTTGATTTGTTTGGAAATGTGATTTGATTTGTTTGTAAATTCCGTAAAGTTCTCGTCAGATAATAGAAGCGGGTTGAGGCGCCATCTGCGGGGTGAGTGTATGGGGCTTAATAATTTTACCTCCAAAATCATAGGTGCATGGTCCGAAATAGCAATAGCATCGTATTTGCATGATTTAATCATAGGCAAGAAGTTATTGTCTATAAAGAAGTAATCAATCCTTGAGTTGCAATGATGTACTGGTGAGTAGAAAGAATATGTTCTTGAATTTGGATTTAAAAACCTCCAGGGGTCTGATAAGTTGTGATCAGTTATAAACTTTGTAATTATCTTTGCGGTGTTAGATGCCATTCCCCCCTGTGTAAAAGTGGATTTAGAACACAATTGAAGTCCCCAGCCATTATAACTTTATGAGTGTTCAGATTGGAAATGGATACAAATAAATTTTGTATAAATTCCTTATCATCAACATTAGGTGTATAAACATTTATCAAAATCATTTTACAGTTAGATAAGTCTCCCATGACCATTACATATCTCCCTTCAGGATCCAATACTACATCTGATGCTACAAATGGTACTGTTCTATGTATGAGAATTCCCACACCTCTAGTTTTCTTCGTAAATCTAGAATGGAACATTTGGCCAGTCCAGTCTTTTTGCAGCCGGAACTGATCCTTGCTTAGTAAGTGGGTCTCCTGTAAAAATACTATTTTAGCATTTAGACCTGTTAGGTGAAAGAGTACTTTCTTTCTCTTTAATTCGTGATTCAGGCCTTTAACATTCCAGCTCACAAAGTTAACTGTCCCATCATGGAGACATTGAGTCTGAGTTTTTGATGTCATTTTATAGTCTTAACTGGAAGTGAGATAGCTTCGGCCTTAATTTCCTATTTACGCTAGAGTTGTTGCCATGCAGCTTATTATTACGTTGGTAGTTATAATTATAAAGATTAATAGGATATATTAGGTATAGATCAAGCCTGCTCTCTTTCTCTCCCCCCCTTAACCCCCACCCTCCCTTTTTGCCTCTCCAAGTGAGGCTAAAACCCACTTCACACAGTCCCAGTCCTCTGACATACCCAGAGACAGAGTACGTCCAAAGCAAAACAAGCCCCAATGCAGCGGCGTTTTAGGGTTAAAAGATGGAGATATCTATTACCAATATAGTCTTTTAAAAAAGAAAAAAGAAAAAAGAAAAAAAAAAAGAATTTTGCACTTAAACTATATATATAATCTTCAACAATTTTAGTGCATTAAGATGATACACCCAGATAATAATACCCGGGTGATGGTATTAAAGATGTGTCCAGAATAAGCATAACAAGTCTTAATGCAGTAATAGCAATAACAATAAACCAAGGGTATGATATTGAACAATCTCGTTTAGGGTAGAGATGAAATAATTAAAAAAGAAAAAAAAGAAAAAAGAAAAAGTAATTAAGCACAATAAAACATAAACCGATAGCGCCCTAGTAATACTAAGTAATAATGAGAATATATGAGAATATATGCTGATAAAAACCCGTATTTTAAAACGAATAGATCAGACAGTAGATTATTAATCCTTGCTTTAATCATTAACCGCCATGACTCACTATTATGTATCAGAATAGTCCCGGGATCAGCTTTCTTAACTCCTTTTCTGCTTCTTCCTTGCTAGCGAAGACATAGAATTGACCCTGCCATTCCACTTTAAGCTTTGCCGGATACAAGAGGCTGTATTTGACGCTGGCTTGCCGTAACCACTGTTTGATGTTGTAGAAGGCTGCTCGTTTAGTAGTTGTTGCTGGAGAGAAGTCAGGGAAGATACGAATGTGGTTGTTTTCAAATGTAATATCTTCCTTGTTTCTGAGGAGTGCCATCACCTCTAGCTTAAATGATAATCGTTCAAAACGGACTATAAAAGACCTTGGTCTGGGTCTAACGGTGTTTGATCCGCGTACGCGGTAAGCCGCTGCTATCTCAGATTCTGCTTCAAAGTCGTCCCCGATTATTTTAGAAAAAAGTTCAGCTGCGAATTTCACTGGGTTTGAACTTTCTCGATTCTCAGGCAGACCTTCAATTCTGACATTATACCTTCTACTACCATCTTCTAAAGCAGCCAGTCTGTCTCAGAGTTTTTTGCATTCGGAGCTGACATTTTCTGCTTTTTCTTCAGCACTGGTAGCTAAATTTTCGGCTAATTCAATCCTAGTCGTAAATGTCTCCTTGAGATCCTCCAATTGATCAGTAAGCATTTCAATTTTACCCAGCATCTGTCGCATCTCCACTTGGATTTCTTGTCGCAGCCTTTCATTTGCCTGCTGCTGCCTTTCATTTGCCTGTTGCTGCATCAGCCGCTGCGTTTCGTTTGCTTGTTTCAACTCTTGCCGCTGCGTTTCGTTTGCTTGCTGCCATTCCTGTTTCAATTCCAGCAACTCTTGTTTAAGCCTCTCATGTGCCTTTGCCATTGCTTTCTCATTTGCCTTCTCGGTTTTCTTTATATCTTGTATGAGCTCAGCGAACATCACCTGCAGTTTAGACATTTCAATTGTGCTTTCTTGTACCGTAGGTGTAGCGTCAGGCTCTACTGTAGCCGGTGCCCCCGCTATTCCCGGCGCGTGGAGTAATTGAGTTCGCGGACTGTAAGGCCTTTTCCAGTTTCAGGTGTTGTTCTCCGATCGGCGAGCTATCAAGATCTGCACTCACGATCATACATTCGCTCCCCTTTTCACTCTCAGCTGGCGACGATGTAGCGGACCTTGGTCCCGAAGAGTCTTTACTTTCGCCCAGCTGATCCAGGTCTCTCTCTGAAAGGCCGTATCTTGAGCCAGGGCTTGCTGATCTTAGATTGGGTGCAGCTTTAGTTTTCGATTCTTTCGGACCCCCTTTCTTGCTGGCCATGTTTATATATGCTTACATATATGCTGTAGCAGTCTCCTTGGGTTGAATATATACAGAATATCTCAGGATAATAAGCAAATAATATGAAAAATAACACCGCTGCTACGGAAGCTCCACTTCAGACGTCCATCTCTCGCATCGGACGAGACCAAATCTTTTTTCAATAAAGTTTTAATAGCCTAAAGGAGTGCTTATAACCTGTTTTATGTGTAACCCACTTTGGTGTGTGTTGTAAATCTTTCATCCTGGCTGTTGAAACAGTTCAGTCCCACCTGCAGCACCAAAATTGCATCGCGCTCCTTGAAGTATTAAGGCAGGTTGTGAAAGACTGAGAGGATTTCAGCTGGAATAAAGGCATCTAAATGTTAATCGAGTACTGCAAAAATATAGCTAAATGCTGTCCAGAGCATGGTCACGGGGCAGTGGAAGTCTATCAGAGGAAATCATAGGGCAAAGGCAGGAACAGCACCTGGATAGGGAGCAAGACTAAATGCATTGCAGGCCAAACTCACAGATATTTAGACCACTTTTAGTGTTGGACAGTATGGCAGTATTAAAAACCACCAAACTGCCAAATTTTTAAACCTGGATTATACCAGCATTATGCTAATTCCGGTACCAGAAGTTAATGTGGTTGCATGCTGACATCTTGGGCTCTGAACCCCCTGCCAATCCCAACAACCTATTCCTCAAAGCAGTTTTTGTATATGAGAATGCACCCTAACACTCCACATTACAATATACAACTATCAGGGCTCTCAAAACTCCATGGGGTACACAATCCCCCTTGTTAAGAAATAGTGGGCCATGGATGGACAACACTTTCAAATATCTAAGGCTCAAAAATACAAAGCAGTATAATCAATTCAAGAATCTCTGACAAAATGTATTATTTCCAGTTTACTTTTGCTATCATAAGGACGCCTCAGGAACGAAGAAGGCATGTTTTGCTGCTTCAAAGTGGACTTAACCAGTAACTTTTAAAGACTTTCTTTACAAAGGGACTCCAGTATATATTAGGTCCATTATAAAATGCAAGAGCAGGCTTGTTATTTATTTATTTTATACGGTTTCATGTGGTAAATTTAAGCATACCATGATTGTGAAGATATAAATAAAAAATAAAAAAATAAAAAACTTGTCCTTTAAAAAATGTCTTCGTCAAAGTCAAGACGGACATTCCATTGCAAAACAAATTTTTCATTAATATTGTACTAATTTAGGAATTGTGTTACTCCAGACACCCCATGCAATGCTGCAGTATGTTGAAGATCTGTTTAAACACATCACTTGCATGCTGGTATCAGAATATATTTTACTATCTAAGGAGATGACCAATTGCAACAATCCTGCTATGTAAAATGTTTTACCCTGTACTTCCTTGCCTAAAAAAATAAGACTTCCCTTTGGGGTATATGGGCACAAACTTTACTTTTAAATATTGTACATCACTGGTTATAAAGTTCTATTTAACACACTTAAATTTTTTAAGTCTACCTCCATTGTCCAATACAGAAACACAACTACTTCTATGCCAAGGAAACATATAGAATAATATCATTACTACTATATAGGAATAATGACAAAACTCCTTAGATTCCCAGAAAAACACATCAACATTAATAAACATTAAATAGAAATCAATTAAAAGCTGTAAATTATATTTGTCTCTGTAAATGCATTTTATTTAAAAAGGACGTCTATGCAAAAAATGTTTACAACTGAAAATCAATGAGAAGATCATATAATGTGTCTCATTTTGGTAAAGACCATAACTTTAATTTCACAATAAATTGAGAATTGGCTGAAATAGTGTATATGGTGGATGGACATTGCACCTCAACAAATAAAATGTTGATTATTTTGCTAAGTATCTCAGCTTTCCTTCTATACAATTTTTACTTCAACTTGAAGAGTACTGGTGAACCTCTGTTTACCTCTGTAGTTCTTAGTGTTTTCCTTCTCTTTCTGAGTAGAGGACAAAGATGACTGGGGCACAACAATAAGATAAAGACAAAAACAAAATAAACTTTACTGCTCATCCA
>JANRMT010062813.1:95654095-95666041 GCA_026402145.1 Polypterus bichir lapradei
AAAAATCCAAACCTACATGGCCCTGTGTGAAAAAGTAATTGCCCCCTTGTTAAAAAATAACCTAACTGTGGTGTATCACACCTGAGTTCAATTTCCGTAGCCACCCCCAGGCCTGATTACTGCCACACCTGTTTCAATCAAGAAATCACTTAAATAGGAGCTGCCTGACACAGAGAAGTAGACCAAAAGCACCTCAAAAGCTAGACATCATGCCAAGATCCAAAGAAATTCAGGAACAAATGAGAACAGAAGTAATTGAGATCTATCAGTCTGGTAAAGGTTATAAAGCCATTTCTAAAGCTTTGGGACTCCAGCGAACCACAGTGAGAGCCATTATCCACAAATGGCAAAAACATGGAACAGTGGTGAACCTTCCCAGGAGTGGCCGGCTGACCAAAATTACCCCAAGAGCTCAGAGACGACTCATCCGAGAGGTCACAAAAGACCCCAGGACAACGTCTAAAGAACTGCAGGCCTCACTTGCCTCAATTAAGGTCAGTGTTCACGACTCCACCATAAGAAAGAGACTGGGCAAAAACGGCCTGCATGGCAGATTTCCAAGACGCAAACCACTGTTAAGCAAAAAGAACATTAGAGCTCGTCTCAATTTTGCTAAGAAACATCTCAATGATTGCCAAGACTTTTGGGAAAATACCTTGTGGATTGATGAGACAAAAGTTGAACTTTTTGGAAGGCAAATGTCCCGTTACATCTGGTGTAAAAGGAACACAGCATTTCAGAAAAAGAACATCATACCAACAGTAAAATATGGTGGTGGTAGTGTGATGGTCTGGGGTTGTTTAGCTGCTTCAGGACCTGGAAGGCTTGCTGTGATAGATGGAACCATGAATTCTACTGTCTACCAAAAAATCCTGAAGGAGAATGTCCGGCCATCTGTTCGTCAACTCAAGCTGAAGCGATCTTGGGTGCTGCAACAGGACAATGACCCAAAACACACCAGCAAATCCACCTCTGAATGGCTGAAGAAAAACAAAATGAAGACTTTGGAGTGGCCTAGTCAAAGTCCTGACCTGAATCCAATTGAGATGCTATGGCATGACCTTAAAAAGGTGGTTCATGCTAGAAAACCCTCAAATAAAGCTGAATTACAACAATTCTGCAAAGATGAGTGGGCCAAAATTCCTCCAGAGCGCTGTAAAAGACTCATTGCAAGTTATCGCAAACGCTTGATTGCAGTTATTGCTGCTAAGGGTGGCCCAACCAGTTATTAGGTTCAGGGGGCAATTACTTTTTCACACAGGGCCATGTAGGTTTGGATTTTTTTTTCTCCCTAAATAATAAAAACCATCATTTAAAAACTGCATTTTGTGTTTACTTGTGTTACTGTATATTTGACTAATGGGTAAATGTGTTTGATGATCAGAAACATTTTGTATGACAAACATGCAAAAGAATAAGAAATCAGGAAGGGGGCAAATAGTTTTTCACACCACTGTATAATGTACAAATGGCACCACATCTGGAGCACTGTCATAGGTCTAGGGCTGCAAACATGGACATAGCACTGCTAGAAGCTGTGCAAAAAACAACAAATGAATGTGTATTTAGACTAAATTGCATGTCCTGCTCTGACAAGCTAAAGAAATTAAACCTTCTTAGTCCAAGGCAAAGAAGGCTGCATGGGGACCTAATCCATGACTTCAGAAATTTCAAAAGCATCAATAAAGTTGATATCCCAGAATGTTTTCAGTTAAAAGGTGAATCATGGATTTAGGTACATTGGTGGAAATATATGCTATGGTCAAATGGCCTCAGAGGTAAAGAAAGCAAAAACTTTTCCATACAGCAAAGGTGTTGGAGGAAATAAACTTCAGTGGGTTTAAAGACAAAACACTACAAGCTGTCCCCCAGTTAATCTACCATACTTAAATATAATTTTTAGGTATTTTTTTCATATTGTGACAATGTTATGCGTTTAACTTTTTAAGTAAATATTAATGTTGTTACATCCCCCAGTTTGCTGGCTGGCTACTCTATGGGTCAGGTTTGGAACAGTTTATTGTTTTCAAGTTTGTGTAGTGTTGAAAGTTTTACTGATTAAGTAATTTCTTCTAACAGCTTCACCGTCCACCTCTATGCTGATGACACACAGACCTTCCTCTCATTTCCCTTTTACAAGCAAAACATTTCAGTTGTCTCTCTGCCATCTTATCATGGATGAATGATTTTCAAATTAAACTTAACCTTTCAAAGCCAGATATCTTGTATTTGCCCTCTGATTCTTCTTCCTCAGATTTGTCGCTGTAAAACTGTGGAATGATCTCACCTTATCCATTCAAATTTAATTATGTTTAGGCACCTTTTAAAAACAAATTTTCATTAAATGTTTTGGATTTGCTTAGCTTTTCTCATACAGGATAGCTGCTATTGAAGTGATAAAAACCTTAGAATACGGATATTTGTCTTTTATATTTTTGTCTTTGTCTTTGACCACCACCAAAGTCACAATACACCAGACGCTTATGACTCCTCCTGCAGTTTGTCCATATCAAACACCTTGTTTGAACATAAGGGTTTTCATATGTTTACTTGGCATGAGAGTGCCCAAGGCCATAGGCTGGTGATTGATTTCATAGTCATGTCATCAGACATCATCTATGATCATATGTCTTTGACACTCAAGTGAAATTAGGGGCTGAGCTGTCAACTGATTGCTACCTGGTTGTGAGTTGGATCAGATGGCAGGGAAAGATGCTGGACAGACCTGGTCAGCTCAAACATATAGTAAGGATGTGCTAGGAACATTTAGGAGATGTCCCTGTCCAGAAGATTTTCCACTCACACCTCCAGAAGAATTTCTCTTGAATTCGAAAAGAGGCAGGGGGACATTGAACCTGATAGGATGTTCTGTGACTCCATTGCCAAGGCCGCCTCACAGAGCTGCGGAAGAGATGGATATCTCAGAAATATTGTTGAAATTTGTGGAGTAAACATCTTTTCATGATTATTGTATTGGATTTTCTGGTTTATTTGGTTTTGCTATTGGTTTTCTGTTTTGGATTTATTTCTGTTTTGGATCTATTTAATTTGGAAAACCTTTTTTCCCCTCCTTTTTCCTTTTTCCATTTTTGTTTTGATTTTTCTAACTTTTGTAAATAAATTCTTCCTTCATAAAGATTCTTCATTGGCCTTGTCCTTTAAGCCAGATGCTTTACAGCTTCTTCTCTCTTGAAGGGTATTTCTATAGATTTGGGGCATGAAAGTATATTTTTGAACTTTAAAAGCCTTACCCCCATTTTGAGGTGGCCTATTGAATTTGGGGCCAGGCAGGCTGGAATGAGGCCTGTTTCTAGGCAGATCGGTGAAGGTCCTACTCTGGCTCTTAAAGTTTTTTTTGAGACCTGCTACCTGTTTTTGCAATCTAGTTCGAGCATTTGATAAATTTCAAGTCCTACAACAGCTAGCTTTACATCTGGGAAGTGATTCAGCTACTCCTGGTTCTGTAACAATGTCATGATTAGTGAACCTAAGTGTAATACACTACTTTTCCTATAATTCATAAAAGCTTTGTTGTGAATACTGTACCAAGCATTTGAATGCTATACTTTTAAATTCGATTGTACTGAGCAAGCAGTTAAGGAGCTGGTGACTGTCAAAATGTACTCACTCACCCGCTCGAACTGCACCCATCAGCTCTTGTCAGTGTGTCACTAGTGTTGACTGTGTACCACATGCTCTACAATTTTTCTCACTTAGGATTCACTCTGGTGAATTGCTGGTGGTGAGCTGTAAACTGGCAAGTACTTTGCAGCGTGAGCTAAATGGAGACTATCATCCATCAGCAGAGCCTATCTCTCACCACTGTGAGCCCCCACCTTATCTGCGCAGCATTACCACTACATCAGTCATTTGTTTGTTCCAAGTTTTTAACTATCCAAGGTAGCATTAGTCTGCATTACCTTGGATAATCGGGGTTCTACTGTATTGATAACGGGTAAGAGGATAGATAGATAGATAGATAGATAAATAGATAGATAGATAGATAGATAGATAGATAGATAGATAGATAGATAGATAGATCTTTATTGTCATTGTCACTTTTACAAAGGAACAACAAAATTGAAGGTGCAGTCGACTCAGTGTGAGGCATAAGAGTTAAAAAGACAACAAGAGAGAAAACAATAACAAACCGAATAGTAATAAAATTACTTTACAAAATATACCAATTACACTTGTTATATATACAGATTGCTCTGGTTAAATGTACAAATTGCACTGGTTGAATAAAAACTGTTTCTAAGGCAGTTTGTCCTGGTTTTCATTGCTCTGTATCTCTTGCCCGATGGCAAAAGCTGGAAGAGGCAATGACCGGGATGTGATGAATCCTGTGAAATGTCTATTGCTTTTTTGCATGCAGCTGCCGTACCACACACACAGTCCGTACGTAAGCACACTCTTGATGGAACAGTGATAAAAGGCAAGGAGAAGATTTTTGGGAAGATGGTTCTTTCTGAGGATTCTCAGAAAATATAGTCTCTGCTGCGCCTTCTTCAGCAGCTCTTTGGTGTTGGCGCTCCAGGTCAGGTCATCCTCCAGCTCAATGCTCAGAAACCTGAACACTGCGACCCTCTCCAAACAGGCCCCGCCAATGATGAGTGGCTGGATGTCAGTTTTGTTTTTTCTAAAGTCAATAACAAGCTCCTTCATTTTTATTGATTCTGCACCACTCTGACTGCCGCTCCACCTCATCCCTGTATGCCAGCTCACCCTCCTTGCCCAAGATGAGTCCGACCACCGTCGTGTCATCTGCAAACTTTATGATTTTGTTGCTATGGTGAGTGGGGACACAGTCATACTGTATGTGTAGAGGGTGTAGAGGAGCGGGCTGAGCACACAACCCTGTGGCATCCCGGTGTTGAGGCTGAGAGCAGTGGAGGTATGGGGACCCAGCCTGACCCTCTGGGAGCGACCAGACAGGAAGTCCAGTATCCAACTGCACGTGAGTGATGGTAGTCCCAGATCTGCCAGTTTGGACACCAGTCGTTGTGGGAGGATAATGTTAAACGCCAAGCTGAAGTCCACAAAGAGCAGTTTGGCATAACTCTCCTGCTGCTCCAGCTGGGTCATGGCAGCATGAAGGGCTGTGGCCACAGCATCCTCTGTGGATCTCTTTGCTTTGTAAGCAAAGTGAAATGGGTCCAGGTCTGCTGGCAGGCAGGCAATGATATGACTCCGCACCAGTTTCTCAAAGCACTTCATGATGACAGATGTGAGTGCCACTGGGCGAAAATCATTCAGACTGTTTGTGATGGATTTTTTTGGCAGTTGAACAATGATTGAGGACTTCGGGCAGGATGGGACAGTGGCCTGGGACAGGGACTGGTTGAAAATCCTAGTGAAGATTCCAGCCAGTTGATCCGCACTGTCTTTCAGCACCCGTCCAGCCACACCGTTGGCTCTTGCAGCCTTCCTCGGGTTCACCTTCATCATCTCCCGCCTCACCTCACACTCTTCCACCATGAGTATGTTGCTGTTGTGAACAGGTGGCTGTGATGGAGCTGCTATTGGTGTCACCTCAAAGCGGGCAAAGAAGATGTTCAGCTCCTCTGCCAGAGAAGCGTCTCCCTCAGCGGCTGAGGAGTTGCTAGATTTGTAGCTGGTGATGTGCTGGACACCCTGCCACACCTGCTCTCAGATGGTCCTCTATCCTCCTTCTGTACGCTGGCTTGAGATATGAGATATGCTTGGTCTCTGTGGAGGACAGGGTGGAGTTGGTATTTTGGGCATGAGACGCATGAGATGCATTGTCCCTGGCCAGTAAAAGCACATCTTAGTACACTCCAGTGTTCAGTCCAACTCTTCGAGGAGATGCATGTGTGCTAGTTCACACATTTCTGGTCGATGTAGTCAAGAGATGAATAAAAGCAGTCAGTGCTCTCTTTGGTAATCTGACACTTGATAGTAAGTCATTTTCGATCACAAAATACAGTCCTGAGGAAATGGAGTCAGACAAGTTTTGACCGTTTATTGAAATTACTGCACTTCAACAATTTTTGAAGAAACTATGATTCCATTGAGGTCTTTTAAAAAAATCAAGTAATTTCCTAAATTGTATATGCAGCATTTTATAGTCTGTCCAAGGTGGATTCTAAGCTTGGAGGATTGTTCTGGGGGGCCCACGTCATTGTTATTAGAATTTCTGGCTATCTATGGAGGGGCATCCAGACACTGATTAGCCACAATTTGCCAAGCCACATACATTACACACATTAGGAAGAGTGTATTTGAGAGATCCAGATCCTCCCATTTCTTGGCTTAGATTCCTTGACTGGGTTGGATGTAGGCCCATTTCAGAGCCTTTACTGTCAGACCAATTTATTTCCAAGATAACAGTATGGGGTGAACAGATAACTACCACCTGTATAAAGTGTGTGTGTCTGAGGAATGACAGGTCGCACACAGGTGTTGGATATGGATAAGTATCCCCATGTAAATAGGTAAAGTTGATTTTTTTTACAATAGTGTTGCAGTTAAACATAATGGTGCAACAGTCATGATGTTGCTGCCAGAGTCGACTAAGGGTGTCAGCCAGCTCCCTTTAATGTATATAACATATGTGAAGGAAAAAAAAGACAAGAGGTTAGTCACAGTTTTGTGATACAACCATTTTCCTTGAGATCAGTGGCATTCCATGGGCTCATCAAGTCTTGGGCAGTTAGGTACAAGATGTCTGCTTTCTCCACATCGAAAGCATTGATGCAGTTCATTCAGTCCTGAGGATTTCTTCCACCATGCATCTGGCCCCCATTCCCTCAAAACTGGTATGTTGCACTGTGACCCAGACTTGGAGCTGCATCAACTGGTTTTCAAGTTGCTGTATCAATGCTCTGTGTTCTGTCTGGTCTATCATTACTCTACAAAAAATACTCCTGACTATGCCAGTGTAATAAAAACAGGGTGACACAGTGAAAGATTTGGGTTAAACAGAGGCAGTGTCATTAAACAAATAAATGAAAATGAAGAAAATAAAGGAAAGACTGATAATCATCTTTTTAGGACGTCTCCACAAGAGATCAATCATCATTGGGAGCATTGTCCAAAATAAGTGCCAACTTCCAATCGTCCTTCTTAAATAAGAGATGGACCAGAAGAGTTGGGTCTTCCAGCAACAGGGTTTGCTCATGTTCTATTCCTGAATTCTAAGAGAAAAGATGCAGAGGTATCAGATCCAGAGGAGTACTTCCTGGTGCTTGCATGTGTGACACAGGTAAGTATTAGTTGCACTTCCTCCTTTATCCCATTCTGATCCGCTGTTAGGTTAATTTAGTACCTGTGCAGAATCTAGTCGCTACAAACTTCCATCGAATTTCTTGAATCTGCTGAACTGATTCCACAAATTTTCCTTTTCAAAACCATATATAGTATAGCTCCTTAAATTGGTTTTCTCCTCTGTTAGTTTTCTCTTAGGCTTGCATTCTTTTGAATTCTTTTTTCAGATTCTCTGTGACTGTTGTAATGGCTGTCAGGATCTGGCTTCTCAGAAAGCTTTGCTTTAGGCAATGTTTTTTTTATTTGGTGCAACTTCCTGTACCCAACAGGATTAATTACAAAAGTAAGAGTGAGAGGGTGAGAGGAGCAGATCAGATCATTTTATCATTTGATTAAATTTAATTTAGTAATATATCTAGGAATCTCTGTGTTTAGAACTTTGATTTGTTCCATAACTAATATGTTGGTTTATTGAGACCTGCTTCTTAGACTATAGCTAATTTCTGACTCTCTACGTTCAGCTGAAGACTCTTCAGTGCTATAGAGGGCAGTAGACAAACACCATATGAAGTACCAGAGGTGCAATTACTCTTGCTGGAAGAAAAACACATGTTAGCAAAGAGAGATCATTTGGCTTTCAGAAGAATAAAAAAGCAAGTTTTTCCATCTGTCAGCAAAATGCTCAATTTGCCAATATTATTTTAAATGTAATTAAATACACATAACACATGTCTTGGATTCTCTCAAAACAAAATTGAAGCAGTTCATGAGATCTTTGCTCTTTCTATACATAAGAACTTGTCAAAGTTTGTTTTACTGCTATGAACTCTGTAGTAGTTAATGATGTGTCAAACACTTGGGTGGCTAATTCATCTGCTTGACCACAAATTTAATTTACAGGTTAAGGGAATCATTAAATTATATCTTTTCTTTAATCAAGCAATATTCCATTGTTTCCAAGAAAAAACAGCACTACTTAACTTGTCCAAAAGCATCATTTAGATTGGAAACAAATCTAAAAGTTATAACCTTATTCCAGGCTCAGGCATATATGATTTCCTTCTCTTTTTTCTTTTAATGTTTGTGGCTACTGAGCTACTATAAAGCATTTTGATTGAGGCCTTCTGATATTGACTGGGGATCTTCACCGGAGTTATTTCAGTCATTCTTTATACTCAATTTTTCTGAACCCCTTCATCAATTAGTATGACATGTGTTCCCAGACACCGACCCGGCCCCCAACCCCGTCTTGTTTTGATCTTATCTAAAAAAGAGATAGCAATTTATGTATTTTAAAACTGTAGCTGCTAGTGTCCTGATTTGGCCCAAACACACAGATCACAGGAAACTTTCAGATGTTCACCTACATGATTACCCGAAGAATCAGAAATCTCTGCTATTAATATCCAGCACTGTTAATATCAACATCCCAAAAACTCTGTCTACACAGCTAACCATTGTAAGAATAACACTGGTCTTATTACCTCAAAATATTTTGTACTCTTTGCTGAATGATTATTTATTTTTGTACTTATTGCTCTATATGTCTCAATCCCTAGGTCTGTTCCTGAGTCTCCATCATTTGCACCATTTAAATCTGACCTAGCTATATGGTGTTCATTTCTCAAATTGTGTCCTGCATAATTTCTCTAAATGTGATTGAACATTGCTTTACTATGCTACCAATTCTCAGTTTATTTCTACATTAGAGCATTGACTATTCTTAATGATGAAGTGCTTAACACTGCCGCTCCTCAACTGAATTTGATTCTTGGTCTGATCTTTGCCTGATCTTTGAGTTTGTATGTTTCTGCAATATCTGCATGGATTTTCACAGATAAATTGGGCTTTCTTCTCAAATGTCATAGACTGGCTTATTGGCACTCTAAATTAACCCATTGTGTGGGAGGATGCAATGCAGTGGACTGGCACCCTGTCCAGGGATGTTTTTTTTTTGCCTTGTCTGCAATGTTGGTGACATAGGCATCATTTCCCCTGTGTTCCTGCATTGAAGAGATTAATTAGAAAATATCAGATATTTCCATTATTTCTAATGTTATGTCTTGTGTATTATCAGTTTTTCACTACTGCATATTCAATTCTGTTTCCTTTTTAAAGCAACTTGAGCATGCTGACTGAGATGGGAGTAGACTCACACCTGGTGGCATGGATTGTGGACTATCTTACAGACAGACCTCAATATGTGCGTCTTGGGAACTGCAGGTCTGACATTGTGTTCAGCAATACAGGGGCGCCGCAGGGGACTGTACTTTCTCCGGTCTTGTTCAATCTATATACATCAGACTTCCAATATGACTCAGAGTCCTGTCACGTGCAAAAGTTCGCTGATGACACTGCCATTGTGGGCTGCATCAGAAGTGGGCAGGAGGAGGAGTACAGGAAGCTAATCAAAGACTTTGTTAAATGGTGCGACTCAAACCACTTACATCTTAACACCAGCAAAACCATGGAGCCCCTCATGGACCCTGTGATCATCAGAGGTGACTGTGTGCAGAGGGTGCAGACCTATAAATATCTGGGAGTGCAGCTGGATGACAAATTGGACTGGACTGCCAATACTGATGCTCTATGTAAGAAAGGTCAGAGCAGACTATACTTTCTGAGAAGGTTGGCATCCTTCAACATCTGCAATAAGATGCTGCAGATGTTCTACCAGACGGTTGTGGCGAGTGCCCTCTTCTACGCAGTGGTGTGCTGGGGAGGCAGCATAAAGATGAAAGACGCCTCACGCCTGGACAAACTTGTTAAGAAGGCAGGCTCTATTGTTGGAGTAAAGTTGGACAGTTTAACATCTGTGGCAGAGCGACGGGCATTAAACAAACTCCTGTCAATCATGAATAATCCACTGCATCCACTGAACAGTGTCATCTCCAGGCAGAGGAGTAGCTTCAGTGACAGACTTTTGTCACTGTCCTGCTCCACTGACAGACTGAGGAGATCGTTCCTCCCCCACACTATGCGACTCTTTAATTCCACCCGGGGGAGTAAATGCTAACATTTTTTTTTTTTTTTTTTCATTTTTATTACTATTTAATTTAATATTGTTTCTTTGTATCAGTATACTGCTGCTGGATTATGTGAATTTCCCCTTGGGATTAATAAAGTATCTATCTATCTATCTATCTATCTATCTATCTATCTATCTATCTATCTATCTATCTATCTATCTATCTATCTATCTATCAACTTGTGAAGGTTTATGGTGTTAAAAGTAAAATAAAGACTAATGGTTTGGTTAGGGAGGTCTAATTCAGCTCAAGTATCAATTCTTCATGGGGTGCTTTACAGCTTACATCTACAAACACTACTATTTAATATGTATAGTCTGACCTTTAGGTCAGACTATACAGTGTCTTCAGATGACATTTCACTACAATCCATATTTTAATCAGATATATGCAAAATCAAAAACATCAGCTGATGTTTTTCACTATTCGCTTGGCTCCATGAAATGAAAACAGATTATTATCTCCTAAGCTCTTTGAAATGAAAAATCTCCTTTATGATGTGAGCATATTTGGTTTTGCATTTAAAATTCATAAAAGGTTTTAAAATCTTTAAGTCAGCTTTGATTGATCTCTGTCTTTTAACTCTCACATAGACAAAAAAATGAAATAGTTTATTTTACTAGATCCAGGCTCTGTGTGCAGTGAAATTATCTGTAGATACTAAAGATTCAGGACAGCTTAATATATTGCACATTCCAGTACATTCACAACACTAACTTCAAATCAAAGAATATAACCTCAGCATAGTTTGGATTGCACTCATTACCTGTTTATTCCATATCCAATAGAAAATTGCAGCCCTCACCTGCAAAAAATGGTTAGTCTCCGTGCTCAACGCAAGTCTTGTCTTTTATCCTGTGAGTCTGGTCTGAGCTACATTCTTACAATGCTATAGAATGGCTCTGCGGTGATCCTGCTACACTGCATGTCTGCTCTTTTAAATCTCATTTTAGTTTTAAATCCAAATTCTACTCGTATGTTAGCATATCCTAGATTTTAAAATAATTATCCACGAGTGACTTAGACAATTAAATATTTGTGCAATTTTGACTTTTTAGCTACTTTAATTTTTAATTCTATATTGTCAAATTGGAACTAAAAAGCTGTTTATGTATTATTAATTTTGACATTGAGATCTTGACAAGGTGCCTGCACAGATGGAAATATACTTATATGGTTTAATTTAAAAAAAATCATCATTCCCTAACCATAACATTCTTCAGCGTTTTCATCTATTTCATTTTTATCCAACGCTAAAATGTATTTTTATGAAGGACATATGAGATGGATCCAGCTAGTGCTGTTTCTCTGTAGTCATTTTTTGCAGTAAATGACAGCATCGTCAATATGCTTAATGTTGCCATATAGCATATGTATTGTAACATTATGTTGTATTAATATAAAAATATCCAGGTAGCCCATCTTGGTGGCTGTAGAGAACCAAATTCAATTCTATGACAACAGTTTTCAAAAGGGGGCAGGAGACCCTGCTTAAGACACTCCACTCTAATTTGTTGATGATGTAATGTGGGTGTCCCATTCAGATCTCAAACTTTACCATCATGCCTTCACACTACTGTTTTGGATTACTCCTGCCATAGACCCAACACCCTTTCTCATCATTGAACTAAACACAGTAGCCCCCCCCCCCCCTATGCGAGGGGGGGGGGGGGGGGGGGGGGGGGGG
>JANRMT010062813.1:95667974-95681895 GCA_026402145.1 Polypterus bichir lapradei
ATATCCATTATTGCCAATCACTAAAATTTCTGTTTTCGCTTTATTTAGTTTGAGAAAATTACTACTCTTCCATTCAGAAACACAAGTAAGACATTGTGTTAGTGAATCAAGAGAGTCGGGGTCATCAGGCGCTATTGATAAGTACAGTTGTGTGTCAGCATAGCTGTAGTAGCTCACGTTATGCCTCAAGATAATCTGACCTAATGGAAGCATGTAGATCGAAAAGAGCAGTGGACCCAGTATAGAGCCTTGTGGAACACCATATAGAATATCATGTGTCTTTGAGTTATAATTACCACAACTTACAAAGAATTTTCTACCTGCCAAGTAGGATTCAAACCTATTTATGACACTGCCAGAGAGGCCCACCTATTGACTAAGGCGATTTTTAAGAATGTTGTGATCAATGGTGTCAGATGCGGCACTCAGATCTAAGAGGATGAGAACAGATAAATGGCCTCTGTCTTCATTTACCCGCAAGTCATTTACTACTTTAACGAGTGCAGTTTCTGTGCTGTGATTTGTTCTAAAACCCGACTGAAACTTATCAAGAATAGCATGTTTATTGAGGTGGTCATTAAGCTGCATAATGACTGCCTTCTCTAGAATTTTACATAAGAAAGGCAGGTTAGAAATGGGTCTAAAATTTTCAAAAGCAGAGGAGTCAAGATTATTTTTCTTGAGCAGGGGTTTAACTACAGCAGTCTTAAGACAGTCTGGGAAGACCCCCGTATCTAATGACGAGTTTACTATGTCAAGAATACTATCAATTAGCACGCCTGATACTTCTTTGAAAAAACTTGTTGGTATTGGGTCAAGGATGCAGGTGGAGGGTCTCAGTTGAGAAATTATTTAATATAAATCATGTAATCATGACAGCAAATAATGTGCTGCCTGACAGAGCCAGTGCTGTACGAGGGGTTAAAAGATGTGTTGAGTTCAGCTGCAATCTCTGCCCTTTTTTTTCTTTTTTCCATTCTATCATGGAGTGTAAAGGATGAGGCATCAAACACATGAGCCTCTCTTCTGTTTGTGAGATCTAAAACATCCACATTTCTTATTCTACAGCTATACATTCTATGCATTGGACTTCTGGATGAGCATTTTTTGTCAGATTTCATGCACACAGAGTTATGGACTAGTTACAGTTGCCAGGCTCGTTACATTACACCACTAGACTGTGCCACCGTCTGCCTCAGATTCACTAAGATTATGAAAATGAAAGCTACATCTGAAAATCGCATAATGTGACAAGGCCTTAAGTTAGTAAAATGAAGCAATAAAAATAAGGAGGTCCTATAATTATGGCATATGAACGTTTCAGAAGGCATGACATTGCCCACTTGATGTTAATATACCAAACCACTTTTCTATCCGGGCGGCACAGTGGCGCAGTGGTAGCGCTGCTGCCTCAAAGTTAGGAGACATGGGTTTGCTTCCTGGGTCCTCCCTGCATGGAGTTTGCATGTTCTCCCCACGTCTGTGTGGGCTTCCTCCGGGTGCTCCGGTTTCCTCCCACAGTCATAAGACATGCAGATTAGGTGCATTGGCGATCCCAAACTGTCCTTAGTGTGCGCTTGGTGCGTGGGTGTGTGTGTGTGTCCTGAGGTTGGCTGGCGCCCTGCCCAGGGTTTGTTCCTGCCTTGCACCCTGTGTTGGCTGGGATTGACTCTGTAGTTAGGATATAGCGGGTTGGATAATGACTGACTGACTTTTCTATCTGTCAAAGGATTTTCATAATTTGCATTTTCCACATATTCATAGTGACTCAAAATGTGATAAAATTCTGATTAAGTATCTTAATAATTGTATTTTTAAATATTGACTGAGGATTTTAAAAAAACATCAATCCATTTTCTGTATTGTACTTAGGATAGTTGTAAAGTGGCAGATAGCCACAGTTTATAATGACATCAAGCGCAAATCAAGCACCAGTCCTATGCAGGACACACTCACTCACACACGCACAATTACTTGTACCAGGACAATGTGGCTATTTAACTTTCTATAGAGAGTATCTACTGGAGATGTAAGAGGAACACTGTGGGACACAAAGGAAAACCCACACAGACATAAAGTGAACATGGACACTCTACACATACCACTGTCTGAGGATGTGAGGCTTATGGCACTAACCACTGTGTCACCCCATTTTAATTAATAATGTTTTTTTTTACTTACAAGTGATTAAAAAGGACCTACCCACCAGCACAAACCTTTAATATTGACTACAGTCATTTTCCTTCACAGAGGACAAGACAAAATCTCTTTTATAAGATCATTATTGTCCTTCTTACTTGCATGTGAAGTTCATCATTCAACATATTGCCACTCTCTGGTGCCATGATTAGTCAGTACTGCTACCTTAAATTATTTCTTCCTTACATGATAGTGAAACCAATTAAATGTTACATACAGACAAGGAAATACTGGAAGCATTTAAGGTGAAAGAATACAAACTGTAGTTTTTGAAATGGGTACCTGCTAAAAAAACAAACAGTCATTTTAAAATTCTTTGATAAAGTTTTAACTGGGATAGGAACTTCATAATTGTTCTGGCATAATTTGCTACAGCAGTGGCCAAAAGTTTTGAGAATGACACCAATATTAATTTTCACAAAGTTTGCTACTTCGGTGTTTTTAGACCTTTTTGTCAGATGTTTCTATGGTATACTGAAGTATAATTACAAGCATTTCATAAGTTTCAAAGGCTTTTATTGACACAAAGTTTATGCAAAGAATCAATATTTGCAGTGTTGGCCCTAATTTTTCAAGACCTCCGCAATTCGCCCTAGCATGCTGTCAATCAACTACTTGGCCAAATCCTGACTGATGGCAGCTTTTTCCTGCATAAGCAATGCTTTAAGTTTGTCAGAGTTTGTTGTTTTTTGTTTGTCCACCCGCCTCTTAAGGACTGACCACAAGTTCTCAGTGGTTAAGGTCTGGGGAGTTTCCTGGCCATGGACCCAAAATTTTGATGTTTTGTTCTCTGAGCTACTTCGTTATCACTTTTGCCTTATGGCATGGTGCTCCATCATTCTAGTAAAGGCATTGTTTGTCACCAAACTGTTCTTGGCTGGTTGGGAGAAGTTGCTCTCAGAGGATGTTTTGGTACCATTCTTTATTCATGGCATGACAAAAAGATCTAAAAACACTGAAGCAGCAAACTTTGTGAAAATTAATATTTGTGTCATTCTCAAAACTTTTGGCCACGACTGTACACAATAACATAACAGGCTGTAGCTGAGATGCTGAGTTTTACCCAAACCTTATCCCCTATCCACACTAGTATGTTTTTGTTTAAAAAAGCAGACATTTGTCTCATCCCTGCGATGGACTGGCACCCTTTCCAGGGTTTGCTCCTGCCTTGCACTCTGTGCTATCTGGGATAGGCTCTAGCACCCCTGTGATCCTGTTCAGGACTAAGCGGGTTAGAAAATGACATGAGTCTCATTTTTTGCCTTTTATTCTGTTGTTTTCATCCAATGAAAACAAAGACTTCTGAGAAGGCTCTACAGAGCCAAAGACTTTGAAAAATGCCAGTGCAGCATTTCATTGTGAATGGTTGACCCCATTGCACTCTGATTGGTTTGTGCTTATTACAAGACTCTCCACTGATTGGATCTTGCTCATTATGATGTCACATTCCTTGATTGGTCACCACCCTTCATGCAAGAAAAAACATCTTCCAATATAGTAGGCACAGAAGACCTGTTGTCCATGGTGCTTAATGTGTTACTTACCTGTACAGTATGCATCTAAATTGTGTTCTATACAGTTTTAATGCTGTATATGTGCACAAAAGGCAAATAAATTACCAGTCACTACAGATTTGTGATAAATCCTGTTGCCGGCAGTGTTACTGTTTTACTGAAAAATTCTTAACCCCTTAGATAATCAATCAGTTGACAGCTTCTCATCAATGTTTGTTATTTAAACTTGATCCAATTAATAAGGAGGGGTGCTTTTCATAGTAAAAATAATAAAAAAGCAATTAACAAAGTGGATGGGGTAGAATACAGCCAGGCTCACAAGAATACATGTCAGGGATACAAAAGCATGATGCAGCAAAGCGAGACATAGACAGACATGTGCACACATTTATTCATTGAGTTATTTTCTCTGTTGGGTTAGTTTTACTAATTTTGTTTGGCAGAAAATGCACTTTGATTGCTGTGGACTGCTTATAATCGGCTCTCTAACAAATGACCATAGAGCTGATTTCTTTTTCTGTTTTTAAGTGTCTCTTTAACATTTTCAGTGTTTTTATTTAATATCAAGAAGACCGTTCCCAGTTCTGAAGACTGTTACTTTCAACTGTAATCAACGCATTAACGTGACATGGGGGCAATTTGCTGTGGCTTCTTTCTTTTTCTATGCTGTAACGTGCTATAGTGGTTGGTTTGGATATTACACATTGTTATATAATTTTTATTAATTAAAATGAATTGTACAAAGCTTTATATAAACATACAAAGAAAAGCGAACTTAACCAACACACATATAGTGCAGCTATATACACGTATTTGTATGTAATTTCAGTGCTTGAAGTGGAACTAAATTCTTGAACATAATTTGTTTATGGTAACATTCAATCGAAGAGCTGACGATGAAGGTGGGTCTGTCCTTTATAGACTTTCGACTGCCATGGTACAATAAAATTTGAATGAATGTGGTTGGTGCAGGAGGGTCCTCCAAGCATACCATTCATCGCGGGCCTGCTAAAAAAAGCTGTCAGTGCTCCAAATGGAAACTGAAAGAGGTGCCTGTACTGAAGAATTCAAATGTTTTCTTTTCACGTAAGATATTGCTGTGTAAATTATGTAGTATGTGCTATATACTCAGATAATACAAGAAGGTAAATCAAAAAGTGAAGACAATTTGAAAATTATTCAGTAACCACAATGGATAGAAGCTGATGCAATACAGTACAGCACATTCGTGATGGCTTATGGGTAGTTTGATCATGCGCAACACAGCGCTCTGCTGTTAGTCTAGCTGAAGCCATGGTCAAATGAACATGGACATCTGCTGTTGGATTGCACCATTGTTGAACAATGTGCAGTTGTGAATTTTTTTTTGGGCAGAAGGAGTGATACCTACTGATATTCAAGGGATATTGGCTTGTGCAAATCAGTAACCTGTTTGGAAACCACCTTGCACAAACTTTACAGTAATCCAAATCATCATGCACTACGGCATGTGCAGATCCATAGCTGATATTATGGAAGATAAAAATGTATATATTATCATAAATAGCATATTAGCATAAATAGCCATAAAAGTAATTAACAGCTTCTGAAACATTAGATTTAGCATAAATTAGAATGTCAAGCATATAAGATATGTCAAGTCAATAGTTAAATAAAAGATATTAGTCATATTGCATTATTTTTAAGCTTGAAGCAAAATTACCAATATTGGAAAAGGAAGGACAGAATAGAAAGAGAATGACGCACAGAAACTATCAAGGACAGAAGAAGGGGGAACGTGAACACCTGTTGTTCGAAGGCTAGGAAGCAAGGAACATACCAATGAAATAATACCGAAAAAATGGTCATGGTAGGTACGTGAGAAGCCAGCTGGAATAGTGAGTCAGCAGAAACAGCGAAGGCATTGATAACAACAAGGTCAAGATGATGTAATGTATGGAAAATAAAATATACCAGCATAAATAAATATAGAAAAATATATTAGCATTAATCTTAGTGCAGAAATTAAGGCAAGTCAGGCATGCCAAGCAAATGATCAAATAAAGGTACATGCCATATTTCTTTGTTTAATTAAAGCTTAGCTTTGGGCACCAAATAAACTAGCTTGAAGGCCAAGGAAGGGGAAGTGATAAGAGAAAGCTCATAAATGGAAGAGAGGGAACGTCTGTCCAGCCTTGGCCAATAAAAAATAAGCATGGACAGTAAAGATACCGGAGGCCAGCTGCAGAAGGAAGTCAGGAGATAATAATGGTTCCCATGAGAACTTAAAGTATCGGCTGGACAGGTGCAGAGGGGAGTCAGAGAAAATAGCGAATGAGCTAATTTGAACGAGGTCGGAGTGATAAGAAATTATTATATAAATGTTGATTTCTGAACTGTTCGGGACTCAGCTCGATTTGGCTGTATTGGGTTGAGTCCATGTTATTGTTTTATTGCAATAAAGCTATAAATTCTGTTTGCCTATCCTCTGAGTTCCTAATAGCCTTCATTTCAGGTAAAAGCTCTTTGGTGACAATTTTTCGCCATGACAATATCCAAATGTGCAGCAACAGCAGGCAACATAATTAATCAGTCTTCTCTGATAAATACATTCACCATGTCAACGGGGGCTTGAGTGCGCGATGTTGATAGTCGACCAGATAGCGCTTTTTTGGTTACACTTGTTCTTCCTGCTTTTAAACCTTTCTACAGATTCATTAACTTTTTGTTTACTTCATGATATTTTCGCTTCCATACTGAGACAACATCCTTTGGTGAATTTCAGCAGGTTTCACTCCCTGTGCCCAAAGAAATCTCACTATGATACATTTTCCAACAATAGTGCAATACCACAGAAGAGCGGTTTTGGGTGAGAAGAGAGGTGGGCCCTGATGTCATGTCAGGCCTAGAGGCCCGAGGACATGTGATCTGTCCCTGATGTTACCTGTTGCCTCATCCTTTGATGAGCCATCACCTATCCTTGCTTGTGGTGTTCAGCTCCTCATTCAAGTCTCCTTTGACCTTTGTGTCTGGTTTTCTGTGTTTCTTTTTTCGTCTGGTTCTTAATTTTGACTTCTTGGTTTTACAGATTTGGCTTTGTGTATTTATAACATTTCCTTGTTTATCACCCTTTTTATTTAACAATATCAATTAAATCATTAATAGTTTTGTCTCCTCAGTCACGGATTTTGAAGTTCCTCACTATACCGGAAGTAATTTGTAAACCCCAAGTAGATTTATATGTAGTATATTTATAGATTTTGATGACTTTCTGAGGGTGTAGGTCATGAAAACAACTTTAAGTGCTTGGAGTTTCCTGATATTTATTTGACAAAGAATCATAACAGTACCGACCCTTGATGGGACAGCAGTGAATGTACTGTACTCTCACAACTTACGGCTAAATTAGAATTGCCAATCCCAAGAGAAAAATCCATGCAGACATGTGGTGAATGTGCAGGTCCACACAGACAGACACCAGGAGCAGATTCAAACCCACACTGAGCAATCCATGAGGCAGCAGCACTAACCACTGTGCTGAATTAATGACTTGATGGCCAGAATTAATCTTGGATAGGCATGTTAGAAAAATATAGGAATGGATAAAATGATGACAATTATTCACTGCAACTAAGAAAAAGAAATAAATCAATGTATGTGATGCTTAATGCTTAGTGATTTGTTTGCTTTACTCTTCTTTCCAAACCCTTTACAACCAAAAAGATCTGTATTAATACACTCTTGCTTTTTAAAATATTTTTCTAAATAAGGTTTTCCACTTTTAACATGAAGAAATAGGAAATCTCTGAACTAAATAAGATATAAAACAGAAACACAAAACCTCAAACAAATTCAACTGTTTTGGGTAAAGCTCAGGTTCTTCATAACCGTGAATGAGAAGAACTGAATGTGCAAAGCTGATGAAGGGACATCTACTTTAGTGTAAATGATGGAACCTCGAAATGTTTAAAAACAGATGGATCTACATCTTAGCACACAGAGAGCTAATGGCAGGCCAGTCATTTGTTTGTAGGAGACTCCTGTAGAGAACGGCTGCCGCTCTCTTTCTCTTCCCCACACCCCATCTTCATTTTAGTGACCTCTGTATTGTTGTTCTTTAATCTGAGGATTTATTATTAAACTCGGCCCCTGCAGGGGAATTCATTGATTTTTATTCTTTCTTTCTATTTTCTTTTTCTGTTGCTTTCCCATAGAGTTGGGAATCTGTTTAATGAAAATTTAATGTCAGAGCATATTTTCATTCCTTGCCTCAATACAAATCACTCACAGCTTCGGACTTTGTAAATGCAGACAATTTCTCCATTGGATCAGCTTTAGCAGAAGATCAAAGCAAAGCTGCCAGGCCTCTCCTCTGTCAGAGGGAACATGTAACTTTATTAAGTTTGGATCACCTTTCTCCTCTATCAAAGTCTGCATTGTTAGGAAGTGACTTGGCTACAAGTTCTGAGTGGAGCAGTACAGGTTTACTGGTGGGATCACGGCTGTAACAGAGGAGATAAGGACATAGTAAAGCCTTTCATCTGAGGTAGGCAGCAAAACCTAGGACTGACTATTCCTAAACACAGCATCCAATGGAGTCATAAGGTTTCACACACATTTGTACAGCTAAGAAACAGCTAAACTTTTGTTCAGAGCAAATGAGTGCTCACAACAGCTTTTGCTCTTCCCAGAACGGTTTACAAAATCAGAATACATTATAACTTTCACATACTTATTTTGTACAACTGGGCAGAGCCAGCTGTAGCAGTTTGGCTGCCTTAGGTGAAGCTATAAATGCCACCCCACTACTCCTTTTGCTTTGAATGGAATCATCACTGACAGATTTAGACATAGATGCCTGAGGACACAAGAGAGGAGCCAGGACTAGGAAGAATGAAATATGGAGGGTTTGGATACAAAACCGTGAATTTACAGTTTGAGAATGTCAAGAAGAACGTTTGATTTCATGTAGGAAGATCCGTTTACAATTATGCAGTTGAGAGGTGCCATTTTAGAAAACATAGGAACTAGGCTGTATTAGCCAGCTTTATTTATCTATTTATTTACTAGGGGGCTTTGCCCCCTGCTCGCTTTGTTCGCCAACCCCCATTTTTGTTTTTCCGGATACACACTTTTAAGATTTTTTTTTCTTTGAATTGTTGCTATTTCATTAGTTTCACTTTTATTTCAGAACTTCTGTAAAAACAATATTTGGAATCTTTCGAGTCCCAATGTGCTGAATCTTTTTAATGAGTTCAGTGAGACATGTGCTTAATGACTTTGTACCATAATTCAGGATAGGTTTCTCTGTTTGGAATTTCAGCACAGACAAAACGATCCACATCATCAGCAGTTAATAATTTTTTGTGCAAAGTAACCAATAAATGCATGTGCGGCAAACTCCATTTTTGAAATTCTCTTGACTTAAACTTCAAAGCCTTACAATATTTATATACTTCTGACATATCACCTATGTCCGTATATTCAAACTCTATTCGCCTTTTCGTTATTTCTCCGAGTAATAATTTCTCTTTCTTTGCGCTAATGCGATATTTACTTTCTTTGTTTTGACACTGTCGTTTTTTTCTGCTTTTATATTCTGTATCTTGCTCTGCATGTGTTTCGTGCCTACGTTTTTTTTGAGTTTTTTGAATTCCAGTTTTCATTATCTCTAACTTGCTCTGCATGTATTTGGCCCCTCTGTCTTTTAACCTCTTTATGACATTTTACTTTGTTTTCTACTCTGTCTTTTATTTCTGACCTTGCTTTATCCTGCTTTTGTTTCAATGACACCTGGTCCATGGTGATTATTTTCGAGTAATAATTTCCGTTTGTTTGCACTAATGCGATCTTTACTTTCTTTTTTTTTATACTTTCTAATTTTCCTACTTTCATATTCTTTAACTTTCTCCACATGTGTATCACGCCGTTTCTTTATTTTTGAGCCTTTCAAATTCCACTGCTTTCATAATCTCTAACCTGCTCAGCATGTGTATAGTGCCAACATCCGGATTGGATGTGCTTTTTTTTTTAATTCCACTTGTTCTGGACTGATAATTACTTTCCTTATTTTCTGAATTTGCACCTAGATTATTCTTTTTCTTTTTTGTTTCTCCAACGCTTTGAGTGTCTTTTCTCCACGCTGCTTTCTTCTTCGCTTAGTCGTCTACATTTCATTTATAACGTATTGTCCTTATACGCTTTATATGCGCTAAGAGCCCTGGATCTGTGTGTGCTAAAAGCCAAAACACGACTGAGTGTGTTGCTGCCCCTGCATTTATTTGGTTGTAAGTAGGGCATATCTTGCAAGAATCTCATGTTCTACGTCATCGCGAGACAGTCTTGGGTCAATCTCTTGGCACAAAGTCTCATGTTTAAGGACCCCGTGAGACGCTCCGTGGCCAATCTCTTTAGTCTTGCAGGTCTTTTAAATGTCTTCCATGATCTTCACGTGAAGATCACGTCTCATCACCCTACTGTTTCTCTCCAGGATTTTTTTTTATAATAGAGAGATCTAAACATTTCAAGGGTCTATAAGAAAAAAAAACTCTCATATTACATAATCAAACAATTTAAAACATAATCACCCACAGCAGCTCTTTTTAAGCCACCGGACTACCAGGTGTCTTATGATGATGTTATGTATTAGTTTGTTGTTTTGGTTAATTCTAAATTATTTTTCATACTTTGTGTTATTTCTGTTAGTTTTACATATTATTTGTTTATTATGTACTGTCACTTCAATTCCTTGAGCTCCTTGGGTGGAGCTACCCTAACATTACTCCTTTTGAGCCCTCACTCTGGCTATTTAAGGCCCTAGCCGGGTAGATCAGATCAGGAGATCACTGTGGTTGTGTTCTTGAATTTAGAGAATTAGTAAGTATTGATTATTTTTGATGGATTTACTGTTTTTATGTCTTTCTTTCTTTTGTTTAATCTTCTCTATTGTGGGTTTGGACTTGTTTCATTAGGATTCACTTTTTTCCCAGTTTTGCTCTTTTGAGCCTTTTACTCATATTTTTCTATTCTTTGTAATAAATTATTTATAAAGATTCTTTGTTCGCTCTGTTCATACAAGCTGAAGGTTTCCAGTTATTCTTCTTCTGGTGGGGCTTTTGCTGTATGTTGGGATATTTCTAATTATTTTACCAGCATCTCATTTTTCGATTCTGCTATGCTGGAAACCCACAGGTAGCAATTTTGAGGACAGCAGTATTTGGGATGGGTCTCCTTCGTTAGGTTGGTTAAGTTAAGGCCCTGCCGTTATAGTTCTCTTAGGAGACTTCACTCCTATTTTGCTGTGTCTGGAACTCCTAATTACAAAAGATGATGGTTACAATTTAGTTAAGACCTTACCGAGGTAGCTCCATAAACATATAAATTTCATTTGGGCTACTGAAATAAATTGACAAAATTTAATAAAATTGAAGTATAATGATTATCCTTAAATAATTACTTTTATGTATCCTCACTAATATATGCAAATAATGCAGTCTAACTATCCAATCAATGCATAATTTCAGTTTTTGAGTTTTTCCAATGAGAGATGGACTATGAAGAACTTTTTGATGTGCCAAGAGCGAATGTCATAGAGGCTGGTGAATAATGGAGAATGATATATACCAAGTTTTAAAACAAGATTTAATGTAAGGCCATTTGAATCTATACTAATAAACGGCAAAGCCCTCACTCACTCACTCACTCACTCACTCACTCACTGACTGACTGACTGACTGACTGACTGACTGACTGACTCATCACTAATTCTCCAACTTCCCGTGTAGGTAGAAGGCTGAAATTTGGCAGGCTTATTCCTTACAGCTTCCTTACAAAAGTTGGGCAGGTTTCATTTCGAAATTCTACACGTAATGGTCATAACTGGAAGCTGTTTTTTCTCCATTTACTGTAATGGAGATGAGCTTGAAACCCGTGGGGGCGGAGTTTGACATAATCACGCCTCCCACGTAATCACGCAGTACGTAGAAAACCAGGAAGAGCCCCAAAAATCGCTGAAGAAAACATGCATTATATAATTGAGAAGGTAGCGAAACAATAAGAAGCGAGCGAGTGATATATACAACCATATTCATGAGTTCTGCTACTTCGGAAACAAAGCACAGTGTAAACCTACACTTTAAATTAAGTTCATAGACAGGCTGCCGCTGGCGTTTGTAATTTAGTGCCTGCCCATATAAGGCCGTCCGTCAGCGGCAATCCAATAGCAATCTGCCACGGGTAAATATTCACGGGTGTAGGACTGTGCTTATGGAGAAGAAGATGAGATAGTCAGGGTGGTGTTTGGCACAAACTCAGCGAAACTGCGAGAGAAAGTTTTAAGTACCGGGACTTCGGTAGCATTAGATACAGCCATGGACATAGCACGACATGGCAACAGCACAGCTGGGAAACTTCGATGCATGAACACCGAGCGGCTCATGTGAACTGACGCAGTGCACAGACAAAAAGCAAGAGTTCCGAAGAGCGCTGAACAAAAACCGAATTACACAATTGAAAAGGCAGCAAAAAAATATGAAGCGTCTGATACATACAAGATAAGTATGTAATAAGTACAGCTACTGCAGAAACAAAGCACACGGTGGAAAAAGTGAATGTCCCGCTAAAGGAAGACAGTGTTAAAAAAAAAACCCGTGCATGCAGTGTGTCAGGTCTCAGATAAAGAAGAAGACGAGCTGTTTATTGATGCAGTAAGAAACGAATCTTTTTCATAGCTTATTTAACACACTACGTCTCCGCTGCGATACGCGGGTATATATATATATGTATGTATATATATTGTGAACTTGAACCCGGACACAGACAGGCAGAGACGTTCATGTCACCCACAACACGTTTATTACACAAATTATGTACAATAAAAGTGCACCACAAAACCCCCAAAGTCCTGGCCACACAATGCCTTTCTCTCTCTTTCTTCAGACCGCCTCCTTGCCTTCTCCAGCTCCGTCTTCCTTCCTCCCGACTCTCGCCCTGAATGAAGGGAGGCGGCCCCTTTTATCCACACCCGGATGAGCTCCAGGTGCTCCCCGGCGATCTCCCGCTGACACGCCCCAGTGTGGCGGAAGTGCCGGTTGTTCTCCCGGAAGCTCTCCGGGTGTCCCTGCTTCTCTTCCCCCCAGCACTTCCTGGTGTGGCGGAAGTACTGGGGTCCAGGATTCCCAAGGCATTGGGGCGCCTCCTGGCGGTGACCACGAGGTCCTACAGGATGGGGCTTCCATACCCTGCAGCCGTGGCCCCCAATGCAACCAGGAAGGCGGCCCCCACGTGATCCCAGCTGGGCGCACGCCCACTTCCGGTCCTCCAAGACGTCCCGGCCGGGTCGTGGCCCCTGGCATCCTTGACAATATATATATACCCTGATCTACATACTCGAATAATGAATACTTTATTCGCAATCAATGATTGTTTTGGTAAAGCCATACTCAGTGTATTCATTAGATGAACGGTAAAAAAGTAAGAGCGAGGGGAGGGTCACTTATTCAGGCATGCAGGCAAAACCACATTAGCACGCGGGCTCGATGTACGAAAAAATATATCTTTTTCAAGTTCTATTTAGTCCATATGTGTCAAATTCAAGGGCCACGGGCCACATCCGGCCCGGCGTGTAATTATATCCGGCCCGCGAGATTATTTTATATACTGTATTATTGTTATTAATGGCCCGGGTATATGAAGCGCTGGTAACACAATAAACTACAGATCCCATAATGCAGCGCTTCACCTGCCTTGCTGAACACTTACCGCGTTAATCAAGTCTAGCTTGCAAGTTATTGCGAAGCTAGCCCACACGATGCTTAAGAGAAAAATTGATTCTGAAAATAGAGCCTTTAAAAACCGATGGGAGGCTGAGTATATGTTTAGTGACATTGCCGTTAAACCCGTGTGTCTCATTTGTGGAGCTAATGTGGCTGTAATTACAGAATTTAATCTAAGACGGCACAATGAGACAAAACATCAAGATAACCTGAAAGACCTGAATGCAATGCAGAAGATACAGAAAGCAGAAGAATTAAATAAGAATCTGACACTGCAGCGGACGTTTTTACCCGTGCACAATCACAAAGTGATTTCAAGTGAAGCTGCTTTTATGGGAGACACAAATTCACCAGTGCAACTTGCCCCACTTTCCCTGTTGCCAAGTAATGTTGAACCAAGTCGTCACTACGGTGTTCCCAAATACGCACTTTGCTGATAAACTGAGCGCACGGCGC
>JANRMT010062813.1:95681995-95695010 GCA_026402145.1 Polypterus bichir lapradei
CCCTAGCCTCAGAGCCACCAGTTTACAGTGAGGTAATTATAATCATAAATATAAACAGTTCTACCAGGGGCACTTGATGCACTGATTGAGCACATTTATAGCTCTTGGGATGAAACTGTCTCTGAACCTCGAGGTCCATGTATGAAAGACTATAGCATTTACTAGTTGGGAGAAGTTCAGATAGATTGTAGCATGGATGAGTGATGCTAGATGCAAGTGGCTTTCCTGAGGCAGTGTGTGCTATAAATGTCCTCCAGGGCTGGAAGCTGCACTCTGACAATCCTCTGCACTGTCAGCACAACCTGCTATAGAGCTTTCCGATCAGCTGCAGCAGCAGAGATACCACACACAAATACAATAGGTTAAAACATTCTCTGTGGTGCAATGGTAGTAGGTTAGCAAAACCTGTTGAGAAAGGCCAGTTTTTTCAGCATTCTTAGAAAAAACAACCATTGCTGTGCCGCCTTCTACAGGGCCATGGTGTCGGTGGTCAGTGAATGGTCCCTGGATATACAGTGGTGTGAAAAACTATTTGCCCCCTTCCTGATTTTTTTAATTCTTTTGCATGTTTGTCACACAAAATGTTTCTGATCATCAAACACATGTAACCATTAGTCAAATATAACACAAGTAAACACAAAATGCAGTTTTTAAATGATGGTTTTTATTATTTAGGGAGAAAAGAAATCCAAACCTACATGGCCCTGTGTGAAAAAGTAATTGCACCCTTGTTAAAAAATAACCTAACTGTGGTATATCACACCTGAGTTCAATTTCCGTAGCCACCCCCAGGTCTGATTACTGCCACATCTGTTTCAATCAAGAAATCACTTAAATAGGAGCTGCCTGACACAGAGAAGTAGACCAAAAGCACCTCAAAAGCTAGACATCATGCCAAGATCCAAAGAAATTCAGGAACAAATGAGAACAGAAGTAATTGATCTATCAGTCTGGTAAAGGTTATAAAGCCATTTCTAAAGCTTTGGGACTCCAGCGAACCACAGTGAGAGCCATTATCCACAAATGGCAAAAACATGGAACAGTGGTGAACCTTCCCAGGAGTGGCCGGCCGACCAAAATTACCCCAAGAGCGCAGAGACGACTCATCCGAGAGGTCACAAAAGACCCCAGGACAACGTCTAAAGAACTGCAGGCCTCACTTGCCTCAATTAAGGTCAGTGTTCACGACTCCACCATAAGAAAGAGACTGGGCAAAAATGGCCTGCATGGCAGATTTCCAAGACGCAAACCACTGTTAAGCAAAAAGAACATTAGGGCTCGTCTCAATTTTGCTAAGAAACATCTCAATGATTGCCAAGACTTTTGGGGAAAATACCTTGTGGACTGATGAGACAAAAGTTGAACTTTTTGGAAGGCAAATGTCCCGTTACATCTGGCGTAAAAGGAACACAGCATTTCAGGAAAAGAACATCATACCAACAGTAAAATATGGTGGTGGTAGTGTGATGGTCTGGGGTTGTTTTGCTGCTTCAGGACCTGGAAGGCTTGCTGTGATAGCTGGAACCATGAATTCTACTGTCTACCGAAAAATCCTGAAGGAGAATGTCCGGCCATCTGTTCGTCAACTCAAGCTGAAGCGATCTTGGGTGCTGCAACAGGACAATGACCCAAAACACACCAGCAAATCCACCTCTGAATGGCTGAAGAAAAACAAAATGAAGACTTTGGAGTGGCCTAGTCAAAGTCCTGACCTGAATCCAATTGAGATGCTATGGCATGACCTTAAAAAAGGTGGTTCATGCTAGAAAACCCTCAAATAAAGCTGAATTACAACAATTCTGCAAAGATGAGTGGGCCAAAATTCCTCCAGAGCGCTGTAAAAGACTCATTGCAAGTTATCGCAAATGCTTGATTGCAGTTATTTCTGCTAAGGGTGGCCCAACCAGTTATTAGGTTCAGGGGGCAATTACTTTTTCACACAGGGCCATGTAGGTTTGGATTTTTTTTTCTCCCTAAATAATAAAAACCATCATTTAAAAACTGCATTTTGTGTTTACTTGTGTTATATTTGACTAATGGTTAAATGTGTTTGATGATCAGAAATATTTTGTGTGACAAACATGCAAAAGAATAAGAAATCAGGAAGGGGGCAAATACAGTGGTGTGAAAAAGTATGTTCCTAACCTCACCTATGGTCATGAATTTTGGGTAATGACCAAAAGGACTAGATTATGGGAATAAGCATCTGACATTAGCATTCTCTGCAGAGCAGCCAGGTTCTCCCATAGACATTTACATTTACTTGTTTTAGCTGATGACTTTATCCAAGGTGACTTAACATTTATGATACAATTGGTTACATTTCATTTGGTTGGAGCACAAGCAGGTCAAGTGACTAGCTCATGGTCACACGGCATCAGTAGCAGGATTTGAACCCACAACCTCTGGGGAAGACCCAGGGCTCGCTGGGAGGATTATATCTCCTAGATGGCCTGGGAATGCCTTGTAATCCAAGAGCATGAGTTGGCAAGTGTGGCTGGGGAAAGGGACGTATAGGCCTCACTGCTAAGACTGTTGCCACTATGACCCAGTCTTTTGCAGCATTGGCTTTATATTCATTTTATTTTATCTTAAGTCAAAGGGATGGGCTCTGTGTGCATGAAAGCTGACAACCAATTCGCACTCAGCTGGAAGTATATTGCATATAACACAGCAATGAGGAATAAGGAACACAGGTGCTTTGGACCTTGCATGTCAGGTGTTTTGAGCACCATGATAGAATGCAGAAAAGAAAAGAAGTTGCGGAGATTGTGGCTAAAATTACCATACCCCATAAATCTTTTGCATGGTAACTTGCTCTGTCAGGTAACGCGTGTTTGGCTGTGAGAGAAAAGGATGAGTACTAGATTCTTTGGAGTTCAAAACTGCAAGAAAGTTGTCACACTGTCTGGTGATATGACGCCCCCAAGCCGTTTCTAGTCATGTAAATTGACACACTCCGGGGAAAGATCAACGACTGCATTTATCGAGTTTGAAATCCTGTCCAATTAGAAATCATGTAACGTGATATCCGCTTTACACTCAAATGGGGCTATTTTCAATTGACTTAACGTGTACAGCTATAGGGATATGGAAGGGAAACCACAGCTGCTAGAAAACTACTGTGTCATCTCCTATCATTACTGTTTTTTATTTGTATTTTTGCAAAATAATTCACTATTCCTGTTTTAGGAGTCATAATGACAAGCAACAAGGTACTACTTATAGATGTAATGCTCTAGACTAATTGCTTTGTTTTCAGAGTTGACATCTCAAGTTTCCATAATCACTTAGAACCCATAGTAATTACAGCGGATGTATCAACCTGTGCCTGAAACATTTTCAGTGGCCTAAAATGCTCAGTTTCTATAATGGCAGATAAATCTAGTAAAGGCTAGTGATTTCACATTCCCATGCAATATTCTCATAACCAGTGATGGTGTCCAAGACATTTTTGACCAGTATATTGTAATAGAAGATCCTTTTCTTTATTTGTAATACAGCTAAAGAGCGTAAGAGACTGTCAATACTTGCACTTGTAAAGAGAGGCCTGGGCAGCATTTTGGACCCTAAATGGGCTGGAATGCACCCCCACCCCCCTTGCCTTGTACAGTACTAGTTAAGTTTTAGAACACCTCATTCTTTCCAGTTTGTCTTCAAATGTAATTATCTGAAACCCTATGAATGTCATAAAACGGTGAAAAGGTACATTTAAACTTTTAGGTTAGCAAAAACTGAAATTACAGAATATTATAAATGAGCCTTCCTCAGGAACAACTAATTGGTTACAACCTACAGATGTTCTGCAGCAATTAAAGTATATTAAGCCTTGCAAATTGAAGCAAACAATTTGCATAGGTGTCCCAAACTCTGTTGATTAAAAAACCCTCTGTCTGTCTTAAAGCAGAGTTGGAACAGTATGTGCTACTACACCATCTGAAGTACTACTTGGACAATATTACACTGTAGAAAGCTGAAAATTACAGTGATAATGGCAATTAAATTAAATGAGACAGAGCATTACCTTTAGTAGTGTAGAGAAATTTGGTGGATCGATGTCCATGAGTACGGTGTCCTACACAATCCAAAGACAGATTTCCTCAGGGTCTCCAGCTTGCGTGATGGGCACCTCACAACATAATCGCTTTAAGCACATCTTAACATAATGCAAGTCACAGTTTCTACTATGAAGAGGAGACTTTGTGCTGCAGGTTTGACAGGGCAAGTGGCAGTAAGAAAGCCATTCCTTAAAGGACAAAATAAAAGATCAATGCTTGTCTTGACCATGAAATGCCAGCTGTGGACTACTGCAGAGTGGAAGAAAGTCTTATGGACCAATGAATCAAAATTTGAAATATTTACTTTATCATGCAAGGTGTTTGTACACCGTCAAGTTGGTGAAAGAATGGTTCCTCATTGTATGACACCAACTATCTAACATGGAGGAGGATTTGTCTGGGGTTCTTTTGCTGGAGACGGATTTGGTGGCATTCTGAATCACAAGGGTTAACACAGCATTTTGCAGCACCACACAGTACCTGCTGGTCTGCGTTTACTAGGTCAGGGGTTCATTCTACAGCAAGACGATTTAATGTCTAGTTCTGACATAGTCTGGAGGTATGTTTTGGGTAAACTGCTTGCATTTCCGTAAAAGGTGAGGTGTTCTAAAACATTTGACTGGTAGTTGTAATAAAGTAGCCACATGTTCTGTATAGGGCATAGTCAGAGTCTTAGAGACAGATGGAGGGAGGGACTCCATAGATTTTTGAAATAGAATGTTTTTGTGACTAGAAATGTTCATGGGTTGGCATCAGTCACTGTGACGCTTGACCTTGACAGGCGAAGCAGGTAGAAAAGAATAGATGTGCTGCTATGGAAACCTTTATGGAATCTCAACAGAGTGCTTCTCCTGATCTCGGCTACTGTTGGAAGAATGGAGATACAGCATTTAAAAAAATAAAAAATAAATAATAAAAAAAAACCACAATCACCAAGATGCCAAACTTGGTTTCCTGCTTTGTGCAAAAGAATGTAGTTACCTGCATGGAGAACAGAAATGTCTGTCACTGCCATTCTCCTCCTTTATTTTGACATAGCTTCTAAAAATTTCACTGCAGTTTCAGACTCTTGCAGATGTATCCCAATCTCTTAGGCATCAATGTTTAGCAAGGAGAGTGACCATGATTTATGTTTAGTAGCCTTGATGGACAAATGTATGCATTAGTTATAAATCAAAAGTGTGGATCTATGTGCTGCCAGAAAACCAATTGCAAAATTATCAGTTCTTCATTTCTAATCCAGTGTGTTAACACTATCTCCCTGCTATGTCTGCATCAACTCCTTCTGTCCTTACCAGACTGCCTATACCCTAGGATTCACCCTAAACCAGGACTTGAGCACCCGTTCACACCAAGAGGAATCCTAGTGATGGACCTTACCACCAGTGAGAGCTGAAGCTCCATACTAGTAGCATTTCAGCTGATGGCACGAAGTTATACAATAGTATCAAATTACACTCGCCCTCTCGCAGGGACACTGAAGATTGGCCATCATCTGCATCTGATAATATAGGCTTGTAAACTAGATAAAAATGCTTCCGTTTAACCAGCTTACAGACAAGATATATTCTACAAAAGAATTCAAAACCCCAGATTTTTTTGGATGAGATTTGAAAGGGCAAAATAGAATTTTTAAGGATGTGGTCTGCTTATAAGAGAAAGATGTTCATTTATTGTTCTGCATCTGTACATACATGCAGGACATACCTGTATATCCATTTTCTCTAACCATTGTCTTATGAATAAATTCTATTGTTTTAATTATTATTGTTCATTAAAATGAGTGTGTGGGTAATTTAACATAACCGTTATCACCTACCCATGTAGCCCTTGCCCACTGGCTCTGATGGCAAGTCCCTTTATGACTGTTTCTGATGAAATTCTCTTTGATTTAACTGGATTTATCAAAAGATTCGTTTATGCATTGTTCTTTATCTGTCCCATCCACTTAGATCAATTTGTAATGTGTAACCCTATCGGGACCAAAATCCCCAGAAGTGGAGTTGATACTGAAATGGAGACATCATCTAATAGCTGAACCTCAGATCCAGGAAAAGCATGGCCATGGAACAATGTACCACCATTTTGTCTTTGCACAGATTTCTTATGGGTCAAGGGAGATGCCAATCCTGTGTACATCTGGACTTGAACCCAATGGCAATCTGTGGAACGTACTACAAGAGTAGAGCACTCTAGTGCGTTCCATTTTCTGCTTTTATTTGTAGCATGAGAGATGTGTGCATACTTGCTATTAAGTCATTCAAGTTCAAAATGGGCTTTGGACCTCACCAAGTGTGCACCTAATCATCTTACCTTCATGATTTTCTTAGACAAGATATCAAAGCATAGTAAACACTTGCAGAATATTCAGATTGAGGAACAATGAGTTGCACTTTACAGATTATGCTGTTCTCATGAAACTGTGATCTCTGGCACACACTGGAGGGATTTATTGATGAGTATGTTGTGACTGGGAAGAGAATTAACTTATCCAGTTCTGACAATGTGGCCTTCTCCCAGGAGAGAGATGCTCGCTCCCTGCTTTTAAAGGGTGAGCAGCAATCGCAAGTAGAGAAGTTCAAATGCCTTTGGGTCTCCTTCATGAGTGAGTGTAGAAGCGACAGCGAGACTGACCAAAGAATTTGTGCAGTGTCTGCAGTTTGACAAATGTTTACTAGACCTTGGTAATAAAGCTTTCAATTTACAAGACAGTCTACTTTCCCATTAGAAATTACAGTGCAGTCCTCAGCTCAGGGTAGTGACTGAAAGTATAAAATCACAAGTATGGGCAGTCAAAATGCTTTATGCACAAAGGTTGCTAGGTTATTCCCCACAAGAGAATAAAGAGCACATCAAGATGGTAGGACCTTGAAGAAGAACCTTATTACCAAGAGTAGCTAGCTGAGTTGATCTGGACATGTGTTAAAGATGAGGGTTGGGGGTAGGGAATATTACATGCAGCGCAGTCGGGGCCTTCTCAAGAAGTGAGCAGTGTCCTTGGTTGGGACTGATGTCGCATGGGGGTTAAGGGTGTTTGTCATGGAATAAGTGTTGCAGGATTCTTGTGTGGTGTAGCAACAGCAGGGAGTAGTGATGAAGTAGCTGCCCAACAGGCCTGCGCAGTTGTTCCTAATGTTGGTACCTGTAGGTGTCGCACTCAAATTTGAGATCATCACCTATGGCCTTTTTTGGTTTTTTTGGTTTTTTACTTCAGGTTTTTACAAGTGATCTTTCAAATAGCCCTTTAACTGCCACGTTTGCTTCCTGCTTGTTTTTCTTCCTTTTCTCACACCCAATGTAGTAATTTGTTTTGTTCTGTTCTGTTCTCTGCTTGTGCTTGCTATTTTTCCACCAGGTAACCTTTTTCAAGCTATTTCTGTAATAACTTCTAGCTTGCAGCTGATGACATTGTTAGTGCAGGATGGACTTGCTTTGAGTTTTAAATACATCTGCACTCCTGCTAATTTCAGTTTTTATTTTGATTAAATATAAAAGTTTTAAATAATTCAAAATAATTAATTCTAAATACCGTAAACCGTCTGGGATTGGCTCCAGCAGATCCCTGTGACCCTGTAGTTAGGATATAGTGGGTTGGATAATGGATGGATTGATAAACCTGTATGTGTTTTGTTTCTCTGTGTGTGTGTGTGTGTAAAAGCAAGGAATTGTGGATTTGGTCAATTTTAAAATTGGCATAGATCTTTCTTTAAACAATGTCTCATTTCCAACACTTGATATGTTGTCTTAGTTCTCTTGTTATTTAAATATGGATGTAAATTATTAGCAGATTATCACATTCCGTTTTTATTTACTGCATCTCAAATTTTTTGGAGACAAGATTGTACAACATTGAATCGCAATGAATTTAATTTGGCTTTTTTTTGACAATGACCAACAGAGAGACTCTAGCGCGTCAAAGTGAAAAGAGGTTTGTGCAAAGTCATCTACATTAATTAGAAATATAAAACACAAAATGATTGTGTAATAATTCATGTTCTTCAAGTAAATTTTAAGTAAATGTACCTTTGTCAGCCATGACATTGTTGAGCCTGTGTACACTGGTCTCTCTCTCTCTGTCTCTCTGTCAGTTTTGCACATCTGGACACTGCAATTGTTTCCCATTCTTTTTTGCAAAACTGCTGAAGCTCTGTCCGGTTACATGAGGGTCATGAGTGAGAAGACTTTTTCAAATCCATCCACAATTTCTCACTTGGATTGATATCTAGACTCCCCACCACAGGACATAAACATTGTTGTTTTTTAAGCTATTCCTGTGAATCTTTGGCTTTATGCTTGGGCTTGTTGTCCTGCTGAAAAGCAGATCTTCCCTGAAGGTGTAGGTTTTTTGCAGACTTTATCAGTTTTTCTTCCAGGATCCCCCTGTATTTTTCTGCATTTGTTTTACCCTCTGCCCTTGCAAGCCTTCCAGGTTCTGCTGCAGTAAGGCATCCTTCCAGCATGATGCTGCTGCCACCACCATGCTTCACGGTGGCAATGTGCAGTATGTTTTTGATAATGTGCAATGTTTAGCTTATGTCAAACATGTTTAGTCTGATGGTCAAAAAGCTCAATTTTGGTCTCTTCAGACCATAAAACCTTTTTACAGCTGATCTCCGTGCCTTCTGCAAACTCTAACCAAGATGCCATGTGTGTGGTGTGGGGGTGTTTGTGGTTTTTTTTTCGCCACATAAAGGTACAATAGGTCAAGCGAAAAAGAAACGGTTGTTGTATACACAGACTCACCAATGTTGATTGTAACTCCTTCATAGTTATTATAGGTCTCTTGGTGTTGTCCCTCACTAATCTTCATTTTACACAATCTTTGGGTTCTTGTGGATAGCTTGTTCTAGGCAGATTTACAGCTGCGCCATATTCTTTCCTTTTCCTGATGACTAATTTAACTGGATTGCATGGGATATTCCATGACTTGGATTCTTTCTTGTATCAATCTGATTTGTGTGTTTCAATCGCCTTTTCACACAGGAGTTTTAGAGTTTTTTTTTTTTTTTTTTTTTTTTTTTTTTTTGTCTTCATTGTGTAGGCTAGGCCACAATACTGACATAGGTGAATTTATACTAAAATCAGCTCATCAAATCAACTTGACTACAAATAGGTGGTCTCCATTTAATGAATTATGTGACTTCTAAAACCAACCAGCTGCACTAGTTATGACTCAAGAGGATCTTTTTAAAAGGGGTGTATGTTTATGCTATTAATAATTTTGTGTTTGTTCTTCAGTGTTGAGGTCTTGGGTTCAACTCCTGGCTTAGTCTTTATCTTTGCAGAGTCCCTGCGTTCATTTGGATATTTTCCAAACATGTGCTGCCATGTTCCCAAGAAATGTATAGTAAGCTTTCCTGCACCTCTTTAATGGCCAAGTATGATTTTAGGAATGAGTGTGCCTTGCAATAGAGTGGCATCGCATCCAGGGCTGATTCCTTCCTTAAGCCTGAACATACAGTAGATATTATTTTACATAGCAAATTAGCAGGATGTCACTAATAAGTTTTGAATGGATCAAGAAAAGTTTTAAGGGTGGATTTATCGGGGAGGTAATTGTAGTGTGTGTTTGAATAAAACAAAATTTGAGTGGTACGCTGATTAAAACATACTGTGGAGCCCCACCCCCAGGCTACCCCGATTAGGTGACCTCCTTTTTGCCCTGTTGACGCTTTTCTCTACATTTACCCACATGACCTTGAAAAGAATAGCATTTAATAATATACTCCATTATATGCCATACTTAGACTATTCATTTAACACAATGTAATATGAAAATGAAGGAATGCAGCAAAAACAGGCAGGAGTACAAATGCATTTAAGCAAGTTTAGTGGGAAATGTACAGCAGGTTCACCCAGGCTGAATTCATGAGTTCAGGAGTCTCCTTGGAACACAAGATATCAGAAATTGCTATATATCAATTACTTTACATACCTTTTTATGTACTTGTCTACTCAATCACTAATCAAATCAATGAAATATTGTAACCATTGTAGACGTCTGAAACTCGGCATGCAGCAGCACTTCAATTTAGCCATACATAAAAAGTTGGCCCACATGACTCCCTGATCTAGACTTCCCATGCCATTATATGTTTCTTACTGTCAATTGGACTCTCTAAGAGTTCTTTGATTAGTTTCATTATTTTCGGTAGAGGTAAGTTGCAGACATGCTGATTGGTGAGGTTTGTGTTCCACCTTTAAAGTGCCTTACCCATTGTCTTATATTCTTAGCACCCATACATGTTTTTCCCTATGCACACAATCATGCACGAGTGCTTTTTTACTTCACCTAAATTCGATCATCCCACTGGTTGAAACAAACATGTTTCTGAGTCATTTTCCTGCAGTAAACTGTGAACATGTACTATAAGTGATAAGAGGTAATTTTTCATCCTAGTATGAGAAGATTGATAGATTAAATTGAAAATGTATATTATAAATATAGAGAGATAAATATAGTGTGTGTATGTATACAGTGACTATAAAGCATTCACCCCCTTTGAAATTTTCACATTTTCTATTATACAACATTCAGTCACATTTTTTAATAAATCTCTGAAAAGTGGTCCACATTGATTAGAAACATAAAACAAAAAAAATATTCACCTGACTGTTTCCTTTTATATGACATATCTAAATCACTGGTTCTGAAAATTGGTTTTTAAAAGTCACAGAATTAGTTTAAATGTAGATCGCCTTTGTGTACTAAAGGGGTTTGGATTGATTGTAATATAAGTGCATCGGTATGTGGAAGGTCTGACTTGTGGGGAGTCGGTATTGTGGCCTAACCTACCAATGAAGACAGAAAAACACCAAGCAACTCATGAAAAGGTGATTTAAATGGATACAAGGAGACCAATTAAAACGATCAATGAGAACTGGAAAGCATATGGCACAGCTGTAAATCTGTATAGATCAGACCATTCACAAAAAAGCAGTTATTGTGCAAAAAGACTAGTGAGAGAGCCCACCAAAAGACCTTTACTAGTCACAGCTTTATGGAGAGTGGAAAAACAAAATCACTATTAAAAAATAATGCTCAAAAAGTTTGTCAGTTGCCATATGGGGGACTCGGAAGACAACCAGAAGGTTCTTTGGCCTAATAAGATCAAAACTGAGCATTTAAGCCATTAGACAAAACATCATGTTGGGTGTTAGCAAAATACTAAACATTATCAAAAACGCACCATCCCCCTCGTAAAGCATGGTGGTGCTAGCATCATGCTGTAGAAATGCTTCTCCGTAGCAGGCCCCAGAAGGTTTGTGAGGGCGGAAGGTAAATACAGCTGTAAGAAACTTTCGATTAGGGAGAGGATTTGGTTTTCAGTAAGACAGCAACCCCAAGCCAAAGCTACACAGAACTGGCTTAAAAACAACAATGTTAATTGAATTGAATTCCTTTTTTGTCAATGTACATAGTACAATGAGATCCAATATGAAACTCTTCCATTAAATATTCCTATAAAATGATAAAAATATCATAAAAATATACAATATGAAAACATAAGTACAATATACATACACAAATGGTTCATAAAGTGGCTTAGATTATGGAATTTATGGTTGTAGTGCAAGTTTGGTTGGGAGCATGTGCTGATTACAATGCGTTGCCGCACCCATTACATGACAATTCACCCGGTTTGGGACCCAAGTGCAGCTGTGCAACAGGTGCCACCCCAGCAACACATGGGAACAGTGTGAGGTGTGGGTGTTTTTTTAAACCATGGTTAGAGTTCCAATCCTTGAAAGCTGGGGGATGCAGGTTCATGCCATACCCTGGATGAAGCAATTGCAAGTTAAGGGCCTTGCTCAAGGGCCTGATAGAGTAGTCACTTCTGGTGTTTACAGGATTTGAACTGGCAACCATCCCATTCCCAGTACAGATCCCTAGCCTCAGAGCCACCAGTTTACAGTGAGGTAATTATAATCATAAATATAAACAGTTCTACCAGGGGCACTTGATGCACTGATTGAGCACATTTATAGCTCTTGGGATGAAACTGTCTCTGAACCTCGAGGTCCATGTATGAAAGACTATAGCATTTACTAGTTGGGAGAAGTTCAGATAGATTGTAGCATGGATGAGTGATGCTAGATGCAAGTGGCTTTCCTGAGGCAGTGTGTGCTATAAATGTCCTCCAGGGCTGGAAGCTGCACTCTGACAATCCTCTGCACTGTCAGCACAACCTGCTATAGAGCTTTCCGATCAGCTGCAGCAGCAGAGATACCACACACAAATACAATAGGTTAAAACATTCTCTGTGGTGCAATGGTAGTAGGTTAGCAAAACCTGTTGAGAAAGGCCAGTTTTTTCAGCATTCTTAGAAAAAACAACCATTGCTGTGCCGCCTTCTACAGGGCCATGGTGTCGGTGGTCAGTGAATGGTCCCTGGATATACAGTGGTGTGAAAAACTATTTGCCCCCTTCCTGATTTTTTTAATTCTTTTGCATGTTTGTCACACAAAATGTTTCTGATCATCAAACACATGTAACCATTAGTCAAATATAACACAAGTAAACACAAAATGCAGTTTTTAAATGATGGTTTTTATTATTTAGGGAGAAAAGAAATCCAAACCTACATGGCCCTGTGTGAAAAAGTAATTGCACCCTTGTTAAAAAATAACCTAACTGTGGTATATCACACCTGAGTTCAATTTCCGTAGCCACCCCCAGGTCTGATTACTGCCACATCTGTTTCAATCAAGAAATCACTTAAATAGGAGCTGCCTGACACAGAGAAGTAGACCAAAAGCACCTCAAAAGCTAGACATCATGCCAAGATCCAAAGAAATTCAGGAACAAATGAGAACAGAAGTAATTGATCTATCAGTCTGGTAAAGGTTATAAAGCCATTTCTAAAGCTTTGGGACTCCAGCGAACCACAGTGAGAGCCATTATCCACAAATGGCAAAAACATGGAACAGTGGTGAACCTTCCCAGGAGTGGCCGG
>JANRMT010062813.1:95695110-95706708 GCA_026402145.1 Polypterus bichir lapradei
TATATATGTATGTGTCTATATGTGTGTGTATAGCTTTGGTCACTGAGTGCAAGGGAAAAATAATAAAATATAGACTATTAGTTATTAAACAGTAAAACATTAACGTTTTAAGAAGTACAGGTACATTGAGCACTACTCGAGTGGTTGCGGGTAAACTACATTTTAAAAGACGGTATAACAGAACAGGTAAGTAGTACTAACAGCAGCTAAAATGTATATGGATCATCTCTCGGTAGTTGATCCCTTTTGAAAGGCGCTACACGACGGCTGTGGTATAGAAATTACATTTTCTATGTGAACGTTCAAATTTCTGCCTCTGGTAATGTGCCTCACCGGTATTACCAACAATTAAAGAAAAATAGTTTTGTGTACTCTGCAGTGTTAAGAGAGAAAGGATTTGGTTTGGGATAAAATGAAAAAAGGTGTAAAGAAAGGAAAGTTGCCTTTTTCTTTTATATAGTATAGAGAGATGTGTTCGGTGACGTTATAATCGCCTTTTGGGGACAGTCGCGGTGGGTCTTGTGTAGACTGGTGAGACGTCTCTGCCATTAATCGGCTGTGATGGCACTGTCAGTCCTCCACTCGTGTGCGTGTCTTCATAATCCGAGCTGAGGACCTCATAATCGTATACGTGCAAAAGAAAGTGCGAATCGCCTTAATATTATTTTGCCGTGGTGTAGAAAAGGGGTCCCGTGTTTGCACTTGTCTGGGCTATAGCTCAGGGGGAGGATGAAAAAAATTAAAAGTGCTCACTTTGACTTAAGCCAGAAGCGCAGTCAGCGTCTCAAATCCCGGCACAGCTATGCGCGCGCGCCGGCTGCTCGACTTTTGCTGGGAAGGAGACCCCAGTTTTTGTACACACGTTCCACAAATGAGACACACAGGTTTACCGGCAATGTCAGTAAACATATACTCAGCCTCCCATCGGTTTTTAAAGGCTCAATGTTCAGAATCACCTTTTCTCTTTGGCATCGTGTGGGCTAGCTTGGCAATAACTTGTAGCATCATAAGCTAGACTTGATTAACGTGGTAAGTGTTCGGCAAGGCAGCTGAAGCGCTGGATTATGGGATCTGTAGTTTATTGTGTTACCAGCGCTTCATATCCCCGGGCCATTAATAACAATAATACAGTATATAAAATGATCTCACGGGCCGGATATAATTTACACGCCGGGCCGGATGTGGCCCGTGGGCCTTGAGTTTGACTCATATGGACTAAATAGAACTTGAAAAGAAATATTTTTTGGAATGTGATCGCGCAAGTCAGATCTAGTTGACGCGCACTACAGTACATCGAGCCCGTGCGCTATTGTGGTTTTGCTTGTGTGCTTCAGTAAGTTACCGTCCCCTCGCTCTTACTTTTTTACCGTTCATCTAATGAATACACTGAGTATGGCTTTACCAAAACAATCATTGATCACGAATAAAGTATCCATTATTCATGAAGCTTCAATAGGTGATCTGTCTTTCTGCGTTAACCGCATGCGTTTTCATACGTCTCAAACTAAGGGGATGCGAGGTTAAAATAAATCGAGAAGCGCGCATACATACTTAGTGAATCCCCTCTCGGGAATCGAACCTCGGACGTGGGCGCTACAGGCGAATGCTCAACAATCGCGCCACGGCGTGTGGTTTATCTATTTGAGCGTAGCAGTGTAATTCGGTTTTTGTTCAGCACTCTTTGGAACTGTTGCTTTTTGTCTGCGCACTGCGTCAGTTCACGTGAGCCGCTGAATATGGTTTTATATGTCACTCGCTCGCTTCTAATTGTTTCGCTGCCTTCTTAATTATATAATGCATGTTTTCTAAAGCGCGTTTTGTAGCTCTTCCTGGCTTTCTATGTAATGCGTGATTATGTGAGAGGCGTGATGATGTCATACGAAACTCCGCCCCTCCAGCTGAACTCCATTACAGTAAATGGAGAAAAATAGCTTCTAGTTATGACCATTATGCGTAGAATTTCGAAATGAAACCTGCCCAACTTTTGTAAGTAAGCTGTAAGGAATGAGCCTGCCAAATTTCAGCCTTCTACCCACACGGGAAGTTGGAGAATTAGTGATGAGTCAGTCAGTCAGTCAGTGAGTGAGTGAGTGAGTGAGTGAGTGAGTGAGGGCTTTACCTTTTATTAGTATAGATATATATATACACATACATATATGCCAGCAACACTCACAACAATGACAAAACAATTACATTAACAATCATGTTACGTTATTTTAAAAATTTTTCCTTTTCTTTTTCATAACTTCTTTAACACACTACTTCTCCGCTGCGAAGCGCGGGTATTCTGCTAGTATATATATATATATATATATATATATATATATATATATATGACAGCAACACTTATAACAGTGACAAAACAATTACATTGACAATCATGTTACGTTATTTTTAAAATGTTTCCTTTTCTTTTTCTTTACTTCTTTAACAGACTACTTCTCCGCTGCAAAGCGCGGGTATTTTGTTAGTATTATATATATACACACACACACACACACACACACACACACACAAAACAAACTAAAAAAGCAAAGAAAATAAACACACATCAAAAGACCATATGCTGTACAAAAGCTTACATTTTTCCTCAAACACAGTTCCTTGGGAATGGATAAAGGGGGATTATCTGGATTATCTGCCTTTTCAGGCATTTGAAAAATGCCTGTTAAAAGTGTATGCACAAATTCTATGATATCTTATGAAATAAGAACTTTTTAACATTACCTAAAACAATAAAACAAAATTTTATATTATTAAAATTGTCATGAAAAATACTGCTATTAAACTTTTGACATAATCAAAAGTTGTGGAACACTACAATGTACTCGTATAACAACAATGACAGAACATACTGTATTCCTTTTAAGATAAAACTTCTTTGTTCTGTTTACAAAAGCAAATCGTTTAACAAAAGTAAATCTAAGAGCATGCCTAACAATGGAAATCTTGTCAGAAAACATGGCATCCATCAGAATTATCTGGCTGTCTACTGTAATAAATAAGCTTAAAGAAAGGGACCCAAAAGTGAAGAGAAATGCAAAGAAACAACCAAACAAAGTAAAAGCCTTGAAGAGGCCATCAAAAAGAAGACAAATTTACAGGCTGCTGAACAGAGTGCACTAATTTGCAAAGACAACAACATTTAAAATACTAAATACATTATATGACTTTAAAGAGTAATTCCATTTAGAAAAAAAACACATAACCACTAAGGATTAGGAATCATATAATCTTAATGGGGTGGCATTTTGTCAACTCTGCTGCCTCACGACAAGAGACCAGAATTCCAAGACCTGGTGCCCCCTGATTGAAGTTTTCATTTTCTCCCTGTATTGCAGGTTAAGTGGCTTGGTGATACTGTATTGTTCCTGACGTGTGTTGTGTATAGATATTCACCCTATGATGGGCTGGCACCTCTCCAGGTGTTATTCCTGCTCAGAGCCCAATGCTTCCTGACATAAGCTCCAGGTTCTAAGCGATCCTGCCCTGAATAAATAGGTTTGGGAAATGGATGGATAATCTGTATGTATTGAAATGTATTGAAGTATGCCTATACTAACTTACTGCCTGCTTTAAAGAAATTGTCCAAAAGTGGTTTCATTTTTTATTTACAGATGGTTATAGTTCCCTTTCCCTGTCAAGCCTACTGGGTATGGACTCACCTGTGATGGGCTGCAACTTCTTTCTTCCTCTGTCTCCAACTGCTCAAAGGGTGTCCGAGGCCGACTGCCACGTCCACCCCTGGGGGAAGAAGCAGTACTTTCCACATCACTCTCCAAAAATGTCTAAATGCCAAGAACAAATAAATTAGCAGCATGAAAAACTGATAATAGTGAATTTTAAAATATCAGTATCAGATACTAACAATTTTAAATGCAAAAATCAAAAGGTTTAACACAAATAGCTATTGTTATACAAGGAAGTTCAATCTTATGGACCTTACATCCCCAATAATCAACAAATCTATATCATCAGTTTTCACCTTTCTTTCTATAAAGTTCATGAAATACAACTTTATTTATATTGGGCATGAAAACCTACAAGTGTTCAAATTTTAACAAAAAATCAATAACTAAAAACACACTTTACAACAACAAATGCACCCCCAAGGTAATGCACTCAATAACTGAACATCCCATCACCTGGTTTTGGTTTCCATCTTAATCTGAATAACAGTAAAGATAGGTGTGGGAATTCCCCAAATGATACTTCATTACAAAGGTACCTAGGTCACAATAAAATAATTCCGCATTTTTGATATGCAGTTTTGACATATCATAAAATATTCCAATTTGATTCTGTAATACATTGCAATTAACCATTCACTGTTTTATTAACTGAAGTTAAAGCATGTCCCTTTGGGTAAAATGTTTCTACGTTACCACAAAAGACTGGGAATTATCAGTTATAGTAACTCATAAACATTATTTACATTTAACTCTGGTTGATGCATTTTGAGATTAGTTCTTATATTATATTAGCGGGGCATTCAACAATGTATTGGCCAAGATTCTCTTCAAGGTCATCCATTAAAAAAAACAAACACTTTGCAAAAGTGGGATATGTTATCAATGTAATGTTAAAGATGCACTATACATCTATGATCCTGAGGCAGAAACAGCACAACCTGAGAACTACTGACCTGTATAATGGACATCACAGTGATGCAGTGGTTAGGACTGAGGTTCTCCCACATACCAAAGATAAACAGGTTAGATTAACTGAAGATGTAGCATGATTGAGTTTGAAATGCAATATAATGGTATTCTGCTCTACGTCGTGTGCTGAATGCTGACAATAACCCACAAGCCTGCATTGTCATTATCAGGCTTGAACATTTTACAAATAAAATATTTCTGTAATACATAAGTATACATTTAATAACTGAAGAAGTCAGGAGGATTTAGTAAAACTTAGAATAACAAAACCACCTACTTCCTCTGCAGTCTCATCCTCCTCTTCTTCATCTGGCCTGTATTCTTCATCAGAGGAATCTTCCTCTTCTAGTGGAATATCTACAAACTGAGGACACTGGAAAAAAATACCAGGCAAATATTAAAGTGTGTAACTGAGTTCATATCATTAAACATGTTATGTCACTACAAATCGGAACAAAATACCACAAAGCAAGTGTAGTAAGTACATTCTTATCAAATAATCTAAAACGATATTACATTTGTAATGTTCTATCACTTGAGCAAGTGTAGTAAGTACATTCTTATCAAATAATCTAAAACGATATTACATTTGTAATGTTCTTTCACTTGTCATCTAGTCTAACAAATGCTCCACTCTTTCCCAACCATCTCATGTGACAAGCCATCCATAAACTGGCCTCAAATAGTTTTATTACACAACTTTTTCTTCACATGTGATACAAACTGTAGAACTCTGAGTTCAGACATTTATTTTTCATAATTGCAAATAATATCCTTTTATATTCTTCTTGACTCTTGATCATTGCAGACAGCAACACACCATATAATTACCACATGTGCTTTTGACTAATATTATAATTAAGCTTTAACACACTAACTTTTATTGGAAAGGAGCTTGCTTTTTTCATTAAGTCTGCCCTTTAATTTCTGAATATATACACAAAATGTATATGTCAATGCTGTTTGTATTGTATATCAGATTATGGTATATGCAGTACTGTAAACCACTCTCTAGCAATCTCATTTCAAAGGATTTTTTCCTAAAAAAAAAAAAAAATGAATGTCAAATTTATTATGTCAAATGTCTCCATCATTTTTTGGAGTATGTAGCTATAATTATATAAGTAATTAAGTTATGCTATTCTCAGATTTATTTTTGTAAATGTATACTAAAACTAACTAAAAGGGCAACTTACTAGATTCTAAGCAAGAAGCTACAATTATAAAAAGGCTTTACAAACAAAGACATAAAACTCTAAAAAAGGACATTAATAACGATTAATGAAGGAGGTTATCTTCTGGAAATTTCATAGCATTATCAGCATCACTGGTTTTACTAACTTCCAATTTGCAGTAAAAAGCTGTACTGCAAATGTCATCATCCTCTAAGTATCAGTATATTCAAAAATTAGTGATATACCAAAGGAAAATAAAATAAATTAAATGAAATGGTAAAATGCTAGATCACTTAATATATAAAGGTATTAGGGTTATATCATGTCTTATCTTAACTGTTTCAAAGCTTCTTTCCAGGTTGTCTTCCTCAATCTTTTCTCACTGCTACTCAAAGAAATTTTAAGATTTACTTTGGTCATCTCTTTCAATATTTTTAAAACCGTTTAGATCTTTTTCTTAATTTTCCTAGTCCCTTCCAAGTTCTCCTTTTCAACCATCTTTTTATCTTGAGGTCAAGTTGTACTTCGTAGACTTGGGATAAAGTACTCACAACAGTCTTTTTTACAGTGTCGACAGCGGTAGAGAACTCTTTCCAGCATTCATGTCTCTTTTTTTATTTTATATACAATTTGATTTATTAGTTCATATATTATGTTAGTACAGATGGTTATGAATATATAAATATAAACAGAATGTTTTTAGAAAATACAATAAAAAAATTACCATTATAATTATACATTTTGAAAAAAAACAAACATTCACATTAAATAAAAACAAAGGTGTAAAAACTTGTAATACCTTCATCTCACTTGGCTTCTTGATTGGAGAAATATTCCATGTAGGGATGACCTATAGCATTGTTATTTGGGAACAAATCATAAATGTCGGTCTATGAATTTAGAAAAACAGGAATTGGAAAAATTTTAACAAAATAAATTCTCATTTTCTAAATTATGTATCATAGTCACATAATATTTTTAACACTATTTAACAAAGATTAACACTTAGGACAACAAAAAAATGTATTTAATATTGAGACAAAGCATATACAAACATGCAAATACCCTTTTATAAGTATATACACAAACAATGCTTAAAACATCAGTATATTAGAATGGTACAGCTGATCAAAAGACAGAGTACAGGGAAAGAAATGCCAAAGATGGTTCAAAAATTGTGGCCTAATTCTAGATAACATATTATAAATGTTTCCATGATTTTCTGCACTAGGAATAAGTTCAACACAACAATACAATCAATCATCTGAAAGCATAAATTTCTTAAGGTTACAGTATATGTGGTTAGTCTGGCAGAGTGAACTAAACTATTAAAGTCATCCTAACAAAAGACAATGATAGAGAGAAAGAGATGAGCTATAACAAAGATGCAATCACAATAGCAACATTGAAGGTGAATTTCAACATAACTACTCACATCTCATAAACTTAGGCTAATTGCAGTAAATATATGAAAACACCCTCTGTTGCAGTAGAGACTACCTCAGACAAAAAACTGCAACTGCTTTATCTATTAAAAAACATAAACACTGCACAAGAAGACAGGAAGTATGAGAGATGGAAAAAGACTTCCTCAAGTCATGGTCTCTTCCAGACATGATGCAGAATACAAAACATGGAATTGGTTCCAAACAAATAACACAACTAACCATCTTTACTTTTGTCTAGCCTGAGTGTTAAGACTGTTTTTTTGCAAATTTAGCTTGTGTTTAATTTTCCTCATTGTACAAAGACTTCAGTATTACTTTTTAGAACATGTTCCTGATACATTGTTCTAAATAAATAAAACAAATTAATAACATTTTTTTAACTCATGATTACATTGAAATCTGTAAAATCAGATCTTCTCAATATAGTAAAGATAGGCCACTCTGGTTTAATAAAAACCTGTAAGAGTTAGCAACAGGCAGTAGAAGACAAGCTAGAGCTCAAAAATATAAACCAATTAGAAAATGGATCTTTGCTGGGTGCTAGCTCATACAAGCTTTCAGGTTTGATCATTAGTGCAACCTTATATTTTATTCTGCACCCACAGATGCTGGAAGAAATACAAAGAATAAAGGCCCAAGATAGCACAAGAGAGATTGTTTAAGGCTATAAGAGATTCTCATAATACTTAGTAGGATGCTTTCTGTTTAATATTAAAAACACGAACTTTATGAATAACTGTTGTTCAGGTCTGGGCAAAATATAATAAATATTAATAGGTACTGAAAAACAGATCTTTGTTGAGAATTCTGAATAGTGCTTAAGCTTGGAATTTGTGAATGCAAATGTTCAATTAAAAATGTATTACACTCTTTGTAGAAAAGAATATTTCTCAAAACTATGATATTACATGTTATTTACTCACCACACCCTTTTCTACAACCTCTTTTAATTTGGAACGTGTCATCTTGGGCTCCTGCAGAAAGAGAAAATGTTTAAAAAAATATATAGATATATTTAATTTGTAAGTCCATATTGCTAAATCCACATTGCTTATGCAAACATAAACAGAATCTGCATAAAGTAAATTAATGTCATCATAAAGAAGATGCATTTTTAGTGTTAAAAAACAAAAACAACACATCAGCTTAGAAAAAATAAACTCTTTTCACGGGTTATTTAACACAATAGACATTACACAGTTAGTGATAAACTCACAAACAATGGCATATCCTGGGTGTCACTAATTGCCGCCTTCATCATTGCCACAACATGTTCATTCTTGATAACTTCCTGTAGATGAAGAAAACACAACTTGAATTAAGACAATACTACTTGCTGGTAAATATTACAAGTGTGCAATGAGACAACATATTAGCATTTTATTTAAATAAGAATTATAGAAGACTTCAATCATATACAGTACATATCTGAGTCTTGCAATGTACTTATACACAGTTGCATTGGGTTTGATCAGTAAGCAAACATGTCTATAAACAAGAAATCAGCAAAACACAAGCACTGTCAACAGAATGAGCTGAATTCTTCACATTTAGATTTTTCTGAATGAGATAAATCGAACATTTCTTACAAAGGTGTATGATCAATTAGGGAGGAGAATAGGGATTTAAACAATAGCAAGAGACAAATAACAACAATTTATATGTTTACAGTTTATTTCTCTTTATTGACAAAGAATAATATTCAACCAAAGAATATATTCATCTCTTACTTTCTATATTCTCACTTGACTACAGTGCAACTGCATTTATGACTGAATCATATGTTAGTAACCAAATCAATTAAGATATACCCTTTAAGTACTGCCATTAGCTTTGAATGAGGACAGCTGCCTGGAAATGCTATATACAACACTGTGTGACGTGGTGGAAGACAACTGTCAGTTAATTTCAGTCTTCAGATCTTGATTAATGAAATGAGATGATCTGAGAATACTCCTAAATCTCAAAAATGCTTTGATCAATTTAATTGAAATTTGGTGATGTTGTAGAAAAAAGAAAATTAGCTAACCTATGTGTTTTTTTTTTTTTTGTTTTGTTGATACTTGTCGTTAATAATGCTCCAATGACTTGGATATTCTACATCCCGTTTTCACCACAAAGATAACAGCAATCATACAGCGAAATCAGGTATGCCAGTTTATGCAAACAAAGGCCGTCTATAGAAGTCAGTAAAGCTCAATGTGTTTAACAAATGTGCTATAAACCTTAAGCGCTTGCCAATGCAGCAATCAGCACTGTCAATTTCACGTAACTGATCTAGAAAAAGAAAAAAAAATTTATATTTTTACAAAAAAACACTTTTCCACCTGTTTATCTTAATTTGTACCCACTGCTATTCCCATTAACAAAAAATAAAATATAATATAGTATGTTGTTAATGAAAAAAATAATCATTTTGTTAACTAAAACTAAAATAAAAATGAAAAACAGCCTGAAAACTAGAACTAAACGCAAATGTGAAAATAAAAACAAAAACTAAACTACTTCTTGTAGTTTTAATTTAGATTTTTTACCATACAAGTCTTTATGCATAATGTACATACAAACTTGCAGTTGCAAGTATATTTATTATTTAAAACAGTGCAGTCATAAATTTGGTAAGGAATGAGCATTGATTTGTGCATATGTACAAGTATCCCTCGCTGTATGCTTCTGAATCTGTAGATTTCATTGGTCTTTTCCTTTATCAGTCAGCTTTTACTTCTAGAAATGCGAGCGAGTACCAAAGCCTCATCAATTGCCAATGACTTACTCTGTGAATTTCATTGGCCATAAATGACCATCAGTCACAGATGCCCTGCTAAGAGTAAATGACAGGCAAGTTTCAGTCAATAAAAAAGTGCTTAAAGTAACATGTTCCACAATTTATTTTGGAAGATACAGCTAAATACAGTAGTTTGAAAATTAGAGCCATAGAGAATTAGTCAAGCTCAAGTAGCTTTCCCATGCCTCAAAACTGGTCAGTTTGTGGTTTTTAAAATGTCATTTTTTATATGCCAGAGAAGGTAGGAATTCAGCCATTTAACCTTGCTTCCCATAGATATTCCTGGTTTAGTGACGGTGCCTTTGCATTAACAGATTAAGCAGATGTATAGTATTACATATATAGTTTAATTTTTTTATTTTATTGAAATTAACACAACAGAGTAAAACTTAAAGCTAATAAAAATAATAGATGAATTAATAAGTGAATAAAGATGAATGGAGAAGGAAAAAAAGAAAAAAAGGGGAGAGAATCTGCTTCCTCATTGCTTTAAAAGCTTATTCTAAAATATTATTGATTAGATCCTGCCAGGTTTTGAAAAAGTTCTACACAGATCCTCTGTGATAATTAGATTTTTTCCTGTTTCAAATAGTATATAACATTAGTTACCCACTGACTTAGAATAGGAAAGTTAGGATTCTTCCAGTTGAGCAAGATAAGGCTATGTGCCAATAGTGTAGTAAAGGCAATTACAGTTTGTTTGTCCTTGTCCACTTTAAGCCCATTTGGGAGTACACAAAACACTGCTGTTAATGGTTTAGGAGGGATTGTGACACCAAGGCTATCTGACAGGCATTTAAAGATTTTGGTCCAGAATCTATACTAATAAAAGGCAAAGCCCTCACTCACTCACTGACTGAGTGACTGACTGACTGACTCATCACTAATTCTCCAACTTCCCGTGTAGGTAGAAGGCTGAAATTGGGCAGGCTTATTCCTTACAGCTTCCTTACAAAAGTTGGGCAGGTTTCATTTCGAAATTCTACGCGTAATGGTCATAACTGGAAGCTGTTTTTCTCCATTTACTGTAATGGAGATGAGCTTGAAACCCGTGGGGGCGGAGTTTGACATCATCACGCCTCCCACGTAATCACGCAGTACGTAGAAAACCAGGAAGAGCCCCAAAAAGCGCTGAAGAAAACATGCATTATATAATTGAGAAGGCAGCGAAACAATAAGAAGCGAGCGAGTGACATATACAACCATATTCATGAGTTATGCTACTTCGGAAACAAAGCACAGTGTAAACTTACACTTTAAATTAAGTTCATAGACAGGCTGCCGCTGGCGTTTGTAATTTAGTGCCTGCCCATATAAGGCCGTCCGTCAGCGGCAATCCAATAGCAAACTGCCACGGGTAAATATTGACGGGTGAAGGACTGTGCTTATGCAGAGGAAGTTACATAGTCAGGGTGGTGTTTGGCACAAACTCAGCGAAACTGCGAGAGAAAGTTTTAAGTACCGGGACTTCGGTAGCATTAGATACAGCCATGGACATAGCACGACATGGCAACAGCACAGCTGGGAAA
>JANRMT010062813.1:95725151-95737008 GCA_026402145.1 Polypterus bichir lapradei
ATATATAATATAAAAAAAATTAAATACCTGTTCACTTGTGTGACTCCAGGTGCCGGTTCTCAAGTTTTATTTTTGTGAATTTGTATGGGGCATCTGTTAAGTAGTGTGAATATGAGAAATATTTGAGGTGGTGTGATTGACCGCATTAAGAAAATCTTATGCCATTAATTGACAGTTAACAATTTAGTTACAGTGTGTAACTTGGGTTAAAGTCTGGCAAGTTTTCTACAAGTACAGTAGGTTCCTACTTGGTTTTATGAGTTTGAAGCGCTTGTGTTAAATATACTGATATGGTTTACAAGACACAGTTTTTGTACTGTATTTTTGGCATTGTTTTAGAACACTGTTGTAATTAAAGTGAATTTCCTTAGATTGTAATCTTTTTTTTGTAAATCTTGCACTTGTGTCTAAAGCACCAAAATGTTCTAGTTGATGTTGACCCACTCTAGGGCCCCCCCTTTTTTTTTTCTCTTCTTAAAGCAAAGTACAGTAGTCATTGGTTAAACTGCTACTGGCTGCTGTTCCTTCTGGTTTTTATGTTAATATGCTTCATAAAGTGTATTATATTGGACAAGAATCTGCTTGAGTTAACAGTGGAATTGAGTGAATCCATAGGGAAGTAGATTGATGGGCAATAAGCATATTACTGCTGCAGGTTGCCTTTGACCTGGCTGCATCACATTTTCAAGTATAGTCCATGGCTGTAGGCAATGTTAGACATGTTTGGTTTACATTTTAGTTCCATGCTCGGCTCAGTTTAATGAGCATTTGACTGTCATTAGCAGCAAGTAGTACTTAGCTTTTAATATGTCCTTTTAATACTTTTTTTGTTTGCAGTGGTTATTAGTTTTTGTCATTGTCACTCTGTCTTTGCTTGCTTTGTGTTCCTCATGTCACTCGCAATCTTTTCATGCAGCTATTAATCTATGAACTTTTCCTGTAAAACTTTCAGATGGTTCTGCTTCTGAGTGCTTGTGGTTTTTTTTTTTTTTTTTTTTTTTTAAAGGAATGTACTTACCTGGCCTGCTGGTTGTTTTGGTGTTAGAGCTATCGAAGTTTGGTGGTGCAGAGAACTGTATACTCTGCTTTTGAAAGGCGTTGTTGCTGCTTGTTTTGTTTGGTTGATCTATTTTGCTTTAAACCCCTCATTTTGTTCAACCTTGAAGATTCACAAATATGCTGAAGAACAAACAGCCGATGCCAGTGAACATTCGAGCTACCATGCAGCAGCAGCACATGGCCAGTGCCCGTAACCGCAGGCTGGCTCAACAGATGGAGAACCGGCCTTCTGTGCAGGCAGCACTAAAATTAAAACAGGTGAGAGAGTCTTAATAGTGAAGCTAAGGGAGATATCTTGTCCAATTCACTTTCTGTCAATAAAGTTACCTTTAAACAATGGTTTGGTCTGGTTGTGAATGTAATAAACTGTGTTTTCTAATGTTTTAATTTTTTTGATGTTATCATTTAAGATTGAGACTCTCTTCCATGCGTACTATTGATGAATGGTTCAGCATTTTCATGTATGTAAAGTTCTTATCTCATTGCTCATCTCCTTTGTCAGACAATTACAGCTTTGGAGATTTGCCAATCTACCTATATTCTGGATATAGTAATTTATGACTTGTGTCCTAGATGTTTTATTTTACTGCATACACCTCAGTTAATATTTGCAAAATGATTGTAGTGGTATTGTGTATTTAGCAGCACAAGTACCATGTAAACAATCTCCTAGGCTTGCAAAGTACGTTTGTATTGTTAATAAACATTACACAGGATTTCTTTACCTGTGCTCTTGAAACACTGGTTTTATAACATAGCTGCACCATCTATAAGCTTGATTTCTTTCTTTAATGACCCAATACATTTTATAGTAATACAGTAAAGGTTTTAGTTATCCACCCTAATATTTGCTGTAAAAGCCAATGTGTGTTTACCACTGCAAAAATCTAGAATTTTCATAAATATAATTAGATAGTAATTTACATTGAGTCAGTGCTTGAATGGTGCTGATCTGAAATCTTGTATAAGGATAAATTGATACTTAGTACATAGTTGTATGTCTGCAGACTTTTGAAAAGAAACCAGAAGCTGGAATATCCTCTTTCAAAGTATGAATATTAGTTTATGCTGCCTCTGCTGAATTTGATGCAAGTTATGAACCTTCTGACCATGTGTGTTACAACTGACCAATATCCAGAATTTACAGATTAAAGTTTTGAGCCTTGCCTGTTAAGAGAATCAACATGTGTGTTATTTGTTTGAACAGTAGGTGTTAGTGATGAATTTAGGATTTATTCCCAGTTAGGAAATCTTTGATTTCTCCCAGCCCGAATTCATAGTTCAATTCCCCCTTGAAACATTGGGTGAGGTGATGTTTTGTTTTGGGAGTCTACATTCTTGGTTTACAATGTCAATAATCCTTGCTTGTGTTTGATTGGTCAGTTGAATCCACTTTCATGACCAATAAATTATCCCTATAGAGCCCATTTTATGTACAGTCACTGTTCAATTTTGCTTTTCAGTGTACTCCACAATGACAGTTTTCTTCTGACTGTGCCAAAGTCTGCTTAGACATGCAATTTTTAGATGTCCTTCCACAGTGGAATCTTGCTGCCCTACTTGTAATTCAAATGTTCTAGTTTGAAGTAGTTTTGGGTCACTTAATCCACATTGCAGGATAGCTCTTTCAGGTTCAGGCTCAAAACTTATTTCCCCCCTGTTAGCTTTGTTTTCCTTACCTGTGAGGTTTCATTGATGTCATTACATGCATTTTTATTACTCTTTAATTTAATACTGTTTTTTTGTATCAGTATACTGCTGCTGGATTATGTGAATTTCCCCTTAGGGGTTAATAAAGTATCTATCTATCTTTATGGCAGTTCAGCAGCATTGAAAATATGTACATTATGACATTTGAATTCTAATTTATGCATGTACATCTCCCTGTATTTCAACTTGAAAGAGCTTGAAGCAAAGACTTGGGAAGAGCAACATCCAGGCAAGACTGGGTCGTCCCCTTGGGGGCCTTCTCCGTGGTGTCCCTGGGAACCGGGGAATCCCCATAGGGGCTCTTAGAGGAATGTCCAGGGGTTTGAGAGGACGGGGTGGTAGAGGAGGACCAATCAGAGGTGCTCTGTCTCTTAGAGGTAAGAAAGACGGTGGTTAAAGTACTAACTTTAACAATGTGGATGCATTGGTTTAAAAAAAAAAAAAGACTGTAACCACACATCCAATATTACCCTATATCCATTCTGCATCACAGTAGCATGTTTTTGTGTGAACTTACTACATACTTGTGCCTGTCTGCATCAGAGTAGATTTTTCTAAAACTTTTTTGGTAGGTCCTGGCCGTGGCCGTGGCGGAATGCTCCGATTAGGGTTAAGGCGAGGAATGAGGCAACGAGGAGGAATGATGGGTCGTGGTGGTTCCATGATGGGAAGAGGAAGTGGTGGACTCGGTCGAGGAATGGGAGGCAGAGGTGAGTATTACTGTTTGAGGCTGATATTCTCCATGATGCCAGTTTTAGCTTGTTTCAGGCATACTTATGAGGTTTTTTGGGCTAAATCTTTCACTTAATTTTACCTTCTACACATTAAAGTGGTACCTTGAGATATGAGTGCCCCAACATACGAAAGTTTTGAGATACGAGCTGTCACTAGGTTGATTTTTTTTGCCTTGAGTTTCGAGCTAAAATTCTAAATACGAGCCATCAAAGAGCTTGTCTCCTCACATTCCAAGGAACTGATGACAGAGGAGTTGACGGACCTACAGACACAGCAACATATGGAGGTTCTGCTTGGAGATCGGTATTGTGGAAAGTGAGATAAAAGTAGTGTTTGCAATGTGGGAAAAGGTTTCTAACTTTAAAGAAAAGAAACACCCTGAAAAAAATGCAACTGATCGTGCAGTGGTGCTAATTAATGACACTTGCCTAACACTTTCTTTTATTGAAAAGAAACCCTTTAAAAGTTACAATTGTTTATGCAGTGGCGCTATTTAATGAGACTTGCTTAACTCATTTCAGAAACATTCTAAAGGGGAGGACTAAAACCACTTTGGACAGGTTTCTGTTGAAACGCCCTGCGAATGAAAGTGACGAAGCATGGCAAAAAAAAAAATAGTGAAGAAGAAAATTAAGTTAAACAAAAGTGAAAGAAAAAAACATTACAATATACTGATCGGCTTCGCCAACATCTGTTTATTTCTTTAGATTCTCTTTTATGTATTAGGTTTTATTTTGTTTGTATACAATATTTGTTCATTATAAATACGTTTTTCTTATGTTGAAAACATTTAACAAAAATTGGGGTGGTTTTTTGGGGGCTGGCATGAATTAATCCGATTTCAATGGAGAAAATTGAATTGCGATACGATCATTTTGACTTACGAGCTCAGCCATGGAACGAATTAAACTCCTATCCCAAGGTACCACTGTACTTGAGAATTAATGCTTCAAATTAGAAATCTTTGACTATGCATTTTTGTGTAATTAACAATTCCCTGTAAATTTTAATCACTTGATTATTTTTTTTTTTGCCCTAACCACCCCCCCCCCCCAAATTTCAGGTCGTGGTGGGATGCCAATCAGAGGAAGAGGTGGTTATATTGGACGTGGAAGAGGTCGAGGACGTGGAAGGGGTGCTACCCGCCCAACCATTACCAGAGAGCAACTTGACAATCAGTTAGATGCTTACATGTCTAAAACTAAGGGACATTTAGACGCGGAACTTGATGCATATATGGCACAGGCAGATACAGATGGGAATGAGTAAAAACTCTGGACGTGTGCTGCTTGTACAACTCTTTGCCTATTTAACTGTTTTAGGAGGTCATATAGCAGTTCAGGAAGAATTAACTGCTCATCGTTACTACTACATGAAAGAGTGGAGTTGAACGAAGTATGTTTTTTTTATCCAACTTAAAGAAGTGAAGCTTGGTTTTGAAAATTGATATTTTTCTTCAAGGGCAGGCAATATACCCATGAGACTGTGGAAAATTTAAATGTTGCATTGTATTCTAATTTTTATTTTAATATTTGGTCATTCAGATCTTTTACAAATGTGATTCAGTGCAAAGTTGCTAATTACTTTAAAAGACTGTATAGAATATTCATGTATTTTCGAGAAATGAGGTCTACAAATAAATGGCATTGTGTACATTGCTACTGTGTGCTTTTATTGAAGAATACAACAGGTCTGACTGTTTTCACCAGGCTTTCTAGATGCAGGGTATTAGTGAATTGGGAAGAAATTGATGTGATCATCTGATTAGATTTAATCAAAAACTGATTATAGTATCAATAAATTCAAAGTGGCTAAAGTATAATTTTTATTTAAATATGGTCAATCAGTGTACTTAGCCAGTAACTGAAGTAGGAATTGTGCTTTTATATATGGCAGAGTACAATATTCAGTAGGTGATGTCTCAGCCTTGGTAGTAAAACCATCCAAATGTGATGTAAAAAATAAAGTTGGTTTGGTACTTCATTTTTACTGTTTAGTTATTCTCTAAGGTAATTGTTTCATGTGCAGTAAGATCACTATGCACAAGACAGAAATCCTTTTTCCTCCAAACCTGACCTTCTGAATGCAAAAGATTTCACATTCATCCTGGAGGTGCCAGGTTCAGTTTTCATCCCCTCTTTAATTCCTTAAAGCGTTTGAGTAAAAAGTTAAAAACTTTGGACATGCAGATAAATGAGTTCTTATTTTATTGAATGTTTTCCAGCTAGTAGTATCTTCAGATAATAATTCACTTCACTGTAGTTGGTTATTGCTTCATTTACACACAGACCTTCATGTTTTTAATGTATAAAATGTAATTTGACTCACAGGCTGAATGCTCTGTGTTAGATGATCAGTTTTTCCTTCTGGGTTCTCTTTTTAGATCCAGAATTTGTGCATGTCAGAATCTAATGATCATAGTGGAGTTTGACTTGAGTGAATGTTTCTGTTTGATCCCCTACAACTGTGTACTTTTTTTGGATGTCTTTAGTCCAGAAGGATTTTGGTGTCTTCATGTTTTTATTCTAACCAATTCCTGGATATATTTTGACTTGACATTGGTTAACTTGCATATACCTTACTTGATTTGTAAATGTAATATTGGGGTGTTTGCCTCTATAGGAATTTACTATAACTACAGTTTCATATTAGATTAATTGCTTAAGACAGTGGTTTCTAAATTTCTTTGAGGTTACACCAGTGATTGTAGGTCTGCACCCCTGACTAGACCAATGTCAGTCATTCTTTATTTTCTCTTAACTGTGTTTGAGCTATGCTGTTTTATTCTTCTGAAAATGTAAATGGTTTTTGACAAAACTTTAAGTTCATGTTCTTTTTAAATCTTATGCAGACAAGTATAGTAATTACTCTCCATTTAATAATTGCATCTGTCTTCTACTCTTTGCTGATCAGTATTTGAATACAGCTTGGAGAGTAAAGTGTTGAAAATGAGATCAATTAAATGTAAATGACACATTGACTGTGGAAATAGTTCATTTAAAGACATTAAGCAATGGAGGCTCCCATAGGACTAAACTGGTTTAAATGGTTTCCTAACCAAATCGAGGGAAAAAAATGAAATAGTGTCATTGTGTTTGCTCCTTTACAATGGAGGTAGTGTTTTCAGTTTATTTAATTCTATCTTTTCATCATTGGTACACCATGCAAGTTTGGTTACAGAATGGGATCTGGTAATCAAAGTAATATTAAAATATTGACTGAGAAGCCACAGGTCTAAGCAATAATATACTAAAGAGTAAACCCACCATCAGTACTTGTGTGAAATCTAGTAAGCAGTCATTCTGGATATTTTGGTATTTCAGAAGAAACAGTCCAGTCAGTTTTTAAAGTCATTAATATTCTGCTTGTCTTCTCGCCAGGTAATGCAATAAAGGAAAATTGGAATATAACTGCATATTTATCTGAAGCAGAAATTTGTGAAAAATCCCCCAAAAAATGTTTTTATAGCACCTGGAGCAGGGGATAGCCGTTTGTGCCCATATCCTGTGTCGTCCCTGCCTCTGATTTTATTCCATTCAGACTTTTTTGTGTTCTTTGCAGCCTACGCCAGTGTATTTTCCTTAAATATAATGGTAGAAAAAGGTAATAATTCCAGATGGACTCATAAATAAATTGATTTTTCCTGCTGGATTTGGTTCCATGTGACACTGAATTGGGTTAAACTTATTTCAGTGTTGTGAGTTTGATGTTTAGACCTGTGACTGATAGTAAAATTTAATTTTCTGCCAATTCCTAGGACATATTTAAAGAGGCACTGTTGCCATGATCTGTTTTTTTAAAATTATTTTCATTTATGGTCATACTTTAGTTTAGAAGAACATAATTTTGCTGAGAAGGTCAAAACGTGTAACTGTAGAAAGCTTCCTGGGACTGATCCTAAAGAACTTGTTTGTTTGTGGCAATGGTGTCTTCTTGAAATGGGTTTGTGTAGTGGGTTGAAGTATTTATTTAGATCCATGTTTATAATTTGTGCTGTGAATGATTTGGCACATTGATCACTGATTCTTTTTGGCATTGCTCCCAAAGCTGCAGTGATGGACTTGGATCTCCCATAACACTAGATTAAAATGAGCAAATGCATTAGAAATGAGTTGTTTGCAGCTCTATACTACAGTGTTATCCTGTGACTGTGTTCAATAAACTGGTTTAAGAATAAATGGAAGGAATAAGTTATTTATATTAATGGCATATGTCTGTTGCACTTTAAAATCAAAGGGTGTGAATATGTCAATGGTGACTTCAGTCCTCCAATACAGAGGTTGACTAATCCTTTGACTGCTCTTTTTCCTTCTTTGTTACCTCTGCTACATCCAGGTCATCCTCCTTTTTGCTGGCCTTGGACCAAAGCAGTAGAGCCACTTCCCATCCCATCTAGCATTTCCTGCCCACAACCTCCTGATGTTGAATTGTACACTCAGCCTGGTTCTCTGCCACTTGGGCCTTCCACTTAACAGCCAATATGTACTTGAGCATGTGTCCCTGGCAAAGCTGGTCATTAGACTCTTTCAGCTCCATGATCTGCCATGTCTTTTCCCCAGACTGTTTGATCTCTGTATTAGGTTAAAGGTATTCCTCACAAAGAGACTGGTTTCAAACATTGTGGCAACAATAACCATGAATGAGTTACCTTTTCCATCCATCTGCTGGTGTTGGAGTTTTCGCACAACTTGACAGGCTGCCAGGTCATGCTTTGTATGTATGGGGAGCTGGCTTTGGTATAATCTGCCTTGGCCATCTGAAAGCTTTTTCAACACTGCTTTGTAAACTTGTCATTACCCAATAGTGAGCTTACGTGCACTAACTCCTGCCAATCTATGCCTGTTTTCTGATAACTGGGTTTGGGAAATAGATATTAAATAGATTATGCATACATAGCAACATAAACAATACAGACTGCTAAGCTGATTGATTTCCAAAAGCCATAATCAATAAAATAACTTCATGAGGACATTGAGTAGAAACATTGTATTGGCTAATCGCAGTGGACAGAAATTCCTAGAGGTGCTTCTTTGCACACTGCTAGAATGAGTCTGTGGCTTAAGTAAAAGAGCTCCAAGAGAGCCCCCTCATGGAGGGGATTTTTCATAATGGCATCCAATTTTGCCCTTCTCATTTCTAGGGTTTCTTGATATGTATGTTCCAACGTTGTGCTTGCTTTGCACTTGGGCTCCTTCCCCAGGAGACGGAAGCATAGAAAATGTCCAGCACCTTGATGCATACATCAAAAGACCGAAGTTGCCTTAGCAAGTACACTGATCATCTTCCTGACAAGATTTTTTCCCACCCATGATAACTGATATATTGATCCCTTCACTACCATAACGTTACACAACATTTATTTATACAGCACATTTTCATACAAACAATGTAGCTTGAAGTGCTTTTGCTAAACAGCAATTGTGAAAAATTTATATATTTAAATGTTTTTCTTCTGGTTTCAGCAATATATATTTACACTAGCAAAATACCCGCGCTTCGCAGCGGCGAAGTACTGCTTTAAAATTTTTATTAAGAAGAAAATTTAACCTTTTTAAACTGAGGAAAAATATGCCAATAATTATTTAAGGATCTCTTTGTATACCATGTTGTCAGTTCGGCCCTCTGGTTGTAACATGACCAAGCTGTGCGCTGAGCTTACTCTTGAGCATGTAACTTACAGTTGGCCATGTAAACAGTAATCTTGTCTCAAATCTCACAGCTTGGATTGCTGCTGTCATAATCGGTTTGAGTTTCATGGTTTGTTTCAATTACGATAGTATTTGCAGGATTTGTTGTGTTGAAGTGACATTCGGCATCTGTCAAGCATTGTAAGCACACAACCGGTTTCATCGATAAAATCACATCCAGCTTTTGAGAGTTTAAACACTCATAAACATCAAAGTGTCCACTACTGAAATCGTCACCTGTGAATCTAAGATGTTTAAGAGGCATTGGCAGTTGTCGAAAGGTGTAAAATATTTGGCCATTTCGGTACACTTGAAAGCGACAACCGAACAATTCAGCGGTAGCCATCAACTCACATGCAGAACCATAGGTGAAGGGCTTAAGCATTTCACTCTTATAGTGCTCCTGTGTAGAATAATTATCTCCTGTACCGTCATCAGTCCACACCTTGAACCTATCCCAGTCATTCAATACATAAGACAGAATGTTCCTCCGGATATCAAGAGTGAGCCTGATATGGCCGTGCAATATGTAACAAAGAGAATGGAAAAGGTAGGTGCCATCTCCGGGCATGGAAACCACTCAGTAAGTGACAGTTCTTTGATCGATAGTGATCACCTTGATAGACATGGTAATGGGGGTTGGAATGATAAAGGAAATGGGTACCTGAGCAATATAAAGTAAGTCTAAAATATCTATACAATAACTATAATTATAATAAACAAACAATAAAACACCGTAGAAGCCGTGGATTAAACAAAAAGGCTGTAGTTATCAGTAGGGAGACGTGAATCCCGTGGCGAAGCAAGGAAGGGAATGTAGAGACCGGAGCGACGGACGGTCTTATATAGGCAGGCAGCCAACAACATGGGAGGCGTTGGGATGGGGGACCCAACGCCACCTCACACAGTGACTGAGCTGCAGGCTATGGACGTATATATGTATGTAAGTAGGATTCAGTTAGCGTTGGGAACCCATGTACCAAATTTCTTGAAGATGGGCCCATAAGTAACAAAGACTGTTGAAAAGTTCAATATGGTGGCCGACAGTGGCATCATACCACCGAAATAAGTACGTACATTGGTTTCGGTTAGTGCAGGGAAGCCGCCTATAAATTTTCGAGAAGATCAGGCCATAAATAAGAAAGTTCAACATGGCGGACGTTGTTGATCATTATGACCATTACGCGTAGAATTTCGAAATGAAACCTGCTTAACTTTTGTAAGTAAGCTGTAAGGAATGAGCCTGCCAAATTTCAGCCTTCTACCTACACGGGAAGTTGGAGAATTAGTGACGTTGGAAAGTTCAATATGGTGGCTGACAGTGGCGTCATACCAACGAAATAAGTACGTACATTGGTTTCGGTTAGCTCAGGGAAGCCACCTACCAAATTTCGTGAAGATGGGGCCGTAAATAAGAAAGTTCAACATGGCGGACGTTGTTGACCGTTATGACCGTTACGCGTAGAATTTCTAAATGTAACCTGCTAAACTTTTGTAAGTAAGCTGTAAGGAATGAGCCTGCCAAATTTCAGCCTTCTACCTGCACGGGAAATTTGAGAATTAGTGACGTTGGAAAGTTCAACATGGCGGCCAACAGTGGTGTCATACCAACGAAATAAGTACGTACATCGGTTTCCGTTAAATGTTTAATATGGTGGCCGACAGTGGCATCATACCACCAAAATAAGTACCAAATTTCAGCCTTCTACCTACACGGGAAGTTGGAGAATTAGTGACGTTGGAAAGTTCAATATGGCGGCTGACAGTGGCGTCATACCACCGAAATAAGTATGTACATTTGTTTCGGTTAGCGCAGGGAAGCCGCCTACCAAATTTCGTGAAGATGGGGCCATGAATAAGAAAGTTCAATATGGCGGACGTCGTTGACCGTTATGACCATTACGCGTAGAATTTCGAAATGAAACCTGCTTAACTTTTGTAAGTAAGCTGTAATGAATGGGCCTGCCAAGTTTCAGCCTTCTACCTACATGGGAAGTTGGAGAATTTGTGACATTTGGAAAATTCAATATGGTGGCCGACAGTGGCGTCATACCACCGAAATAAGTACGTATATCGGTTTTGGTTAGCGCAGGGAAGCCACCTACCAAATTTCGTGAAGACAGGGTCATTCTTCTACGTACACGGGAAGTTGGAAAATTGGTGACGTTGGAAAGTTCAATATGGCGGCCGACAGTGGCGTCATACCATCGAAATAAGTAAGTACATCGGTTTCGGTTAGTGCAGGGAAGCCGCCTACCAAATTTCGTGAAGATGGGGCCATAAATAAGAAAGTTCAACATGGCGGACGTTGTCGACCGTTATGACCGTTACGTGTAGAATTTCGAAATGAAACCTGCTTAACATATGTAAGTAAGCTGTAAGGAATGAGCCTGCCAAATTTCAGCCTTCTACCTACACGGGAAGTTGGAGAATTAGTGATGAGTCAGTCAGTGAGTGAGTGAGGGCTTTGCCTTTTATTAGTATAGACTAGCAGAATACCCGCGCTTCGCAGCGGAGAAGTAGTGTGTTAAAGAAGTTATGAAAAAGAAAAGGAAATATTTTAAAAATAACGTAACATGATTGTTAATGTAATTGTTTTGTTATTGATATGAGTGTTGCTGGCATATATATATATACACTCACACACACACACACACACATATATA
>JANRMT010062813.1:95737108-95747388 GCA_026402145.1 Polypterus bichir lapradei
GTTTGTATGAATATGTGCTATATAAATAAATGTTGTTGTTGTTGTTGATCAGTAATGGGTACAATGCAGTCCATAGCAGAGCCCACTCTTGCACACACCCACTTAGACAGGATCAATTTTGAATCTTCAATCAACCTGCATGTCAACCTAACCTTCAAGTAGACAGGCAGAACAAACAAAATCCACATGGACAATGACAGGTTCACTAGAATGATTGATATGTGAGGGAATAGCACTAATCAGTGTACCACCTTGTTTCCCAGAAAAAAAAATCAATCTTTTGCATTAAATCAATCTTTGTATTATTACAAAGCAGAGAGTAGTAGTTTTGTTCTCATTCTAAATTGATGAACATGCCATATAAAGCCATCCATGAGAAAATGAACAAGTTCTGCACCTGATACCTTAAAGAATTATACTTGAGATTTATAACCATTAGAAAGACAAACTCCAAACTGCATATACACGCTAGCAGAAATAATTATGGATGACAGAATATCAGTAGATTTGGTGCATGAAAGGGTGAAAATATACATAAATTAATGTTCTTTTTGTTTTATATCAGAGCCCTTACATAATAGCTTCGATTTTGTACACTGTATACTATTTACCCAGAAACTTGCTAAACTCAGCTTCCTAAACTCTTAGACAAATGGCACTTTATTTAAATCATTGTACATTGTCTTTAAATGTGTCAAACATAGAAGTAACAATGGTTCCTACTTAGGCACAAAGAGATGTATGTTATTGGAGGGTTTGGGAACAGTGAGGAGTAATGACGATCCAGAAAACTTTATGGAAGCAATACTCAATAGCGGTGGACTGAGACAGCTGAGCACCTTTATAAAATAAAGAATAGATGTTTAAGTGCTTTATTTAAAATAGATAGATAGATAGATAGATAGATAGATACTTTATTAATCCCAAGGGGAAATTCACATAATCCAGGAGCAGTATACTGATATAAAAAACAATATTAAAGAGTAATAAAAATGCATGTAAAAACAGACAATAACTTTGAATAATGTTAGCGTTACAAACCCCCCCCCCCCGTGTGGAACTGAAGAGTCGCATAGTGTGGGGGAGGAACGATCTCCTGAGTCTGTCAGTGGAGCAGGACAGGAAGCTACTCCTCTGCCTGGAGATGACACTGTTCAGTGGATGCAGTGGATTCTCCATTATTGACAGGAGCTTGCTTAGCGCCCGTCGTTCTGCCACAGATGTTAAACTGTCCAGCTTCATTCCTACAATAGAGCCTGTCTTCCTAACAAGTTTGTCCAGGCGTGAAGCGTCCTTCATCTTTATGCTGCCTCCCCAGCACACCACGGCGTAGAAGAGGGCACTCGCCACAACCATCTGGTAGAACATCTGCAGCATTTTATTGCAGATGTTGAAGGACGCCAACCTTCTAAGGAAGTATAGTTGGCTCTGACCTTTCTTACACAGACCATCAGTATTGGCAGTCCAGTCCAATTTATCATCCAGCTGCACTCCCAAGTATTTATAGGTCTGCACCTTCTGCACACATTTTCCTCTGATGATCACAGGGTCCATGAGGGGCCTGGGCCTCCTAAAATCCACTACCAGTTCCTTGGTCTTGCTGGTGTTCAGGTGTAAGTGGTTTGAGTCGCACCATTTAACAAAGTCTTTGATTAGCTTCCTATACTCCTCCTCCTGCCCACTCCTGATAAAGCCCACAATAGCAGTGTCATCAGCGAACATTTGCACGTGGCAGGACTCCGAGTCATATTGGAAGTCTGATGTATATAGGCTGAATAGGACCGGAGAAAGTACAGTCCCTTGCGGTGTTCCTGTGTTGCTGACCACAATGTCAGACCTGCAGTTCCTGAGACGCACATACTGAGGTCTGTCTGTGAGATAGTCCACAATCCATGCCACCAGTTGTGAATCTACTCCCATCTCTGTCAGCTTGTCCCTAAGGAGCAGAGGTTGGATGGTGTTGAAGGAGCTAGAGAAGTCCAAAAACATAATTCTAACAGCACCACTGCCTCTGTCCAAGTGGGAGAGGGATCGGTGTAGCATATAGATGATGGCATCCTCCACTCCCACCTTCTCCTGGTATGCGAACTGCAAAGGGTCGAGGGCGTGGCGGACCTGTGGCCTCAGGTGGTGAAGCAGCAGCTGCTCCATGGTCTTCATCACATGTGACGTCAGAGCAACAGGCCGGAAGTCATTTAGCTCACTAGGACGTGAAACCTTTGGGACTGGGGTGACAAGATGTTTTCCAAAGCCTCTGGACTCTCCCGTGTTCCAGGCTCAGGATAAAGATGCACTGTAGAGGACTCCCCAGTTCCAGTACACAGGCGTTCAGCAGTCGTGGCGATACTCCATCTGGACCCGCTGCTTTGCTAGCACGAAGTCTCCTCAGCTCTCTGCTCACCTGCGCTGCTGTAATTGTAATTGTGGGTGGAGATGTCTCTGCTATGCTGGTATCAGCAGAAAGATGGTTGGAGGATGCAGTACTCCGAGGTGAGAGTGGGTTAGGGTGGTCAAACCTATTAAAGAAGTTGTTTATTTGGTTTGCTCTCTCCACGTCTCTCTCGATGGTGGCACTCCGCTTCGAGCTGCAGCCAGTGATGGTCTTCATCCCATCCCACACTTCCTTCATGCTGTTATTCTTCAACTTCTGCTCCAGCTTTCTCCTGTACTGCTCCTTCGCCGCCCTGAGCTACACTCGGAGTTCCTTCTGCACGCACTTGAGCTTATCCTGATCACCTCCTTTAAAAGCCCTTTTCTTCTGGTTCAAAAGGCCCTTAATGTCACTTGTAATCCATGGCTTGTTGTTAGCATAGCTTACTGTTCTTACTGGAACTACAATGTCCATACAGAAGCTGATGTAATCAGTTGTGCAGTCAACAGCCTCTTTAATATTCTCACTATGTGACCCCTGCAGGATATCCCAGTCAGTGGTTCCAAAGCAGTCTCTCAGAGCCTGCTCTGCCTCAGGGGACCACTTCCTGAATGATCGTGTGGTTGTAGGTAGCTCCTTCACTCTTGGTTTGTAGTGAGGCTGAAGCAGAACCAGGGTATGATCTGCTTTCCCAAGCGCAGGCAGTGGTGTGGCACTGTATGCGTCTTTAACGTTTGCATACAGTAGGTCTATAGTTCTATTTCTCCGGACGTTACAGTCCACATACTGGGAGAAGGCAGGTAATGTTTTGTCCAGTGTCACTTGGTTCAAGTCTCCAGAGATTAGCACAAGCGCCTCAGGGTGCTGCGTTTGTAACTTAGCAACTGCGGAATGGATGACGTCACTCGCTATCTCCGCGTTCGCTCATGGGGGGATGTAAACAATAACAACAATCACGTGTCCAAACTCTCTGGGCAAATAATAGGGACGCAAACTTACGGCCAACAGTTCGATCTCCCTGCAGCAAGTGGAGATTTTAACGTTTACATGTCCTGAGGTGCACCACTTTGTATTGACATAGACAGCAACACCCCCTCCTTTATTTTTCCCACTGGTATTTGCGTCTCTGTCCGCTGTGCTAAACCCGGGTAGCTCCACGATAACATCTGGGATGGTAGTTGTTAGCCAAGTTTCACTAAAACACAGCAAGCTGCATTCTCTGTAGGTTCTGACATTTTTCACCAGCAGGGCTAGTTCATCGATCTTATTTGGTAGTGAGTTCACATTTCCCAGGATCACAGAAGGCACCGAAGGTTTATATCGCCACTTTCTCTCAAGCCGCTTGGCTTTTATCTTAGAACCGACTTGGCTGCCCCGATGTCGTCTTCTTACCTCATCAGGTAAATAGGGAACCACACCTGCACGGGCATTTCTTCTCAGCGCTTGAAGTTGACAAATTGAATAGGCGAGTCTCGGTGTGTAAAAATCTATGTCAAGTAGTAAAAGCAGTAAAAAGTGTCCAGGGAGTGATTCCACATAAAAGAAAGTGGTAGAAGTGATCAGTGAAATAGAGAATAATAGTGAAAAAAGTAAAAAGATAAAGTCATACACGGAGCTGCTGGAATGGCTGCCAGTCGCGGCGGTGCCAGATGTTCAATAAGACACACTTGTTCTCTCGCTTGGAGAAGCTTCTTGACCACAAAGATATACAGTAGGTAATCCATGATCTCTGTTAATTGTGAAAAGATTATGTTTTGAGTATTTACTGCTTCAGTCTCCAACTCCCTGTCGGTTGTAGGCATGCCTTTCCTAAAGTGGAGCATTACTTCATTAAATTTAAATTTAGTCATTGTGTTTATTTATAAAGAAATGCTGAAGACAGCAACTGTCTGCCTGTATGAAATGTATTGTTTTAGTCGCACCATGTCGTAAGGTCCGTATGAAGCTCCACTGCTTACATTATTCTGTGTTCAGCTAACATCTTTATCCAAAAGGCACCTTATAATATCAGGATGCATTACAACTGTTTATAGATACATTTTTCACTTTGGAAAACAGGCAGGTTAAATTACTAGGTTAGACAATTTGGTTGAGGACAAGAAAGAACAAGCGAACTTAGGGGTTAAAGACCAGTGCCTTAGCCACCAAACCATATTTAACAATTCACTAACCACCTCATTTGAGGATCATATAGGATTAGGGCTTGGGGTTTTTAGGGAGCTCTGAAAAATACTTCTGACACATTTAACTACCATATATTATAACCCCTAAAGCCTAACACACAGGGAACATTCCAAGCATTGATACTGGAGTTCAAAATGTGGGGAGTTCCTCATTCCACACAAACAAGATACATGATTTCAAATTGGATGGAATTATTTAATACATTTCAGTTCTCTACAGAAGTCATTTTTATTTTAGAGATAACCATCTTTTCTAATTTGTAAATATGACAGTAGCAGAACTGAAGGAACAGCTACTATATACTACTTGGTTTGTTCCCAATATCAAATCATATAGTTGAGTTATTAAAATAGTAAATAAAATTCTATCCGCTAAAGCAAATGAATGCAAAATTAAAACGTACTGTACACTATATAAAACTTTTACGTTATAGAGTATAAAGTACCATTATACTATGTCCTGTAATGGAGTATTGCCAGTCTGTCCACAGTCAAAGCTTTACTTGAGCTTGCTGCTGCTTCAGTCAGCTCTCATTCTCTAAAGAAATACAGAACAAAGTCTACCTATAAAAGAATAAAAAGTTTACAGTACAGTAGGTGGTCATTTTATGTGGCCTACCTGTCCTTCTAGCACCTGACTGCTCAATCAGTGATGCCATTACATGAGTTGACATTGACAAAGCAGGTACCATCCGACGCATCTTTGAAGGTAGCAGGTGTTATCAGGAACACCTGCTTTGCTGGAGTATTAATGCACAACAGTCTTACAGATATGTTGAGAATGGGCTATCAACCAGATATCCAGGGCAAAAGTCCTGTGAGCAAAAACAGAGTTTTTATTAAAGCTGCCATCATGTTACAAGAGTTTGACAACACATGCTATAGAAACATCAATTTACAATGTAAAAAGCAAATGAGAGGCCATATGTGAAATACTGTATGCTGTTTTCCTCTCTGCATTATGAAAAGGAGAATACTGTGATAAAGGAACTCCAGAAAAAAACTATTATATTTACTGCAGTGCATGAGAGAAAATAATAAAACTGAAGTTAATTAATATATATGCACAATAAGAAAGCATAAGATTATGAGACAAGATAGAAGTATTTACAATTCTGAATAAAGGATGTAAGGAGAATCTTCAGCAAGGACACTGGGGTAGAGACAGAAGCTTTTTAAGGGTAGAATTTACAAAAATATTACAATTAATTGGTTCACACAGGGCCCTGTAGATACATGGAGCATGTTACATAGTGGTTTTATGCTTGTAGAATCACAAATAACATGTACCACCAAATCAAGACGGGTTAGGATAAACATCAAATAAAAATTGTTGACAAAATCATACATTTGCATTAAGTCTACATTTGTCTTAAGTTATCTGATGTTATTTTGTTAACATGATGCTGCAAACTTGGACAAAATCACAAGAGGCAGGCAGAAAAAGAGTCATGTGAACCAAGGAAACAAAAGTCCTCCTAAGTATGCTTTTCCCAAAGAATTCCACAAACATACTAAAGACAACAAAGACCAAGTATATACAGTACCTTCATTTTTCATCTTGCTGTTTAAATATAAAAAAGTAACACATCCACTGCAATAAATGAAACCGTCAGAAAGTAATTTTTGCAAATGCTCAGTTAATCCCAAAAATGTCCCACATGTTTGCAGTGCATTCACACTTAACTTACATTGTAGTAGGCAGCATAGTGGCACAGAAGTTAGTTCTGCTGCTTCACAGCTCCAGGGTTCGAAATCCAGACCAAGTTACCGTCTCCATGGAGCTTTCTTCCAGCATCCCAAGAATGAAGTGAAATGGCTGAGAAGAAGTGAGTGTGGATATGACTAGTTCAAATTTATCATACTGTGACCCTGATCTTGATAAGCAGATTATACATTGGATAGATGAGCAGATGATTGCAATTCCCAAGGTCACTACTGAGGCACTGCTTGCCATACTGCTTTATTAGTCACCACCAATCATTACTTGAGAAATAAAAATTGTATGAATTTACCCACAATAAACTTGTTCAACTTGGAGGCTTTCTTCTGATTTCGTTGGTACAATATTTTGTCCTGTTCAACCAGATTCTTGAATAAATAAAGCAAGCATATGTAAAGATTTTCATCCAAAAATATTTTATTAAGAGGATGACTGATAATTTTTAAAAGAGGTTACCAGGATCATGGGAGCCAGAACCTAATCTGTAAACAAACACCCCTGAGTTGCACACAATTCCACTGCATGTTCTTAAAAGAGTCTGTATTTTTTTTGCTCTGAAGTTAAAACATTTAGTGAGTGTAGGAAGAAAAATGAAAGTTGGGTTCTGAAATAACACCAAATTAGGCAAATGAGTCTAGCTTAAAGAATATTATTAAAAAAGAAAAAATGGGCATTTCTGGCACCACTCTTGATTGAGTACGAATAACACAGAAAATCTTTAATGACAGAGAAATTTTCATGGATCATCACAAAGAGCTGAAATTTCAATACATGAAATTTCTGCTAATAACAAAAGAGCACAACACTGTTTTATTTAACAAAAAATAAAATGTGCAGGTGTTTCTTTTCATATCCATAAAGACCCAGACAAACAATAACTGAACATTTCTTTTCTTTCATGAGTAGAAGCAGATGCACAAGGTAAAGCCTTATATCCAAAGAATATCTGACTGCAAAACCAAACTATATTTAAAGTGAAACAGGTGCACCAAATTCATCACTCACTCAGCTATGACACGAAATACAGTATCTGGCTTTGTATCCAAAAGCATTATTTACAGTAGCTGTATACTGATACAACACTATAACTTAAAGCAGGGATGTACTAAGGGAAATTAATGGCAAATTCAGATTAACTAGTTATTATGGAATAATATTCAGATTGATGAAGAAATGATGCAGAATCACAATTCAAATAAATGACTTCTTGACACATGTATTTGTCGTCTCATATAATTATAAGAAGGTATCTGGAGAAGTTAAACAGGACTTATCAGTCTTTTAATTTCCATGTATTTTATGCTGATTTTCATAAACAAAAACAAACCAAAAAATGCTAAAATCTCAATTTACTTCAATAATTTTGTCATTTCATTTTTATCTGTTTCTTTCCATAAATCATATCAGGGTTTCAGCTTGAGCCAGGGATATGTAATAGTGAGAATAGACAGGACAGACGAGGCAAGTCCACAAGCCCCAATGAAGCCTGGGTTTGTTCTATATAAGCCAAGCCTGTCCAAAGGAATGAAAATGTCACAGATGTTTTTCAGTAGGTCCAGAAGTAATGGTGGGTTACACCTAAGAATTCGTATCAGCAAGAAAAGCTGTGCACGAATGCGAAGAGATAAATCACTGACACCAACAGATCCCCTAGAACATGAAAGTATGGTTTCTCCATTTTCTCTGACAGGACTGCCACTGTAGCTTGCCTTCTGGCCACGAGCCTCTCGTTCCATCAAAATGCTGATCTCATATGCATCACGGCTCAAGTTCAGGATCAAGGCAAATAAGTAGTACCTAAAGAATAACAAAAACATAGTATATGCAGTGTACATCCAAATACAGACACAAATACTCAATCATGCTTTAGATACAGTATGTACTCTTCAGGCATAGCTGAATCATGCACAAAGTGGAAAGGAAGCATGGCACAGTGGTTAAAGCTATGTACTTAAAACCCCAAGGCTTTGGGTTAAAATTCCACTACTGATACTTTGTTACTTCACTTCAAATGTCACTTTGCCTGCCTGTGCTCCAAATGGAAGGAGGAAAAACAAACAACAAAACCAACTGAATCTCTAAGATGCTGTAAATCACCCTGGATAAAGGCATCCATCAAAAAAAAAAAAAAATAATAATAATAATAATAATAATAATAATATTAAATGTAATAGTTAATTATAGCCATTCTGCATACCATCTATATATAGTACTGTAACAGGAAAATTTAAAGACATTTAACACTGTATTTTGAAAGCTATGATGACAACAAACACTTAAATTATCTTCATTACACACTTGAACAATTAATGTGACTGCATTTGCTCTGCAGGTCACCGAGAAATTCATTAGGATCATTTTAATGTTACATAATATTACATCCCAGAATCAAGTGTCTTTTTAGAAAAACCTGTATTTTTCTTATTATATCTTTTTAGTACTTCAGCATACACTGTGTGCACAATTATTAGGCAAGTTGTATTTTTGAGGATTAATTTTAATATGGAACAAACACAGTGCTATCAGTCAATCCAAAATGTTAATAAACCTGAAACCTGAATGTTTCACAACAGAAATGTGAGTGTGAACATCATCAGGGGAATACATATGTGCGCACAATTATTAGGCAACTATTAGTGTGCAGATTTATTATGCAACTAAAGGAAAAATGAAAATTTTCCCATCTCACTTGTTTATTTTCATCTGTTATAGTGAGAATAATAAACACATCAAAATTTACAAATAAACATCTCTGACATTTCAAAAAAAATAAATCAGTCAATCAATGACCAATATAGCCACCCTTCTTTCCAATAACAGTCATAAGCCTTTCCATTCATGGAGTCTGTCAGTTTCTTGATCTGTTGACGATCAGCTTTTTGTGGAGCAGTGACTACAGCCTCCCAGACACTCTTCAGAGAGGTGTATTGTTTTTCTCCCCCGTAAATCTAACGTTTAAGAAGTGCCCACAAGTTCTTGATAGGGTTTAGGTCAGATGAGGAAGGGGGGCCATGTCATTATTCCTTCATCTTTAAGGCCTTTACTGGCTGGCCACGCAGTGGAGAACTTCGATGCAAGCGATGGAGCATTGGCCTGCATAAAAATCATGGTCTTCTTCAAAGATGTAGACTTTTTCCTGTATCACTGTTTGAAGAAAGTGTCTTCGAAAAACTGGCAGTAGGTTTGGGAGTTGATTTTGAGTTCATCTTCAATGCAAAAAGGTCCAACTAGCTCATCTTTAAAAATACCAGCTCATACCAGTACCCCACCTCCACGTTGGAGTGGAGCTCTGTGCCCATTACTGATCCACAGGTCCATCCATCTGGTCCATCAAGAGTCACTCTCATCTCATCCGTCCATAAAACCTTTGAAAAAAATCTGTCTTCAGATATTTCTTGGCCCAGTTTTGACGTTTCAACTTATGTTTCTTGTTCAGTGGTGGTTGGGTTTCAGCCCTCCTTACCTTGGCCATGTCTTTGAGCACTGAACACCTTGTACTTCTGGGCACTCCAGGTAGGTTGCAGCTCTGGAATATGAAAGTACTGGAGGATAATGGGTTCCTGGTAGCTTCACGTTTGATTCTTCTCAAATCTTTGGCAGCTAATTTGCGTCTTTTGTTCTCAACACGTTTCTTGCGACCCTGTTGACTATTTGCAACAAAATGTTTGATGGTTATGTGATCACACACCAATATCTTAGCAATTCCAAAAGTGCTGCATCCCTCTGAAAGACTTTTTACAATTTTTGACTTTTCAGAGTCAGTTAAATCTCTTTTTTGGCCCATTTTGCCTGAGGAAAACTAGCTGCCTAATAATTCTGCACACCTTGATATAGGGTGTTGATCTCCTTAGGCCACACCCTCCCTCATTACACAAATACACATCACCTGACGTGCTTAAATCCAATAAGCATTCAAGTTAATACAGCTTGGAGTTGGAATATACACATAAAAATGATGATATGGTCAAAATACTCACTTGCCTAATAATTGTGCACACAGTGT
>JANRMT010062813.1:95753361-95767406 GCA_026402145.1 Polypterus bichir lapradei
CTGCCAAATTTCAGCCTTCTACCTACACGGGAAGTTTGAGAATTAGTAACATTGGAAAGTTCAATATGGCGGCTGACAGTGGCGTCATACCACCGAAATAAGTATGCACATTGGTTTCGGTTAGCGCAGGGAAGCTGCCTACCAAATTTCGTGAAGATGGGGCCATGAATAAGAAAGTTCAATATGGCGGACATTGTTGATCGTTATGACCGTTACGCGTAGAATTTCCAAATGAAACCTGCTTAACTTTTGTAAGTAAGCTGTAAGGAATGGGCCTACCAAATTTCAGCCTTCTACCTACACGGGAAGTTGGAGAATTAGTGACGTTTGGAAAATTCAATATGGCAGCCGACAGTGGCGTCATACCATCGAAATAAGTACGTACATCGGTTTTGGTTAGCGCAGGGAAGTCACCTACCAAATTTCGTGAAGATGGGGTCAGCCTTCTACCTACACGGGAAGTTTGAAAATTGGTGACATTGGAAAGTTCAATATGGCGGCCGACAGTGGCGTCATACCATCGAAATAAGTACATACATCGGTTTCGGTTAGCGCAGGGAAGCCGCCTACCAAATTTCGTGAAGATGGGGCCATAAATAAGAAAGTTCAACATGGCGGACGTTGTTGACCGTTATCGACCGTTATGACCGTTACGTGTAGAATTTCGAAATGAAACCTGCTTAACTTTTGTAAGTAAGCTGTAAGGAATGAGCCTGCCAAATTTCAGCTTTCTACCTACATGGGAAGTTGGAGAATTAGTGATGAGTCAGTCAGTCAATCAGTCAGTCAGTCAGTCAGTCAGTGAGTGAGTGAGGGCTTTGCCTTTTATTATTATAGACTAGCAAAATACCCGCGCTTCGCAGCGGCGAAGTACTGCCTTAAAATTTTTATTAAGAAGAAAATTTAACCTTTTTAAACTGAGGGAAAATATGCCAATAATTATTTGTTAAGGATCTCTTTGTATACCATGTTGTCAGTTCGGCCCCCCGGTTGTAATATGACCAAGCTGTGTGCTGAGCTTACTCTTGAGCATGTAACTTACAGTTGGCCATGTGAACAGTAATCTTGTCTCAAATATCACAGCTTGGATTGCTGCTGTCATAATCGGTTTGAGTTTCATGGTTTGTTTCAATTACGATAGTATTTGCAGGATTTGTTGTGTTGAAGTGACATTCGGCATCTGTCAAGCATTGTAAGCACACAACCGGTTTCATCGATAAAATCACATCCAGCTTTTGAGAGTTTAAACACTCATAAACATCAAAGTGTCCACTACTGAAATCGTCACCTGTGAATCTAAGATGTTTAAGAGGCATTGGCGGTTGTCGAAAGGTGTAAAATATTTGGCCATTTCAGTACACTTGAAAGCGACAACCGAACAATTCATCGGCAGCCATCAACTCACATGCAGAACCATAGGTGAAGGGCTTAAGCATTTCACTCTTATAGTGCTCCTGTGTAGTATAATTATCTCCTGTACCGTCATCAGTCCAAAACCTTGAACCTGTCCCAGTCATTCAATACATAAGACACAGTGTTCCTCCGGATATCAAGAGTGAGCCTGATATGGCCTTGCAATATGTAACAAAGAGAATGGAAAAGGTAGGTGCCATCTCCGGGCATGGAGACCACTCAGTAAGTGACAGTTCTTTGATCGATAGTGATCACCTCGATAGACATGGTAATGGGGGTTGGAATGATAAAGGAAATGGGTACCTGAGCAATGTAAAGTAAGTCTAAAATACCTATACAATAACTATAATTGTAATAAACAAACAATAAAACAGCGGAGAAGCCGTGGATTAAACAGAAAGGCTGTAGTTATCAGTAGGGAGACGTGAATCCCGTGGCGAAGCAAGGAAGGGAATGTAGAGACCGGAGCGATGGACGGTCTTATATAGGCAGGCAGCCAACAACGTGGGAGGCGTTGGGATGGGGGACCCAACGCCACCTCACACAGTGACTGAGCTGCAGGCTATGGACGTATATATGTACGTAAGTAGGATTCAGTTAGCGTTGGGAACCCATGTACCAAATTTCTTGAAGATGGACCCATAAGTAACAAAGACTGTTGAAAAGTTTAATATGGCGGCCGACAGTGGCATCATACCACCAAAATAAGTACGTACATTGGTTTCGGTTAGCTCAGGGAAGCCACCTACCAAATTTCGTGAAGATGGGGCCGTAAATAAGAAAGTTCAACATGGCGGACGTTGTTGACCGTTATGACCGTTATGCGTAGAATTTCTAAATGAAACCTGCTAAACTTTTGTAAGTAAGCTGTAAGGAATAAGCCTGCCAAATTTCAGCCTTCTACCTGCACGGGAAGTTTGAGAATTAGTGACGTTGGAAAGTTCAATATGGCGGCCAACGGTGGTGTCATACCAACGAAATAAGTACGTACATTGGTTTCCGTTAAAAGTTTAATATGGCAGCCGACAGTGGCATCATACCACCGAAATAAGTACCAAATTTCAGCCTTCTACCTACACGGGAAGTTGGAGAATTAGTGACGTTGGAAAGTTCAATATGGCGGCTGACAGTGGCGTCATACCACCGAAATAAGTATGTATATTTGTTTTGGTTAGTGCAGGGAAGCCGTCTACCAAATTTCGTGAAGATGGGGCCATGAATAAGAAAGTTCAATATGGCGGACGTCGTTGACCGTTATGACCATTACGCGTAGAATTTCGAAATGAAACCTGCTTAACTTTTGTAAGTAAGCTGTAAGGAATGGGCCTGCCAAATTTCAGCCTTCTACCTACACGGGAAGTTGGAGAATTTGTGACGTTTGGAAAATTCAATATGGCGGCCGACAGTGGCGTCATACCACCGAAATAAGTACGTACATCGGTTTTGGTTAGCGCAGGGAAGCCACCTACCAAATTTCGTGAAGACGGGGTCATTCTTCTACCTACACGGGAAGTTGGAAAATTGGTGACGTTGGAAAGTTCAATATGGCGGCCGACAGTGGAGTCATACCATCGAAATAAGTAAGTACATCGGTTTCGGTTAGCACAGGGAAGCCGCCTACCAAATTTCGTGAAGATGGGGCCATAAATAAGAAAGTTCAACATGGCGGACGTTGTCGACCTTTATCGACCGTTATGACCGTTACGTGTAGAATTTCGAAATGAAACCTGCTTAACTTTTGTAAGTAAGCTGTAAGGAATGAGCCTGCCAAATTTCAGCCTTCTACCTTCACGGGAAGTTGGAGAATTAGTGATGAGTCAGTCAGTCAGTCAGTGAGTGAGTGAGTGAGTGAGTGAGGGCTTTGCCTTTTATTAGTATAGATTAAACACTGCATTCTATGGTATAAGCAGCTATTTTTGTACTTAAAAAAAATATATATTTACATACATGGTCTGGAACGGATTAATTGTATTTACATACAATGTTATGGGGAAATTACGTTCGGGTCACATTCAGAGTTTTAGAATGAATTACAGTCGTGACCAGAGGTACTACTGTATAAAGAAAAATATTATCCTTTACATTACAAAGTGCTCCCTAAACTGTCAAAAGAGAATTTGTCTTGGAGCCCAGCTTTTTACTTCAGCCACCTGCTGCAGAACACTACAAAGGTTTGCCAAAGTGTAATTAATTGCCAAGTGCACATCCAGTCCAAGGTGCACCTAGTGCTACTACTACATGGCACTGAGAAGAGAAAGAAAACCACAAAAACATGGCCACTGCCACACAATGCTAATACTACTAATGTTAAAAATCAATATAAACCACATTAGTGGCCACTCAACATGTATGTGCCAAACTAAGCATATTCATCTTTACGATGTGATTTCAGTGCCAGGACTTAAATTAGTGTGTCTTATTGGTAGGTAGATCATTCCAGAGTTTGGTTTCACTATAAATATGTCTTGAAGCCTATTGATTTTGAGCAAGATCATTTCAATGGATTGTGCTCTACAGAAATAGCTGTGCTTTTGTGCACATTTATGCTCCAACTGCAGCACCATTGGGAAAGGAAAAAATACAATTAACAAGATATGATTCTTCCATGTCATTTCTCATATAAAATTGGAATTAAAACTTAAACTTAAATGTGATGAGCATAACCAATTTTATAGTTAAAGTATTAACGATGGGGTCAGATTTTAAATGCATCTAAAAGAAAAATATGAAAATGAGGTGTCAAAATGATTAAAATCTGTTGATTAGGAAAAGAGTACAAAACTTGTCTTTAAAACTCCTTTTGAACACCTTTGTCTTAATAATCAAGAAGTTAAAGTTACATCTTACCCTCCAGATATTGACTAAATTTCGGCATATGAAACAGTATACAGTACTTGTGAGGGAAGAAAGGTGCAGTAGGCACCATTAGCTTTATTAGTAAAAATGCTATTTTATTATAAGCATTGTCTGAGATAATTGATGTCTTTTTATAGGCACTTGCATTCTTTGTGTTTGAATCAAAACTGAAAATTTGAACTTTTGACAATGACAAACCCCACGTCATGCTTTCAAAGGCAAAAGGAAATAAGAAAAACATTCTAACTCTTTCCATTTTAAAAAATATGCATAGCAGTATACACATTGTGCCACATGTTCTGCACCTGCAAATAAGCTGTCCAAATTAATTTTGAGTGTAGGCAGTTACATACTAAAAACTCTAAACGAATTTGTTGACCTTCCCACATGTGTGCTCTCTTTCAATTGCATCTTAAAATTGTCAAGGGTTACCCATCTATGTATGATGTGTAGGAAACAAAAGAATATGCCAAGTGATGCTACCATGTCACCTAAGATGTATGCAACATGAAGAAGTGGAAAAATGCAAAGATGGTAAATGTCAAAAATCTAGTTCAGAGACTTAGGATACCATTGCACACTTATTTTTACAAGTTGCTTTCTAAAAATTATTTTTAAATTCCAAGCATGTTAAATATAGCACAACCAGTAAGGCTCCTACAGAGAAATAAAAAGATATCACTTAAACATATTTTTGCTTTATTTATATTTTTTTCAAGTCAACATCTGAATTTATTTATGCTGCTTAAATGAATTTGCACACAGATTTGTTCAACACATGTAAAATTACAGCAAGAATAAAGTGCTTAAAAGTCTTTATTTATTGTCTCCTCGATTTTTAACTTCAATGATAAAATCAGTCTGCTTACGTAAGATATGTAAAATTCCACAGCTGGGACATAATATTAATAAAATAAATACATGAGCCCGTGTGAAATCTCCTCTTAAAAGTTCTGAATTTCTAGCTTTTGTTCTGGGCAATTGTTAAAAATAATTTTAATGATACAAAAAGTTGATCATATTAGAGAATATAATAGCTGCTTGCTTTCTTGCTGTATGTGCATTATGGCACAAATATACAAAGTATTTGACATTTTTTGTAAGACGCTTTATAGTGACTATCTAATCGTGAGTGTGTGTTTTGTTTATTGCCCTACTAAAGAACATGAGATTTCTAACAGGGGGATGCATGTGAAAATGTTCCTTTTTTTTTTTTTTTAAACATTTTATATTAGAATTCCAATCTACTGTTACGTATTGTGTATATAAACTTGATCATATTATCAGTTAAAAACTCTAGTTTCTAATAATACATTGAGAAGCGGTGTCTACATTCATCTGAAAAATATATGCCTATGAATGTTGTTATTAGAACATTGAAAATGTGAGCTTTGCTTTGAACATGTTAGCACTGACTGATATAAGGGGCTGAGTTTCTGAGAATGGATACTTACAGTTCAGTGCCTCTAAAAAGTATTCAGCTTTTTTTAAGTTTTAACATTTTATTGTAGTACAACATTAAATCACTTTGCAGAGATCACTTTTTGCTTTGATATTAAAGTGGTCTAATTTAATTACAAATATAATCACAAAATAACTGCGTAAGTATTCACTCCCTTCAATATGAAATGTCCAACTCATTACTCATTACTGCCGTAGCTGATTAGTTTTAGAAGACACATAATTCATTAAATGGAGACCACCTGTCTAGTCAAGGGGTTTGAATTTATTTAAGTATAAATGCATCTGTATCTGGAAGGTCCAGGTTGTGATGAATCAGTATTGGGACCTAACCTAGACACAATGAACAAAATTGAACACTTCAAGCAACTCCTTGAAAAGGTGATTGTAAAGCACATATCGAGGGATGAATATAAGAAAATATCCTAGTCTTTGACTAATCATTGTAATCAAGTTAAATCAATCATTAAAAAATGAAAACATTATGGCACCGCTGTAAATGTGCCTAGATTAAGCCATCCACAAAACCTGAGTGATTGTACAAGAAGATGATTAGTGAGGGAGATCATTGGCACCAATACCTATAATATCTCAAGAGGAGTTGCAAGCTGCATTAGCTGAGAATAGAGAGACATTGCATACAACAACAGATGCCAAGGTACTTCACCATTCTTAGATTTATGGGAGAGTAGCAAAGACAATGCCACTGTTTAAAAAATGCATATATATATAATCACAGAAGGAAAGTGGTACACTCTGAACTCAGCTAGACAAGTATTCTACAGTCTGGTAAGTGTTTTGTTCATCAGACTAAAAATCATTTTTAGCATAAGCCAAGAGGTTGGAAGGATGCACTGATTACAGCACATTGCCACACCCACCACACAACGAACCACCCAGACCCAAGTGCATCTGTGCAACAGGTGACACCTCAGCACCACACTGGAACTTTGTGAGGTTTTTTTTTTTTTTTTTTTTTTTTTAACAGTGGGTGGAGTGCCAATCTTGCCACCAACCCTTAGGTTTTCCCTGCAAGTTGGAGGACCTACTTGCAGGGCTGGATGCAGATTAACGTCATACCCAGGATGCAGCAATTTCAGGTTAAAGGCCTTGCTCAAGGGCCCAATGGAGTAGAGTGACTTCTGACGTTTAATGGGATTCGAACTGGCTACCTTCTGATTGCTGGTGCGAATCCCTATCCACCACTCTGCCCAAACACTGCATATTATCAAAAAAATACCATCACCACCGTGAAGCATGGTATCATGTTGTGGAGATGCTTCTCTGCATCAGGCCCTAAATGGTTTGTAAGGGTAGAATGTTTAAGGAATACAGCAAAATACAGTGAAATCCCAGAGGAAAACCTGATGCAGTTTGCAAAAAATGCTTTGGCTTTGGAGACCATTTCTTTTCCAGCAAGAGAAAGCCTCTCAAAAGTCTTAATGATGCGAGACATAAAAGCCACCTGTCTGCAGTCATTAGGTGAAGAGGTGCCTGTCTTCTTTGAACAGGAGCAATCCAGGTTGTTTTCCACAGCAGTGGCACTTTATGGAGCATTAGGGACAAACAGAATAGGTGACAGACATTACCACAAAGTTGGTTAGCACAGGACTTAAGACACTACTTTTTTTTTCTAGCAGGTTTTCCTGTGTGCAGCTTTCTCAATTGTTTCCTCACTTGGTCTTCAGTTTTAGACAGCCAATACTGATTGTCATCACTGGCCATTCCAGTTGAAGTACTAGGAGTTGTTGATATAGGAATGATGTTGGGGGATTTGTCATTGGAAGAAGGAGGCATTTAGATTGAAAATCTATTTAAAAATTGGTTCAGGGTGTTAGCTTTATGCACATTCCCTTCTGGAACCTGAGCCTTAGAGTACTTGAGTTCAGTAACTATGCCCAGTCCATTCCAGACATCTTTCATGATATTCTGAGTGAGTTTGTTTTCTGTTTTAGCCTTGTAAGCTTCCTTTCCTTTACTCAGTTTTTTCTTCAGCACATACTATGCATCCTCCAGAGCATCTTTGTTATTGGGTTTATATGCTGCTTTTCTCATTCAGGAGACCTTTTAGCTCCTTGGTAATCTAGGGCCTGTTGTTTGGAAAGTATAGCATGGTCTTTGAGGGCATCATTGTGTCGACACAAAAGTTAATATAGTCTTTGATGCTGTGATTATCTGTTTTTCTTGCATATTCATTGAACATGATAAGGCAGTGCCTCCTCATTGCACTGTTTTAAACACTACTGACTGACAACTGTTTTAAACCACATTTTAAATATTTAGAGGCTCCTTTGTAACACTACCAATCAGTACTTTTAGGTGTTGTGTTCAGTGCCCACTAGTTCCATTAGTACAGTACCCTACACACTGTTGTGCTTGTTGTAAATGGCAATTTAGTTTGTCCTGTCACCCACAATGAAAAGTTTCAAGATTTTCTTTTTGTTTGTTTCAATAACTTCAATACTGCTTTAACAACACTTAATATGCTGCTAAAGACATTTTAATTTTAGTTATCTCTGCCGATACATACTTTCACAATAAGATATAATGTAGATAGAGCTTCTTTTGTAATAAAAAATTGTACTTTCTTCGTATTCTCATTTTTTCAATTGCAATTTCAATTTTTAATTGTTTTGTATACTTAAAAATTGAATTGACTGCCAGAAGTGCAGAACTGTAAAATAATGTTTAGTGAGTACAATGTGCCTCTTGATGACAAAGAGCTGCTAAATTAGTGGAGATTTCATGAATCTGATTACACAGTGTTGGACAACTTGGCACAAGTCCTGTGCATTCCAGAGACAAGTGTATCTGCAGAAAGAGTTTTAAAAGTTTCCACAGCTGGTAAAACTTTGACTTCAAGGAGATGTCCACTAACATTAGAACATTTAGATCAGTAGTTGTTCTTCCAAGAAAAAAAAATCAAACATAGAATAAATAGAAGGAAATACATTTATTGTATTTAAATGTATGAATTGCTTATAATCGAAATTTGTCAGTTGTGTTATATGTTTGTTGTGCTGTTCTGTCTTATGGTAATGTACTATATCGTACCATGAAGTTGCTATCAATAGCCAATACTAGTCCAAATGTGCAAAGCTGATGGAGACATGTGCACACATTGTCATGGCTGGAATTGCTGTTAAAGGTGCACCTACTAAATGCTGACTTTAGGAGGGTGAATACTTATGTTGAAAATTGTTTTGTGTTGTGTATTCAGAATTCATTTAGATCAGTTTGAGAGATCTGTTTCCACATTGACATTAAAGAGTTTCTTTGTGTTGATCATTATAAAAAAATTAAATCCACTGGTATTTAAAGTTGTATCATAATAAAATATGAAAACCTCCAAGGGCTGAATATCTTTTATAGGCACCGTATCTTAAAGAACTTTGATTCATATGCTCGCAGAAAAGCTTCTCATTTTATCAGTGGCTGATATTAGTTGCCCTTTAGAGGTAAGGTGAATTTGGAACCTCTAAATATTATGAATGTAATCATTGATGTACAGCAAACCTACCATGAATCTTTCCTGCCTTAATACAAGCTTTTATTCAGATGAGAATATGTTAACAGCTCTCTCTGATTATCCTATCATCGGTTTTATTTTTACCAGGATGGCTTTGATTTCTTGGATCCTTTTCTTCCTATTCAAGTCACTGGGTACAGTGAACGAGAGTTTGAAAGCTGTTATCAGTATTACAAGGATCGTCACTGGATACAACACGAGAAAGGTGCAAATTTTGCTGTTTAAATACTGTGCTTGTTTGCCCACTCATTTTTGAAACCTCTTTTGAATTTTGGAGTTGCTTCCTTTCTCTGCACATACTGGCTAGTGAAATGGATAGAAGGAAATATAAAATTGGATTAAAAAAAATGATGCTATTGAGATATTTGCCATTGAAAAAAATAACATTACACTGGAAACAGCTAGGGCTGATTTAGGAACTAATGCTTAATTGTTTTTACATAATTCATTTTGTACATTACTAGAAATGCTACTTTTTTATACTGTGGCTATAACAAAATTTCCATTACAAATTGTTTCTGTATTTTGTGCGTTTACTGAAATTTGCAAATAATTATCGTATGTCTAAGATGCTATTTACTTCTCTATTTTTTTTTCTTCTTTTTTTTTGCAGCACATACAGAAAATGGTAAAAAAGAACTAATATTTCTGAGCAATAGGAACCCAGCAGTCTTGGAAAGAATTTGCTCATTCCTCTGATTATCTGATGAACAGTCTCCATGAATCTATGTAGATCAGTTATGGTTAGAAAACCAGCAATCTGAATTTGTATTCACCATATGGACATAGTATATTGATGGATGGAATTAGTTTTTCATGTTTCCCTTTAATGTACATGCTGCAAATTGTAGAATCCTAGGCTTAAAGGGACACTGCAACACAACAGATGTCTTTGTTTAATTTAGCCTTCACCTTTCAAGTATAAGTCATTGCAGTTGTTATATTTTATATAAGTAAAGCAATGTTGCAAAACCTTTTGTGTGAGTATTTTAATTTTAAAATGAAAGTATGAGTTCTTCCAAGGTAAGTGTGTAGATTAACTAAGCAGCTTAACTTTTTCAGAAGTAGCACTTTCCCAGAATGTCTGTTTTGCTCAAGGTTGAGCACAGCTGTTCAGTAGAAAATGTTTTTAATATAATATTTACTTAGTTTCCCCAAAACATTGTTTTCATAACCTTGCTAAGTCCTCTAATGCTAATTGAAAAAGTTTATTATAAACAAAGTAGCTTTATAAAATAACATACTTAACAGACCAATCATTAAATATTGGTAATACTGTTTATTGGTGTCAGTATTTAATTTGTTCATGTTCAGTAGAATCTCATTATGTGACGTGAACTACAAAGCAGAATATAGTTTTTATTTTGTAATTGTAGTTCACTCCTGTCTTTCTGAAACACAAGAGCATGTATCAAAATCAACATATGTAATTTGTTTTGTTGTATATGTAGTTGTCTGTATTTCTTAATTCTGATGAAAGCTGTATGGAGAAAATGAATGATCTCATAGAAATAATATTTAAAAAGTTACAGTGGTGATATACTGACATCGAAGGAACATTATATTGTATCTGAGGGTTAAAATGAGTGATAACTGAAGTCACTGTTAATCAATTTGGAAATCTGAAGCCGAGATAATGAGAGGAGTGTGCCATCTAAGATGACAAGTGAAACTGTAGAAAAAGCAGAAGAGCCCATTGGAATGCTGAAAAAAGAGGATACTTCACCAGTTATTGTATAACAATAAAGCACTCAGAGAAGGTGAGTATCACAGGGAGAAACCATGAAACTCACCAAGGGCATAAATTTCTTATTAGCAGTGTCATTTCTGCATTAAATAAAAAGCTTCCCTAAGCAATTTAACTTTTTATTGTAATATTTATAACAACCTTCAGCCTAGACATTTTTTTCCAATTTTATATCATGTGCTTCATGCAATTACCTATCTAGAAGTGTGGTGCTTCCTATAGTAGGTGAATGTGTCTTCTTTCCTGATACCGATAGCCTCTTTCCAGCTGAGGGACAGCCTGAACTTTCCAGTTTAGTGATGGGACTTTGAAGGTCATTGCCCACATTAAAATACCACCAACCCCCCCAAAACATTTGCACATTTGGTCTTCCCTTCCACCTTGGTTTTTCCCAATTGGTGCTATGCTGCTTACACAGTTAAAGGGGTACTATATACTTCTTTAAAGGTAATTTGGAAAAAAGAAGGATATTAATATCAGGAATGCATCATTCACAAAACATCACTCTGCATCTTGATTTTCACCCACTGCTGAGATGGATCACGCTAAATTTAAAAATGCCACAAAGGAGGCCTACATGTTATTCTTCCATTTCATGGGAAATACGCTAGCAGTATGATACTCATTCTTCAAAAAAACACAGAATCCTTCTATGGAAAGAAATTGTTTTGTAAATTGTTTGCTAGCCTCACTCTGACTTCACGGTACTTAAGTCAATGATTAATACTTTCATTTTTGAGGTGTGTAGTCTATATATTCTTTCGATAATATGATGTGGCTTCTCTTTTTCATCTCAAAGCGTTTCTAAACTTGAGGTGTTGCTATTTCAATTTGAGCAGTTCATAGTAAATATATTTTTCTGTGCAGTGTGTGGTTACAAGGCTCACACTTAGCATTCAAACCTATATAGCTGTATTTGATCAGATGACAAGAATGTCCAAAGGTGTCCAAATGATTTGCTGTCAATCAAGTCTGACCAGGCACAGGCAACTCTTTTTTTTTTTTTTGCGGCATGAACTTGTAGATGTCATTAGTCATTAGCAAAATAAAGACATATATTAGTCAGATATGTTAGCATTTATATTAGAGAAGTCTGCACATATATGAGAGAATTCTGGTATGTTGCCACCATGCCAAAAATGTCAGTGCTTACTATTACTAGTTATGAAAACAAATCCAGATGAACTTTCAACAGTTACATTTTGAAGGGATGAAGACTGAGGTATCACAAGTATTCTCTACATTTGAATTTCTTAATTTTTTTATATACATGTTAAATAAGGATGGACACTTCTGCATTCTTTTTTCCATGGAATCACCATGCTTTATTGAACTGTCCTTTAATCAATATGTCAAATAAGAAAATGGACTGAAAAAACTCAGAATGTGAACTTTGTGAAGTATGTGTATATTTTTAAACAGCTGTTATAGACTGATTTTAAATTTTGTATCTTTACTGACTTGAACATTATATCTTATAGATAAGTCTTATAGGATCTTAAAACATTGTTAATTTATTAGACCTAGAGTAATTACGATCAGAAGGGACAAACAGCCTGAGGAAGGCAAACACTGATTTATTATTCTTGTAATTATTGTTAATTCAATGTGAAGTTAGGCCTTTAGGTTTGGGTGCATGTGGGGCAGAAAGAGGAAGGATTGCAAGCAGGACAGAGCAGAACTGGGGAGAGAAGAGCAAGGAGAGACAAAAAAGAGAAGAGCCCAAAGAAATTGACAAGGACATCTGCAGACTGAATACAAATCTAAGGCAAATCTGCACCCAGACTTGAAGACTCCTCTTCAATCACCTTAACTTTCTGCACAAGTATTTTTAATGAGACTTTTTTTCAAATACATTTCTTAACTTTAAAATTTGTTTTCAAATACATTTCCTACTTTTGCTATAATTGGTTTTACTGCATTTTTATTAATGTTGCTTTATTAATAATATTACTTTTATGTTGTTTGGGTGATTGTCATATCCTCAGAGGGATGAGCACCTGAGAAAAGACATCTGTAATATAAAGCAGCAAGGCGAGAGAAAACTGTTTTGGCGTTTGGGGCGGGTATAGCTCAGGTCTGAAGACAACCCTTTGGTCTGCTTGTGCACAGCTAGTAAGTGTGTTTGCTTAAGATAGATATCCACATGCAGGTAAGGCTATGGGGGGGGGAGAGGTTTGGGGGGTGCAATAAAGCAGCCATATTAAGGCAAAATGCATTTTTTTTATATAAATGAAACTTTAAGAGGAGGGCATCTTGCATTCAAATAAGCAATTTAAACTTGGTGCAATCTCCTCTCATTATGTGTTTAGGCTTTTAGAACTTTTCAGTGTTGCACTTCAAAGTTAAGTGTCCACATTCTTTATTTGACTTTACTATTTGCAACATGGTCTTTCTAGAATTCTTGGTTATTACATCAATCAACTTGAATGCCACAGTTATCACTGACTTAGAAATTTTTCTTTGCATGAAACTCCACTTCCTATTTCAGCTCTGTCCAATTCTTAAATGTAAGTGCCAAGGGTGCATTAAACTATAATTAAGAGCTACAGTGGGTACGGAAAGTATTCAGACCCCCTTCAATTTTTCACTCTTTGTTATATTGCAGCCATTTGCTAAAATCATTTAAATTAATTTTTTCCCTCATTAATGTACACACAGCACCCCATATTGACAGACAAAAAAAATAATTGTTGAAATTGTTGCAGATTAAAAAAGAAAAACTGAAATATCACATGGTCCTAAGTATTCAGACCCTTTGCTCAGTATTTAGTAGAAGCACCCTTTTGAGCTAATACAGCCATGAGTCTTCTTGGGAAAGATGCAACAAGTTTTTCACACCTGGATTTGGGGATCCTCTGCCATTCCTCCTTGCAGATCCTCTCCAGTTCTGTTAGGTTGGATGGTAAACGTTGGTGAACAGCCATTTTTAGGTCTCTCCAGAGATGCTCAATTGGGTTTAAGTCAGGGCTCTGGCTGGGCCATTCAAGAACAGTCACAGAGTTGTTGTGAAGCCACTCCTTCGTTATTTTAGCTGTG
>JANRMT010062813.1:95796331-95826616 GCA_026402145.1 Polypterus bichir lapradei
TATATACAAATCTACATATATATATCTACATATATATATTAGGGGTGGGAGTCGATTAAAAAAATTAATCTAATTAATTAGAGGCTGTGTAATAATTAATCTTAATTAATCGTATGTAATCACACATGAAAATTTGCCCCAAATCGCAAATGTTTTTTTAATTTAAAAGGGTTTTAGTGGGCGACAGAATCAAATAATAGACATGGACATGAATATTGTAAACTCAAACTCTTTTAATTTCTGAAAAAAAAAATGCATTTAAACTGCATTTCAATTCAAAACAAAAACAAAAATATCATCCCTGGCTAAAATTGGGCAGACTTAAAATAAAGTGGTACTTTAAGTACATTTTCAGAATGGTATTGTCTTTAAATAATAATAACTAAAATTTCAACATAAAGTGCAGTTTTTCTTCTTAAAAAAATAAGTCAGAAACATAAGTAATTCGACCAGCTTCATCTTTAAACTCTGAGTAACCTTAGCCAAAATTATGTTGTACATTAGGCTAAAACAGTGTGATCATTGAACATTTTGTAAATAGATGTAATTAGAATTACTAACGGTCACGGAGTCCAATGATCCCCAGTAAGAGCCACAAAGTCCGCTTTCTGTAATGCATCTAATTTTGCTTGCTTTTCACTGTGCACAAAACCATGCTTTTATCAAGGCTTCGCTCGGGTAGTTTTTTGAAATTAAATTTTCCTCCGATCAGGAACGCGCTTCATTCCGAGTGTAACATTTTTGTAGCTGTGATGTGTGCATCAGTGTAATCGATGTACCAGGAAATCATGCATTGACAAAAGTTCCCCTTTGCTTGGAATTGAAAGTGTGATTAAATGCGTTATTTTTTTAACGCGTTATGGAGTACATGCATCGAAGCTTCTCAGCTGTGCTTGTGCTAAGAAAAGGAAACATTTTAAAAATAACGTAACATGATTCTGCATTAACCGCATATTTTTTCATACGTCTCAAACCAAGGGGATGCGAGGCTAAAATGAATCGGGAAGCGCGCGTACATACATCCCCTCTCGGGAATCGAACCTCGGATGTCGGCGCTAGAGGCGAAGCCTCTACCATTGCGCCACGGCGTGTGGCTTGTCTATTTGAGAGTATGTAGATCGGGGTATATATATACATATATGCCCACGTTTCGCAGTGGAGAAGTAGTGTGTTAAAGAAGTTATGAAAATGAAAAGGGAACATTTTAAAAATAACATAACATGATTGTCAATATACAGTAATTGTTTTGTGAGTGTTGCTGTCATCAAGGATTTGATCATCATTATTTCTTGCAATCAAGTTCGTATTTGGAGGATGTGTTTATTTAATGGTAGCTAAGACCCGGCTAGCTAAGACTTAAACGTTTCTTGCTACAGCAATTTTAACTCCGTTACAAAGTGATCCAAAGTCTCGTTTATACCTCGTGTCTTCTCAGTAAACTTGTATGTCGCGAATACCGTCATTCGTCGTAGGCATGACAAACGGCAGCAGGAGTGTGTCTATAAACTTAATGTAAACTTACGGTTCACGCCGTGCTTTGTTTCCGCAGTAGCTGCACTTATGAATATTCATTGGCCTCGCTCACTGAGTGCAAGGGAAAAACATAAAATGTAGTCTATAAGTTATTAATAGTAAAACATTAACGTTTTGTTCAGTTTCTTGCTACATAAATTTTAACTCCGTTACAAAGTGATCCAAAGTCTCGTTTATACCTCGTGTCTTCTCAGTAAACTTGTATCTGGCGAATACCGTCATTCGCCGTAGGCATGACAAACGGCAGCGGGAGTGTGTCTATAAACTTAATATAAACTTACGGTTCACGCTGTGCTTTGTTTCCGCAGTAGCTGTACTTATGAATACGCTTGTATGCATCACTTGCTTCATAATCTTTTTCTGCCTTCTCAATTGTGAAATGGCGTTTTTTGTTCAGCGCTGTTTGGAGGTCTTCCTTGTTCTCTACGTACTTACGTAGGAGGCGTGATGATGTCACACGAAACTCCGCCCCCCCACGGCCATCCAGCTCAACTCCATTACATTATATGGAGAAAAATAGCTTCCAGTTATGACCATTACGCGTAGAATTTCGAAATGAAACCTGCCCAACTTTTGTAAGTAAGCTGTAAAGAATGAGCCTGCCAAATTTCAGCCTTCTACCCACACGGGAACTTGGAGAATTAGTGATTCAGCCATTTTGTGCAAGTTATTTATGTCTGGCCGTAGCCAACAACATACCTTTGTATTTGTAAAAGTTAGCTTTTCTTTTCAGTTTTATTCCCTCAGTCACGTATACGCTCTCCCACCCTATATGACGCTGTTTCAAATAATATTGCATTAGTGTAATAGTGTTTTCGGATTGGCACTATTCAAGTCATCTCAAGTCAGAGATTTTCTAGTTTCCATTGTCTCAAAACACCATTCCCATCTACAGTTATTCCCAGTTTCAGATAAAAAGTAACTGCGTCAGATCTGGGGCAGGGGGTGGGTGTTGTATCGTGATTGTGACTGAGAGAATAAAAGTGAAAAAAACGCTAACTTTTACAAGTACTATAAATTTATACCGGTTGTTACAGACACAAAAAAAATGTATGGTTTTATTGTATAATATTAACAATAAGAGCAGCTCACTACTCAAAATGATAAATTTGCCGGGGAGCTGGTTTCGAACTCACGACCTCCAGATTATAAGTCAGCAGATCTTACTGCTGCACCACGGAAGCTGTCTTATTATACTTGCACCTTTTGTGAAAGTGCTCATTTGATATATGGACATCAGCCTTCACACATTATACAGTTTATGTCTACATTTTGTAATTTATTACTAAAACATGAAAAATGTTTCTGTTTTAATGATGTGTTTACAGAGATTGTTGTAGACACAAAACACACATGAAATTATTTCCCCTTACAATTCTGGGTAGCTCACTCCCAGATAATCAGTCAAGGCAGGAACTGGGAGAACTCCTTGGCTGTCCTACAGGGGGGTGGGGGTGGTATAGCAGGCTGCTTGGGCTTATAGACACATTTACAAGACAAAAGAGGTTGACTGAGAGGTGCGAAGGGATTTAAGGTGGGCCTGATTTATGAGTTTTTTCGTAGGCTCTGGTAATTCTAGTGTTAATAAAACAGACGTAAATGCAAAAGCATATACGTATGCACAAATTCCTCAACATTACACAAGGCAGAAAGAAAAAAAAAGAGTGCGGCACCCAAGAAAAACTGCAAAAGTGTTGCTCAATTAAATATTGTATCATCAAAAGATACTGAATGGTTTCATTTAAAATTGTTGTTACGTGAATCGATAGGAGCAATGTTAAAGATATTTTAACTATAGATGGAACTACGTAAGGTACCTTTAAAGAAGCGGCACGAGCAGCTGGGTTATGTAAATCGGATGTCTAGATGTTTGAAATGATGTCTGATGCTGCTTCTGTAATGACACCTGACAAATTAAGACACTTCTTGGTGTACTTAATTATGATGCTTTACAATTAAGGCAAGCGTTCAAAGGAACATTATCTGAAAAGTTGAATAAACAAACGGCTCTTTCAATCATCAAAGAAATGTTAGAAGCAGAAGATTTAATGAGACAGCAATTTGGACTTCCAGAAGAAGAAATAGACGAATCAGAGGTAAGGAAAGAGATAACAGCAGACGAAAATTTAACAGTGGAAGACCATAAAAATTATATCAGAAAAGTTAATTCCAAATATCATTTTTACTTAAGTTTTAGTAAAATGTGAACATAATACATATGTAACAATTCCCATGAAAAAAAACAATCTCTTTAAATTGTATTTCCGGAAAAACAAACCCCGGGGTTGGCGAGCAAAGCCATAAAATATGTAATAAACCTTGGGCAGATTCTCTACATGGTTCTTTTAAACAATCTTTCTGGACAAATACCAATGATTGAAAAAACTGCATATTTTCATTTTCAACTTTAAAATAATTTACCAAATGTACAGAAATGTAGGCGCTGAATCAATTCCAAATTATATCAACAATTACCTCATTCTGTTCTTGCTGTTGGGCATTTCAGCAACAACACCAGCATACAGCCATACTTGGTTCCCATCTTTATACTTGGCCACAACACGGGCACCCACATGCAGCTTGTCCAGCGTAGGGTGGTAATCAAAAGCCACGTGATTTCCAGAAAGCAAACTTTTTCCCTTGTTGTCAAATTTTACTTTATATTTGAAGCTTCCAGTATCTTGGTAATAAAAAAATAAACAATTTTAGTATTTTTTTTTAATTTCAGACCACACACATATACACTCACTACAGATACATTTAATGTAACCACACTGACCCAGTAATAAAAAGGTGACACAAATGTCTATCTTAAATAAGACAAACAGTACCGAGGGATTGCATGACCAAAACTTTTCCTACAGTTACAACCTAAACTTACTGACAGGATTGATGGCAATTAGTGTTCCTTTATGCCATGTCTTTGTTCTCTTCTTGCCCAAAATTCTCATGCCGAGTACCAACTCTCCTTCTGGGTTAGAGTTCTTATCTGGCTGTTGCATTGGAGGTCCACGAGACACTACAACTGTTGTTGGAGTTGAGGGAGTCACAGTTGTTGAGCCTTATGAAACAAAAAGCAGACAGAATATATCACACGGGGAAGCCTTATGGCAAAAATAAGACTAACACTGCAAGACAAAAGTACAATATTACAAGAAATCTAAAAAATAAAATAAAAAGGTAAACAAAACAAGAAAAAAATACTTCTAAATGTATACAAAGCAAGTACTTTTTAAATACCCACCACTTCTGTTTATTGTTGTTCCCCTCAGCAGGGAGGTAGAAGGAGGTTCTGGGGTTTTTTTGGTAGTAGCATCAACAAGTTTTTGCACATCCTGGGCAGATTTTTTTAAAGCAGACACAGTATCTTTAAACTGAGCAAAACAAAAAAGAAGAATTGAATGAATGACAATGAAGAGAAAATAAATACTAGCAAGATAACATTCTCTGTTTCTCTGTGTTATTGAATATTTATTAAACCAAACAAGTACAATAAAAATAACTATTTCAACCAGTCAAAACTATAAAACAGAATGCCTTGCCACCAGCAGCTTATGACCAACAAAGAAGGCTTAAAAAAAAAACAAAAAAAAAAAAAAAAACACACAAATGGACACACAACACAATGTCATAGAATTAAACAAACATCCTGACACCAACCATCAGCAAATCTAGCTTCCAACCAGGCACATGGCAGATTGTCACTAGTTAAAATGACCAATTTTTAATAAACTATCAAGAGAGTAAAGGAGGGATTCCAACAAGAAAATCAGGCAGCATTATGCCAAAAGAGACCATTAAGGTTCTCCGTTGGGTTCACAAGTTGTGTAGTGAAAAACTGATCACAGACTGCAAAACAGAGATAAGGTAATTCTAGAAAATGAAGATAACAATACCAAGGGCAGGGATGACAGCAGAGATGAGTGGCAACACTCATAGCTTAACAACTGCAAGGAGCGAGATGAATACACACATTTAAATTGAGTTTGTTGATTAATACGGTTTCAAGAAATAAAAAATACGTTTTTAAGAATATTTCAACATGGGGTGCAGCATGAAAATGAGAAGTCATGCTTCCACACTGAATGTTATCCTAAACAATGTTGTACGCAGGACTAGGCCCAGAGCTATCACTCTCATCAAACTCAGTAACAAGGAAAAGGCAGGATTTCTTACAAACTAAAGAAAAAACAATAGTACACAACCATAGCAAGCTAACCTGGACATATCACCTTTAAGCATATCAACAAGCACTACGATAATTTGGCATGCCTGGATCAGAAAAGAAATGATGCTGCCCAAATTCAAAGAGCCTTACTGTCAAAAATGAAAGTACCAGTCTTCAAAGAAGACAAGACGATTCTCAACGGCTTGGAAAGTTCCAATTACAGAAGAAATCAATGGTTTTAAATAAGAGGCAAAAAATTTTAATCTCTGAACAGAAGAAATGGCTATAAGATAGTATTAGGCACTACAGTCAAAACTCAAATTACTTTTGAGACTGGCAATGTATTTTTTAATAAATAATAAATGTACTACTGATTAAGTATATACACTTCTGCCTCTTATCCTTTAAGATGCTTCTCAATGTTCTGCTGCTCAAAAAGATTCAATAGCAGGTATTTGCCTCTCTTGAACAAATAAAAGTACATTTTTTGTTCTCACTATCTCACTCATAAACTACTACTGCCAAGCAAACACAACATAAGGTGAATATTATGCTTGCATCAGCTTACCATTCAGGTTAACCAAAAGTACACTGAGTAATATTTTTAAAGGTACTTGCTCAATTTTTAGACAATGTTCACTTACAAATCCTTTCACAGAGACATTACTTTTGAGGCAAAAATAAATCAGCACAAAAACATATTTCCCCTTACCATTTACAGTCACCTCTGATTTCTTATGTTTAAAGGTGTTTGTAACTTTTCCACTTAAATTTTAGCACACCAGTAAAACAGTGTTTACGAAAATTATTCCAGAACAGATATTTCATCTGGTTTACTGGCTCAAACAATTTATAACACACTCCTATTTTAGGACATGCCAATCTGAGTGCTATGGAGAACCGGGATGACCAGTTGACAGGAGAAGCTAACCAGCTCCAAAATGAATGAAGGGTAAATATTTGGTGGTGTAGTTCAAACTTTTGTAAGGATATCCAACCACAGTGACCTCATCTGGATCAGGTTGGTGTGTTAAATATAACAGATAGGTAGAATAAATTTTTGACATGTCTCAACTACAAAATGACAGGAAATACCTTTTTCATAAATTCAGTGGTGTTTTAATTCTTGACATTGTCTCATATTTTTACTAATTCTGTGGTTCCTGTCCTTAAAATAAATTAGTTCGGCACTCAAAGATATAAGTTGGACTTCAAGTGTCTTGATTAATTTATCGGACTTTGTTTCAACAGTACACCAAACTCCTTTGAAATCATCTTTTGTGCTTAACAGCTTTATATCATGCTGAGGAATTCTAAGCTTATTCTGAAATCACTGCCTGATGGAGTGACAGACAGTGACAAGATTGTCTATTCCAAATTTCTGCTTAATACTGGAAAAACACAAGACATTTTTATGCTAGGCAGCCAGCATAATCAGCAGTGGCTATATATGAATATGGGGTCCTTCATTACTGGGCTGAATTCCAGAGGGTAAACAGGAATCTTACTGATGTTTATACTGAGGTTTTGAGGAGAGTATATAAAAGAAAAAAGATGGGTAAACACAAATGTATCTAAACAGATATGTTATCATAAAAGCATCAACTAAAAATGGTCAGTCTCCCTATTTTGCTTCTTTGAATTAAAATATTTCACTTAAAGCTTAATAGATCGGAAAGCTATTATGTGCTTACCAGTGATGAATCCTTTGTAGCAATTTTTGTTGTGGTTGTCGGAGGTGGTTTAGTAGCAGGTGTGACTGTACAGACAAAAAGAAGTTATTTTTAAAATATTGAAAATGCTCAAAAAACATGGAAATAAAGGCATATCATTTCTGCACTAAACAGTGACCAATTTTTTTGTTGTTTTTCTTGAATCTGTCTAGAACAAAATAAGCCTGACATTTTTAAATAACTAAAGAATAAAATGTAAACAAGCAAAACTGATATTGGAACTAAAACTTTCTCACAAAATATTTACTAGAAAAGAAACATAATAGCTGAATAAAATATGTTTTTACTAAAATAGTTTAACAGTGACACTAACTCTAAAAGTTATGGAACTTAAATATGTGTTAACAGTCAGTCAATGTCAGTCAGTTAATTTAATGGGATTGGTAGACCAAGGAAGACCTCCACTGCCAAAGACCAAAGAATCCCCACAAAGTGAAAGCCCCAAATGTCTGCCGAACAGACCAGAAACAGTGTTCAAGAGGAAGATGTCTATCTGCAGAAGACTTCAAGAATAGAAATACAGTGGTGACACTGTAGAATGCAATCCACCAGGGAGCCACAAGAACAGGATAGCCAGATTACAGTTTCCAAAAAAGTACTTAAAAGATCCTACAGAATTCTGGAAAATGGTCTTGCGGACAGAGAAGACAAAGAATAACCTGTATTAGTTTGATAACAAGAGCAATGTGTGCAGACGAAAAGTAACCGTTCAAGATCCAAAGCACACCACCTCATCTGTTAAACATGGTGGTGGGAGTGTTATGGCTTGGGCATGTTAGGCTACCACAGACACTGGCATAGTTATGTTCATTGATGATGTAACTGCTGACACCAGTTGCACAAGGAATTCTGAGATGTACAGTAACATCTTATCTGGTCAAGTTCCAGTAAATGCCTCCAAACTCATTGGATGGTGCTATCCCCTACCGTAAGATAATCATTTCAAACATAAAGCTAAGGCAACGCAGGAATTTTTCAAAGCTAAAAAATGGAAAATTCTTGAATGGCCAAGCCAGTAACCTAATTTAAATCCAACTGATATATGCCATCCATATGCGAAAGAAAAACCTTAAGGGGACAAGCAAGCAAAAGCTGATGATGGCTGCATTAGAGGCTTGGAAGAGCATCACTAGGAAAGTTACTCAGCTTCTGGTGATGTCTGTTAATTGCAGGCTTTAAGTAGTCATTTCATGCAGGGCATATGCAACAAAGTACTAAATGTGACTGCTTTAATATACCTACCATTGCTATATCCCAAAAATGATGGTGCCCTGACTGAAATGTAAGCACATACCCTTAAATTAAAGTCTGCAATGTGTACTTTAATCATATTGGAATTGTTTGACTTGTAATTTTAAACTGTGGAGCAGAGCAGTAAATAAGGCAAAATGTGTCTTTGTCTCAAACATTATGGAGGGCACTGTATCTAGAATGTTTATCCATGTTCTTCTGCTTCTAATGGTGGTATTATATGCATTCAGCTGTCAAAAAGTATTTTATGTTCTTGCTAATTTCCTCTCTTATTAGAGATGTTTGACATATAACATTTTCATGTCTTTAGACAAAAACTGGCATAGGATAAAGGGTACCTGAGTGAATAAACAACACTTATGCCCCCTTATCATTATTTATCATTCAATAAAAATAAATAAATAAGTTAAATACATGGATCACTTGGTCAACTTTTTAATAACTGGAACTGAGTCTTAACACTTAGTATAGGCATTTATACATACTTTATTGATCTGTATATTCAAATTGGTATTCAAAGAAATACAAATAAATAATATTTCAGACCTTGTGAGAAGTGTGTAATAGTTGTGGCATGCTGTTTAACAACATGGAACTAATGTGCTAAGAGTATCAAAAATTTAGAAGGCTAATAACTTATGGTTCTCTTAATGATGCACAGAGATGAAAATGTTTGACTAAACTCCAGAAAATACTTGACAGAATACTGAATGCCTAATCTCTTTTTCTATTATGTTTTGTACATTTGTTTTGTGCCATTGCATAAGGGCTATATCATTTTCACTTCTATTGTATTCTTTTCAGTGATATTGAATTATAAAACTACAAACTGAAGAAAAATATTTCATTATTGAAATCTGTCTTTTCAAAGAAGACATTTAAAAAGTGAACAAAAACAGATGAATAAATAAAAAGGTAAAAAACAATACAGTGACAAACTGTTAGTGGAGTTAGCTTGTCGTGGTACTTTGTTCGTTCCTTGGCTAGCAAGTAGTACTAATGCAACTTTTTTTTTTTTTTTTACTAACTTCAACTAATCTCAACATGTTTAAATCCAATTCAATTTCTCCCAGTGTGATTCCCCTTTGCCTTTACTTTCGTAAATGCATTTCAGTTTCTTGAGTCCATGCCCTTCAATGCAAACACAAAGCAACATTTGAAATTACCACCCATTATCAGTGCAGACCAATGTATACAGAATCACACATTCAGCAAAAACAATATCAGTGCATCCCAAGGCTCTCCCTCTGTAGAGTTGTTACTACATTCCTTGTAACTATTTATTTTGTTCCAAATCTGTTTTAATTGTATTTAGGCCCAACTTGTGTATTATATCTGCAGAGAATAACTGTATGACTAGGTTTATCAAAGACAAATGCTATTTTTGATACAATTACTTCTAAGGTGCATTTTTATGGGGATGAAATCTTGAGGCACGTCTAAACTGTGATTTACAGATATATCAGCTTGGATATCTAAGGAAAATACTCTGGCAGACGAGACATGAAATGTTTGGCAGACGAGACATGAAATGTTTGGCAGACGAGACATGAAATGTTTGGCAGACGAGACATGACATGTTCAGATAAATGAAAACATTACAATTAAAAGATATTTTAAAATTACTGTACATTTGCAGCATCTGCAAGTTCAAACTACTGCAGCACTGGAAGGTTTGAAAGTGTTAAAAGTATCCACTAAACGAATACATTAAGTATTTTCCAATGACTTACACAGTTCCAAAGATTAATTAACTAGGTGTTAATGTGTATTTATGGTTAAACAATAATGTGTTAATTCCAGTTCTTTTGTGAAGAGTGACCACTGTTCAGCAGTTGCTAGAAGTTTTTGCAAATAAACTGTTGTCAAGGCAGAAGAGGAAGATTCTGATGTAAAACAATTATATTTTTTAGACATATTTTGGGTGACAGCTGTCTCATGAGTAACTCTACCTAGTTATGTCTACAGCAAGGAAAGACATATTTGGGAAGACCTGTGAATAAGGTAAGAACTAGAGGACTGTGTATGTGCATTGTTATTGATAACTTAAAGGGTAATAAAAGTCCTTCAATAAAACAGGATTAATTGTTATGAAGAGCTAATACTGATATGTTACTTTCATTTGATTTATTAGGAAGTGTTCAAATATTTTCTTTAAAATGGAAAAAAAAAATAAAAAACTGATTAAAAAAAAAGCAAAAATTCAAGTAAACTGTGCAATTCTTTGGTACTATGAAATGATAGATAAAAATATGTGCATTGTGTTTGTGTATATATTTGATAAGACTTTGAGATAATGGCAAAGGAGCAAAAGAAAGTAGATGATGAATCAGTTAAAAAAAAAAATAATCCAGATTTTATTTAAGAATTAGTGAGACACATGGACCTATGGGCCTAAAATAAAATGCTACAAAATACTAGTTATGTACACAACAGTAATCTCTGGTCACTGTTTGCAAATGTAAGAACTTACACTTGATTATGAATTCTTAAATACACATGTACAGTGCCCTGGGGGATTATTAATAGATAGGCCTGTGGGGACCATGCTTTAATTGCAATAAACTTTTCTGCTTACCAATAAAGTGCCTACCAGGTTGCCGCTACCTAAAATTTTTTGAATTTCCAGAACATTTCAAGTCTAGCTCCATTAGGTTGCAAGTAATCACTTGACAGACATTAACATTTTGTATATATAGATGGTTTGTTGATTTTAACGTTATACTAATGTTTTTCTGTAAAATGCATCAGGCAGACATAATACGGATTTGGCAAGACTAGTACATTATTTTCATCCCATTGCTTATCAAGCAACCAAACATTTTGTGCTGAAAATGTTGCACCTTATTAATATTAGATATTGTAGTGCTATTGTTTCCTGTCTCTCCTTGTGTTTTATTTATAACTATAGTAAACCTGAAACTGCTGAACATTTTCCTTGTTCTGTTAAACCTCTGCATTCTTAATGATACTTTTGCAAATCTATACAAGCAATGCAAACAGAAAACAGTGGAGATGACAGTGTCCTCCTAACTGCCTGTGATCTACCACAAACTCAGGCTTTCTAATTTATGCAATCAGTTTATATTTTTGAATTTCAAAAAGAACATATTAAAACACCAGGGATTACAGTAGCCATGCTTATGTAATATCTCAAAAATGATTTATTAGGAAACTTCAAGTTGTTGTCTGACTTGTGATGATGCATGTACAGGTATTCTGTAGGTATGGACTATAGATACACATGAATGTAACAAAGATATATGCAGGAGACATTGCAGCCAGATATATCAGTATTTCAAATGATTTTCTTGTTGAATACACTTCAAACTTTTTTTTATTTGATGCCTCATAACATGCAGAAATGTAACTGGATATTAATATTTATGTAAATAATATTTGTGGCATTAAGTTACATTTCAATGACAAAGGATTACTTAAATTGTAAATTATTTTTACTTCTGGCTCATCATTTAAATATGAACATTACTAAACTTAACTTTACATCAAAGTAACTCCTATTTGCAAGGCAAGACATTGCGCAAAACAAAAATTAAGGTCAAAAAGCATTCACATACTTTGTTATATTAAATACTAGATAATGCATACCACACTCGACTGCAACAACATCGTCGTCATCATCATCGTCATCGTCAATCTCAATTATTTCTGAAGGTTTCATTTTTACTGCTGGACTCTCATCTTCCGAGCTGCTCTCCCTATAATTTAACCCCATCTTCTTATAGAGGTCCTTGATTAAAGATTCACAGTCTATAACAGACCTAAAAGATAAAATATGATTCAGAACTTAAAAAAATATTTTGAGTATTTTTCTTTTGTTTCAATATAAAGTTAACAGTCTAAATTTCCGATTGCAAGGGTCCAGACACTAACTTAGCACAATTGGCCACAAGGCAGGTTCTTGGACTGTCATTTGCAGAGCCCATACGTGCTCACAGCTATAAAGGGCTAAATTAAAATGTGCCAATTAACTTAATGCACCCAGGAAACCCAGATTATTCAGATAAAACACTGACACAGACACTGAGAGAACATGCACACCCCTTTACAACCTCTTTGGAGACAGTTACAGGGATAAAACCAGAATTCTGGATGCATGACTCTGCAGAACCAACCACTGTGCCACAATTTTTATTTAAATTTGTCTATATCATAAGAAGTGGGCAAGATATCACCTTTAGCTAACTGCACAAGGAAACAGTGTAGTTTATCTGAGGAAAAACACTATGGCATCACAGAATTAAAATTATTAAAGAAAACAGAATTCAACAATCTGCTGCACATAAACTAAACTTATTCTCTACTGTAAGACCAAAGTGTTAACATCTAAATCGTTAGAATAAATACTCATACATGTGTTATCTCCAGATTTCTGGATTAAAATTCAACCCTGCCAGAATATGTTTGCTTTAAAAATTGGCATTCAGTTTTTAAAATCAAATACTCTCTTGCATTTTAAACAGTTTTAATTTTACTTCCTTGAATTCACATATAATTTGTTGCAGTATATAATAATGTCAGGAAAGAAAATAAAGAAAATCTTATGCTTCTAAAACATTTCAACTTTTTGTCTTTACATTGTAAAGGGAGAGCCTCTCCTGGCATGTCTCTACACCCAGAATAAAGTAAAATGGTGCATTTATTTTAAAACTAATTATACTGACAAGAAACTAATGTCCCAGGTTGCTTGCAGTTGCCTTAACGCGCTTCAGCCAATGACAGTCAAAAGTCATAAGCCGAGAAAAGCCAGGGCAATGAGGACACAAACAGGCAATAGTGCGGTGCAAAATGTGCATAGAACTTACATTATTCCAATGTTAAAAGAATGAAGTTCAATGCAGCCTTTCTTCTATAATAAATTATGTCAATAAATAATCAATAATAAAATAGTGTTCATGGTGAAGGTTAAAAACAATAAAAATATACTTCGAAAACAGGTTAAAAGTCCGAGGTTATAATCACATTCAGGATCCATTCATCAGCTGGGGAAATGGCAAGGAGATTAGGAAAGGCCAAGATTAGAATTGAAAAGGAAGAGACAAACAAAGGTGTAACAACAAATATGCAATGTAAAGTAAATTCCAACCCAAAGTTTAAATGCAAAAGTAAAATAAGTAACGCATTAATAATAATTTGCTTTAATGCCAGAAATATCAAAAATAAAACAAGTGACTTGGAGGTGTATGTATCAGAGCATTATTATGATATTAAAGCAATAAAAGACTCCTGGCTAAATAACAAAGATGGGGATGAGTATAACATTGATGGGTATACATTTTTAGAAAGGATAGATAGATTGGGGGGTGGGGGGTGGGGGGGGGGTTGCCATTTATGTAAAGCAGAATTTAAATGCAAGTCTTCTTCAGTCAGATGAGTAGCCACATCTTAGTGAGAACGTCTGGAGTCATCTAGAAAGCAGTTGGGAATGGGGCCTTATTTTAGGATTGTGCTATAGGCCCACCCCCAGTGCAAACAGTAACTTCAACAAGAATCATTTTAATAAAATTAAAAATGTAATTTGGCTGAGGGATATTATAGTCATGTGGGCCCTGAACCACCCACAGATTAACTGGGTTTACTATGTAAATAGTGGAGCTTATAGAAATACAGTAATCAGTGACTGTTTTTAATATACAGTGATCCCTCGCTATATCGCACTTCGACTTTCGCGGCTTCACTCTATCGCGGATTTTAAATGTAAGCATATCTAAATATATAACACGGATTTTTTGCTAGTTCGCGGATTTCTGCGGACAATGGGTCTTTTAATTTATGGTACATGCTTCCGCAGTTGCTTTGCCCAGTTGATTTCATACAAGGGACACTATTGCAAGATGGCTGAGAAGCTACCCAATCAGAGCACGTATTACATATTAAATAAAACTCATCAATGATATACGATATGCTTCCTATGCGGTGCTTCACACACTTCAAAGCTCTAACAGCACGTATTGATTTTTGAGTGTTTGCTTTTCTATGCCTCTCTCACTCTCTCTGACATTCTCTGCTCCTGACGGAGGGGGTGTGAGCAGAGAAGCGGTTTGCACAGAGGCTGTTTGCTTAGAAGATACGGACGCTCCTCTAAAAAATGCTGAAAGACATTGATCCCTTCAATGCGGCCACGGTGCTTCGTTTACTTAAAAGCCCAACAGCCCTATTGATTTTTGATTGTTTACTTTTCTCTCTCTCTCTCTCTCTCTGACATTCTCTGCTTCTGACGGCACTCCTTTAAGGAGGAAGATATCTTTGCATTCTTCTAATTGTGAGACGGAACATCTCTGTCTTGTCATGGAGCACAGTTTAAACATTTGACTAAAGGGTGTTAATTCATGTCTAGAGGGCTCTAATAATGTTAGAAAATGTATTTAGAAGGTCGTAAACAGGTTTTCTATGCTCCAATTGTGAAAACATTTGATTTATAAATAAAGAATCCTACTTCACTGAAATTCATTTATCGTGGCAGAGTCTGGAACGGATTAACCGCGATAAACGAGGGTTGACTGTACTATGTTAAAGCACCAATGCGAGGAGGAATCCCTTTTATTTTTAGTACTTTATAATAACCAGGATAGAACTGATGTTATAGAGGTGATTCAGCCACTAGGTCTAGTGCCTTAACACTAGAATCCCTGAAGCCTACAAAAAAACCTGTAATCCCAGCCCACCTTAAATCCCTTCGCACCGCTCCATCAGCGTCTTTTGTTTTGTAAATTTGTTGATCAGAACAAGCAGCAAGCAGCCTGCTGTCCCATCTCCTGCCTTGACGGAGCTCAACTCGGGCAAAAAGTTCTCCCAGCTCAAGCCAAGACTCCTTATCTGTGTGTGAGGTTCCTGGAGTTGTATAGGGTAAATAATATAGCACATTGTTATTTGGAATACATGCATTTCATGTGTGTTTCGTGTCTACAAAGATAAGGGTAAGTGTAGGATGAAAAGAAACAAATGCGAGGCAAGAAATGCTGAACACATACCTAAAGCAGAAAACTTTTTCCATTTTATACTAATGATGAAGTGTATAATTTGTGATGACTTTAGTCCAAATATCAAATAAACGGGTGCTTTTTTTATTCAAGAATATAAACAAAGAAAAAAAAAAAGCATTTGATTTACATGTTGCTGTCAATGAGTTAAAAGTCCAAGATAAAAAGTCAATTGACAGGAAGTTGATGTGCATTCTTAAATGGCTTGTGCTGATTGACACATTTACAAAACAAAAGACACTGATGGAGAGGTGCAAAGGGATTTAAGGTGGGCCGGGATTACTGTTTTTTTCGTAGGCTTCAAGGATTCTAGTGTTAAGTGACCATAATAAAATACAATTCTGTGTTTTGGAAGAAATGATACAAAGACGAAAACTGTCAAGTTTAACTCTGGTGGGGCAAATTTTTGAAAAGATGCAGAAAAGTCTAAAATGGATAAACGAGGATAATATTTTAAGTGTGGTGACAGTCAATGAGCAGTGGAATGTATTAAAAAAACATTTTACACATAATGCAGAACAGACACATCCCAAAAACTGGAAGTAGTAGTAAATTAAAAAAAACTCTGCAGTGGTATGAAGATAAAAAAGAAGCTGCAAAGGAAAATTCAGCTATATAATGTATATAAGTCTAATAACTTTTAATGCTAATAATAGAGGATATGAGAGCATGAGGGCAAGCAATTAGAATGATATTAGAGAAGCTAAAAGGCAGTTACAGAGGAATATATCTGATAAAGCAAACGATAACCCAAAAAGATTATTTCAGTATTTAAGTAGAAAAAGAACAGTCATGAAGGAGGTGAACTATATCAGAAAGAGTTAAAGGGAATTAAAATAAAGATGTTCTAAAATTGCACTTTAAGTAGATAACTTCCCAGAGGTAACAGGGACTCTGAAGAAGGTACCATATGATTTGGAAATTGTAGATGGAGAAGTATTGCTCAGATTAAATAGGCTGAAATCAAATAAATCACCTGGAACAGATGCAATTGATCCTCGAGTGCTTAAGGATGTTAGTGAGTACATAAACCCTTAATGCATATTATCAGGAAGTCACAGTTCAGTAGAGAAATTCTGAAGGACTGAAAATGGCAAATATTGTCCTGTTATATTAAAAGGGTGATCAGGCAGATACAAGTAACTATAGGCCAGTAAGTTTTACGTGCATTAAAAATAAAATTATTGGAAGAAATTATTAACGAAAATACAGGACAACACATAGCAAGAACTGAAGCTCCACTGAACAGTCAGCATGGGTTCAGTCAAGGGAGATCTTGTTTTACTAACATGCTGGAATTCTATGAGGAAGCAACAAAAGGATACGTCCAAATTGGTGCCTATGATATGATTTATCTTTCAGAAAGCATTTAATATGTTCCAAATGAGAGGTTAGGTATCAAACTAAAAGATGCGGGATTTCAGAGTGTACTGTGTAGATGGGTGCAGAATTGGCTAAAAAACAGAAAGCAGATGGTCAAAGTAAATATAAAGTGGGAAGTAAAAATGTTGAAAGTACACTTTATATGAAGGGTTTAGGAGTTGTAGTGGACTCATCTCCAACTACTTCCAAACAGTTTTCAGAAGACATTAAGAAGGCTAAGAGAATGTTAGATTATATAGCAAAATGTATATAGTAAAAGTCCAAGGAGGTTATGCTGAAACTTTATAACACACTATAAGGGCCTCATCTGGAGTACGGTCTACAGTTTTGGTATCCAGGCTACAAAGGACATAGAAGCACTAGAAAAAGTCCAGAGATGAGCAACTAGGCTAATTCTAGGACTGCAGGGAATAAGTTATGAGGCATGATAAAAACATCTGGGCCTTTCCAGTTTACGCAAAAGGAGATTAAGAGGTGACATGACTGAAGTGTTCAAAAGTTTTGAAAGGTACAATGAATCGAGATTGTTACTTTGCCCGAAATATGCACATCGCGGGTCAGGTCGCCGCCACTGTCGGGCTGCAAATGAAAAGACCACCAGCGGCATTTGCTCAGGAATACACCATCCTAGTCATGGCACTGGAAATAGAAGTGTCAGTGTGTCATATTTACAGTATGTGAAAATAAACTCCAGTCACGGCTCTGTGCAAAAAGAAGCCTCATTAACTAATACTGCATTGTTCAATTTGAGATCTCTTATTCTCTTTACCTGTAAACGACAAATTTCTTACAGAAACCTTAAAAATATCTGTCCCTTTGTTCTTTCTGGATCCATTTCAGATCTTTTACTGTCTTCACCTATTCCATCAACACTAGATAGTCTTGTTGACCACTATACAGCTCCTTTAAAACATAAGGTTTCTTTTAAGTATTCAGCTCCACGGTATAACTCAGAATTGTGATCTATGAAAGCAGCTGGCCAACGCCTTAAGAGAATGTCAATTAAGTCTGGCCTCACCGTGCACATCCAGGCTTTCTCTGACCAGCAAAGAGCTTATAGAGAAGCACTAACTGCTGCCAAGAACACCCATTTTGGCAGAATAATAGAAAGTGGCCATGACAACCCAAGGGTTTTGTTCTCTGTAGTTAATAAACTACTCAAACCCGCATCTGGCTCAACTACCTCTTCTACTGAAGTCTATGAGAAATTCCTCCACTTTTTCTGTAACACAATTAAAGATCTAAATAATTCAACTAACATAAATACATCATCTGTTTATATCTTTCCGTGCTTTCCCACTCCATCCAGCTCCTTCTCTAAGTTCTCACCAGTCACATCTACTTTTGTTAATAACCTGCTTTGTAAGATGAGGCCGACTACTTGTGTACTGGACCCCATCCCCAGCACACTACTTAAATTCTGCCTTCATGCCATAATCCCGACTATTACAACAATAATAAATTCATCTCTTGACACTGGCTCTGTGCCGCTCACTTAAAAAAGTCTGGTCTTGATGCTGACAATCTTAACAATTTCCAGCCTATTTCCCACTTAATCGAATATAAAATTCTACTAATAACCTACAAAGCCTTAAACGACCTTGCGGCAAACTACATCAGCGACCTTCTCCATCACTATGTGCCTGTCCGCCCAATAAGGTCCTCTGATTCTGTCAATCTTGTTGTGCCCCACAATAATCTACACTCCATGGGTGACAGGGGCTTCAGCTGTATAGCGCCCAGACTCTGGAATGACCTACCGAAATTAATCAGGTCAGCTGACTCCATGATTTCTTTTAAAAAAACAACTCAAAACTCATCTGTTCAGGAAGGCTTTCAGCTCTACCTGACTTTATTACCCATCTCTCAGTTTACCTCTATGTCAAGATGCTAATGTAACCTGTATGTGTGTGTTGCTAAACCATCAATTATGTTGTATGTTAGGCTTTTTCTCTGAATTTACTATCTTACTCTTCTTTATTTATTTATCTGGTTTAGTACAATGCTATATACTGTATACCCTGCCGTTCTTTCTTAAACTCTGTCAAGTGCCTTGAGCATGGGAAAGGTTCTATATAAATAAAATGTATTATTAGTGTATTTACTTTAAAATTAGTTTAACAAGTGCAAGGGGACAAAGATGGAAACTTATTAACATTACAACTTTTTCTTCATATAAAGAAGTCCAGAAAAATGGAGCAAGTTACCAAGAAGTGTGGTAGACAGTAGGACTTTAATTACCTTCAAAACTCGACTTGATATTATTTTGGATGAATTAAGCAGACTCTGTTTGGTTGAATTGCCTGTTCTTGCTACTCACCCACACTGTTTGCTTCACAGAAATAGACATCCTCTAGCTTACCACAGTCCTTTCTTAACTCCTGATTTAACCTCTGTCCCTTGTTTATGCTACAGTCTTTCCTCCTCGTCTCCCCAGCTCACCTTTCTTGGGTTTTGCTGTGTTTGAATAGCCAGTCTCAGACGTCAACACCTGTGGTCCCTCTCACCAACTCTTGTCCCAGCTACCTAAGGCAGCACCCACTAGGGTGCTAGGAGTCAGACCTCTATTGTTCTGCCACCTGAAATCAGTCTAGCATGACCACTGGAGCTCTCGATTGCTCCCGCTCTTCTGGGATGTTCAGAGGGAGTGACACCTACCTCTTGCTCTCTGCGGGGCCACTGACCGCTTTGTTTTCCTTCCACCACACTGACTTGTAATCCCCAACACTTTTTCCAACCTTTCATCCACAATCTAACCTCAGGCCCCTTTTATTTTGAGTGTGGGAGCCTCGGTGCTCTCTTCACATGCATATGAATTAGCCAGTTTCCTCATTAAACACCACAACCACATGCACTCTCCCACTCTCTCTTACACCTGTTACAGATATGACTTCCAACGCATACTGTATATGCAAACTACCTCTATAATTTTCTACTAAATTCCTTAGTTCCAGTCACGTGTGAAGAAAGCCAGGTCAATAATTATTATGATAATAATAATTACATAGCCCTATATTACTATTAAGCAAAATAAGCAAATGGTTACAGCACCAAATTAAATGGGGACATGACTGATTTTAAAAGAGTAGGAGCAAACTTAATTGTAAATTAATCAGAATGCATTCAGTTTCATACTGCTGCTGTCAGGTTTCCCAGTTACAGACTGATCTAAACAGCAAATGGGTGTTGTAAATAAGCACAGACACATTCGATAAACGCAAATGAGAATCAGAGTCACTGACATCATTTGAATAATTACAGGTGACCATGATAAATGTATTTTTAGCAGAATGATCCCTAACAATATCTTTTAAAAAGTGTACATTTGTTTCTTGTGTTTGCAGCAGCCTACAGAAAAATAAGAAATAATGCTTACCTAACCTTTTATTTGTATTTTTTTTAAGTTTTAATGCTCAAGATAATTGTTCACAATTTGGAATTATTTTGTTTTTACCAGCAATAATGTTGATCAAAAAAGCTTTCTGTGAGAACTGTTGCAGCACTCCAAGAAAACATTTATGCAACCATCTAAAATTCATCCACATACAGTAGAATCTCGCTTATCCGACATTCCATATTATCCGACGTCCCACCGAAAAAAAAAAGGCATCAATCGGTAACAAGAACTGCAAGTTGCGAGCATGAGCGTAGTCTATTTTTTGTTGCTCTCGACTGTACCGCAGCTACTTACAGTGGAACCTTGGTTTGCAAGCATAATTCATTCTGGAAATGTGCTCACAGTCCAAAGCACTGGTATCGTATATCAAAGCGAATTTCCCCATAAGAAATAATGGAAACTCTGATGATTCGTTCCACAACCCAAAACTATTCATATAAAAATGATTTGTACCAAATATAAGGTAAAAATACATAAAACAAATTAACCTGCACTTTACCTTTGAAAAGAATCATGGCTGGTGTGAGTGAGTTTCTAAACTCTTGTGGGATTCCACCCAATGGGACGACACGCAAAAGAGCGTTCCAAAGCAACCCCAGTCTCCCAGCGCTGTATCAGTTCGCCGTAAAAGCGAATCCGAAAAGATCGCGGACATGCTATAAGCGCCTGCCGTCGATTGGTGATACAAGGAACAAGGAACATTATAAATGTTGGCCACGACCCTGCCTGACTGCTGTGTCTGTGTATAGGAGAGCGGCAGATCCCGCTACAATAAATAACCGTGCTGTTGTTGTTTCAAGTTGAATAAAGCTGGTGTTGCTAAAGTACTGAGACTCAGCTTCGTGTTTTCAGGTGCAGGACGGGGACTCGCACATCACAGCACGCACGTCACAGCACAAGCACACACATGCAGTCACAATGCTGCAGTAAACAGTATACGCTCGTACGGATGTTGACTATATGAGTGACGGAGTTAAGGCTCTAGAAACTGCAATTAAATACATTGAGCAACAAGAAGAAGCTGCATAATGATGCTGCAAAGATGGCGAGCTTGGCAGCAATAAAACAGCACTCATCAGGAAAGTAGACTACGATCAAAAATTTCTTTAAATCATCACAGGACTGAACTTTTTAAGTACAGTACATACTGTATTTAACTTCAGACTTTTCTGTAACTAAGTTCATTTTTTCAGTTAATTTTTTCTGTTGTTTTGTTGTAAAACATGATTATTAGGTTCGTAATGTGTAAAATTATAACATAGTTTGACGTTTAATAGGCTTTTTCTTAACACCTCCCATTAATCCGACATCTTCGCTTATCTGACATAAACGGGCTGGCAGAATGTCGGATAAGCGTGACTCTACTGTAGTTCATTACGAGAGTATTAGAAAGAAAAGCTAGCTGCACAAATTCCTAGTGACCTTAGGTCAGCGACACAAATACCATTAATTACAGGTTTACACCATAATGCAGGACCACAGGTTATTAGAAGCAAACTCAGATAAAAGAAGCCAATTAACCTTTTTGAGTGGTGAGTAATGGTGATGGCTGGTATTTTCCAAGTAATATTTGTTTTTGGGGAAAAAAAAGGAATGTTTGTGCTATATTTAAATTTTTATTTTTATAATTATTTGCGCATCATTTATAGAAAAAAAAAACCTGTATAAAGAATAAAGTATTGGTAAGAAAGTATATAGCTCCCTGTAATGCTGTTAATTAAATATTATAATTGTGATTATTAATTTCAAGACAGTAATCATCAATTATTAATTTTGTCATAATTTGTTAAGTATAAAGATATAAATAGGCAACAACAAAGAAAAACAAACAAGCAATATTTTTAATCTTTTTAAATCATGTATGTGGAAATGCCACATCTCTTCAAGTTTAGATAGAATTGGGAGGAGTTTTGTTTCGCACAAATAATATTTCTTCATTAGAATTAAGAACTGAGGAAAGAGCTGCAAAGTTATCTACAGATGGCTGGTGCAATGACTGAGATCTTAAACAATGGTGGAAAACCAATGAAACCAATTTAACTAGAGTGTGTCACATAGCAAACAAATACCTATGTGCAGTCTGAAAGGGCAATTAGCACAGGTAGAAACATTGTTACATGCCATAGAGTATCACTGTATAGATAAGCTTGCCCTTCTGTTCTACAACCTGTGCCAGACCTCAGACTAATGTGTTAACCTCCTTAGCATTAGACTCAGGCAATGGTATAGACGCATCTCATGTAAGATGCAAGGATTAGTCGGGCTGTAAAAGTGCCAACAGCATTGGTGCCAAGCGTTACCTGGGCAACAGCACAGGTGTGTCTTGCATAAGCAAAAAGCCAGAGCATTACCGAGGCAACAGTGTAGACCCGACTTCTCCAAGCCTAATAATGGTAAAGTAAGTGATGATGAGGTTATCAAGCAGTGAAACTGAAACAGACAGTGAAACCGAAACAGACAGTGAAACCAAAATGAATTCTGGTAAATCCGAAAGTGAGTAGTAGTATTATTATTATTAATACTTTCTACATTTCTGGCTCTACTTTTAATGTTTTGCACATTTTACAGTAGGAAAATGAGATTTGATAAAAATGTAATTCTTCCAAGCCATAAAACACATGCTTTTAGATAAAAAATGTAATGCTAAGGATGTTAATAAAAACACACAGCACATATGTGTGCACTAGAACACAAACTTTGTGAACAGCTAGAAATCTGTTACAAGTTTTCAGTGTTCTGTAACAATTAAATATATCATTTGGTGAATGCTTTTATAACAAAGATATTAAGATTGTTTTGAAAGATCATAATACTTAGTAAATAATAACACAATTTCTTTCTGGAAATAGATTTTATGTATGGTTAAATGTTGAAATACTGTGTAATACATCTGGTACTAGTACTTTAGAGGCACAGAACTATAATCTTTATTAACATATTTTTAAACAGCAATAAATACTTCGGAATATTGAGTAACTATTGTAATAATGAACTTTATCAGTATCACCCTTTACTATTTCAGGCTGCAGGATTTGACATCAAAGAGAAGTTTATGGAAGTTGCTACCAAGACTACCAGACCATATTGCTTCTCATTGAGTTTTCCCTACCAGTAATATATAAAAGAAAGGAATTTGTTCCACACCCCACCTTACTTGACAAGAATGCTATCCCTACACAAAAGTAGGCTTTTCTTTGAATCACCATAGACATTCACTAAGCTGTTACAAGCTATACATCTGAAGCTGTATGACTGCTAAGGTAGAGTCGCATTTCCAATTTACGACTTTCCTTACCTAAGGTTAACATGTACTATGTTAACAGAGACGCATAATCGCAGAAACATACAGTAGGACAAGCAACGCAGCATACTTCATTGCTAAATACGAATCTGCAAATACTAAATGTGTCATTTGTTTGGCTATTGACAGCACAAAATAATGTTCATTAATGTAACCCATAAGTGAGATTACACACATGTATTTGAATACAACATTGAAGAATGTAATGCCGCCTCATAGGTATAAATATACTGAGTAGAAGTAACAATAGCCTCAGTAATTTTCGAAATCCTGGATTTGTACACAGACATAAGCAATAATGAAATGTGATTACTCACGTCAGAAAGCTTGAAAACAGCAAAACAAAGACTGTTACAACAGGAGTTCTGAAATAAAGAGCTAATGTAGAAAACTGAAAAGTTTGATTTATAATTGACGCTTTAAAGTTACGATGATTTTAAAAAAGTGAGAGAGAGATTTAAAACATTAAGTATTATGGGTTTGACATTTGAAATTTGAGTTAATTTGATTCATCCATTAAATATTACTATTCAGAAATATTTTTAATCAGCTAATAACGCAAATATAAAATCTTACAGTAGCTAATGCAATGTTTCACTGACAACTCCAAGTTTGAAAGCCTGTTATTGAAAAAACAACTTTAGAGCATTTGTCTAAATAGAAATATCCTGAGTTCTCCTGGAATTCACTAATTCAACACAACATAAATAATCATGATTGAATTTTTATATTTAATATGGATTTTTAGTTACTGGACAGAAATTGCCAGAGAATTAATTAAGACTATACACATGCTAATATAAATCAGGTAGTTCATGAAGATATAATCTATCTCTCTATTATAAAAAAAAATCCTGTGGGAGGGAATGACTATGAGACGATACGTGATCTTCACATTAAGATCACGGAAGACATTTAAAAGACCCGCGAGACAAAAGAGAATGGCCGCGGAGCGCCCCACAAGATGAAAGAGAATGGCCACGGAGCGTCTCACGGGGACACAGAACATGAGATTCTTGCAAGACATGTCCTACTTACAAAAAATATCAACAAATAAGAGCACGGCCAGAAAATAAATCAGTAGTGTAAAGGCATTCACGCAGCACACACAGATCCAGGGCTCTCAGTGCATATAACGCGTATAAGGACAATACGGTAGAAATGAAACATCGACAAATAAACAAAGAAGAAACAGTGTGGAGAAAAAAAGAGACCCAAAAGCATTGGAGAGAAAAAAATGCTAAAAAGAAAAAGAATAATCTAGGTGCAAATGCAGACAATAAGGAAAGTAATAATCAGCCAGAACAAATGGAATTGAAAAAACTGCACGTCCAATCAGGCTCAGAATTAAAAGACAAATAGTAAAAAACAAAGTAGAACTTCATAAAGACGTTCAAAAACGTTGGTGAGAAAAGCATGCAGAGCAGGTTAGAGATTATGAAAGCAGTGGTATTCGAAAGGGTAAACAAAAAAAAGGCACAATAAAAATGCAGAAAAATTTAAGGAATATGAAAGCAGAAAAATTAGAAAGTATTAAAAAAAAAAGAAAGTAAACATCGCAGTGGCACAAACAAACGGAAATTATTACTCGAAAAAAGGGAAAATAGTCAGCAAGGACCAGATGTCATTGGAAAAAAAAGCAGCACAAAGCGAGGTCAGAAATAAAAGACAAAGAGTACAAAAAAAGTAAAACGTCATAACAGGTCAAAGAACAAAGCGGTCAAACACATGCAGAGCAGGTGAGAGATAATGAAAACAGTGAAATTCAAAAGACGCAAAAAAAACGTAGGCACGAAACACATGCAGAGCAAGATACAGAATATGAAAACAGAAAAAAACTAGTGTCAAAACAAAGAAAGTAAAGATCGCATTAGCGCAAGCAAAGAGAAATTATTACTCGGAGAAATAACGGAAAGGCAAATAGAGATCGAATATATGGACACTGGTGATATGTCAGAAGCATATAAATATCATAAGGCTTTGAAGTTCAAGTCAGAGACTTGTAGATCGTCTAATTCGTATTGCAATCAGGGAAAAGTTGTGTTTATACACAATGAGAAGGCGTATCCAAGAGAATTAAAAGATTTGATGTTTGAGGAAAGTGAAATCCACAAACACTACAGGCAAAATATTCGAGTCTACAATAATCTTTTCACATTTGCATCATTCAATGAGCAAAATGTAGATTTACACAAGAACAGACCATACGCTATGAGAATCTGTGGTTCAGCAACAATTAAAGCAACACCAAGTTTAATTTCGAAGAAACCACAATTCAGGCAGATGTATATTTATGATCACAGAGAAGCGATGCAACATAGAATCAAAAGAGATAAACGATTGGACGTATTAGAAATTATACAGACCAATAATGGATACAAATCCATACGTCCAAAAGTATCGCACTTAACACGAAATCTATCTGCAAAACACGGACAAAGAATTACATTTCTTGGATTTCTATATGAATCAGAAAGATCATGCATGCATATATAATAAACCAACATGTGACGAGCTATCAGCGATAATAGTTTCGAAAGACGGAAATATCAAAAACAAAGTAGATATTCATGTTTATCTGAAAGCAGAACATGAATCGACATTTCTGTCTAATAATTCACCACATTCCGATCCATTACTCTTTCCCTTGCTTTTCCCCGATGGAGAAATAGGATGGTCATACAATATGAAACACGAATTCAGAAAAATGAATAACACCAACACAATATATTGGAGCAAAATTAGCGATTCGTTCCAATGTATTTAACCCACTTCTGTCATCTCAACGAATTTCGCAGCACATTACTAATGCGTATCTAAAAGTCGAAGCTAATCATCTTTTCTTTATTAAATCGAATCAAGCAAAACTTAGAACGGAACATATGCAAGGAGTCATTGATCACGTTCAAAATTCAAATATCAATAGTTCAGACAAATTCAAAATAGGTAAAGCAGTAATATTACCATCATCATATCAAGGTAGTTTAAGAGCATTGCAACAGTTATATCATGATGCAATGGCAATAACCAGAACTATCATCGATCGGCCAGATTTATTTATTACAATGATGTGCAATCTACAAAGGCCAGAAATCCAGAGATTCTTGAAAACAATGCCACCAGCTACATCGGCGCTGGATATTCTGACTTTCATAAGTAGATTGTTTTATCAGATAGTCTTAATTTTATTGAAAGAACTCGAAACGGTGATCGGTAAAATCCGAGCATACATTTACACAATCGAATTTCAAAAACGGGGTTTACCTCACATGCATTTATTGGTTACTTTACAAAAAAAATTATTAACTGCTGATGATGTAGATCGTTTTGTCTGTGCTGAAATTCCAAACAGAGAAAACAATCCTGAATTATGGTACAAAGTCATTAAACACGTCTCATGGTCCTCATTTAAAAGATTAAGTATGTTGGGACTCGAAAGAAAGAAAGCGTTTTAAAAAAATATCCAAAAGCTTTCATTCAAATCTATACTAATAAAAGGCAAAGCCCTCACTGACTGACTCACTCACTCACTCACTGACTCATCACTAATTCTCCAACTTCCTGTGTAGGTAGAAGGCTGAAATTTGGCAGGCTCATTCCTTACAGTTTACTTACAAAAGTTGGGCAGGTTTCATTTCGAAATTCTACACGTAACGGTCATAACGGTCGATAAAGGTCGACAACGTCCGGCATGTTGAACTTTCTTATTTATGGCCCCATCTTCACGAAATTTGGTAGGCGGCTTCCCTGTGCTAACCGAAACCGATGTACTTACTTATTTCGATGGTATGACGCCACTGTCGGCCGCCATATTGAACTTTCCAACGTCACCAATTTTCCAACTTCCCGTGTAGGTAGAAGAATGACCCCGTCTTCACGAAATTTGGTAGGTGGTGTCCCTGCGCTAACCAAAACCGATGTACGTACTTATTTCGGTGGTGTGACGCCACTGTCGGCCGCCAAATTGAATTTTCCAAACGTCACAAATTCTCCAACTTCCTGTGTAGGTAGAAGACTGAAATTTGGCAGGCCCATTCCTTACAGCTTACTTACAAAAGTTAAGCAGGTTTCATTTCGAAATTCTACGCGTAATGGTCATAACGGTCAACGATGTCCGCCATATTGAACTTTCTTATTCATAGCCCCATCTTCACGAAATTTGGTAGGCGGCTTCCCTGCGCTATCCGAAACCAATGTACATACTTATTTCGGTGGTATGACGCCACTGTCAGCCACCATATTGAACTTTTAACGGAAACCGATGTACATACTTATTTCGTTGGTATGACACCACTGTTGGCCGCCATATTGAACTTTCCAACGTCACTAATTCTCAAACTTCCCGTGCAGGTAGAAGGCTGAAATTTGGCAGGCTCATTCCTTACAGCTTACTTACAAAAGTTAAGCAGGTTTCATTTTGAAATTCTACGCGTAATGGTCATAATGGTCAACAACGTCCGCCATGTTGAACTTTCTTATTTATGGCCCGATCTTCTCGAAATTTTATAGGCGGCTTCCCTGCACTAACCGAAACCAATGTACATACTTATTTCGGTGGTATGATGCCACTGTCGGCCACCATATTGAACTTTTCAACAGTCTTTGTTACTTATGGGCCCATCTTCAAGAAATTTGGTACATGGGTTCCCAACGCTAACTGAATCCTACTTACGTACATATATACGTCCATATCCTGCAGCTCAGTCACTGTGTTAGGTGGCGTTGGGTCCCCCATCCCAACGCCTCCCACATTGTTGGCTGCCTGCCTATATAAGACCGTCCGTTGCTCCGGTCTCTACATTCCCTTCCTTGCTTCGCCACGGGATTCACGTCTCCCTACTGATAACTACAGCCTTTTTGTTTAATCCACGGCTTCTCCGCTGTTTTATTGTTTGTTTATTACAATTATAGTTATTGTATAGGTATTTTAGACTTACTTTACATTGCTCAGGTACCCATTTCCTTTATCATTCCAACCCCCATTACCATGTCTATCGAGGTGATCACTATCGATCAAAGAACTGTGACTTACTGAGTGGTTTCCATGCCCGGAGATGGCACCTACCTTTTCCATTCTCTTTGTTACATATTGCACGGCCATATCAGGCTCACTCTTGATATCCGGAGGAACATTGTGTCTTATGTATTGAATGACTGGGACAGGTTCAAAGTGTGGACTGATGACGGTACAGGAGATAATTATACTACACAGGAGCACTATAAGAGTGAAATGCTTAAGCCCTTCACCTATGGTTCTGCATGTGAGTTCATGGCTGCCGCTGAATTGTTCGGTTGTCGCTTTCAAGTGTACCGAAACAGCCAAATATTTTACACCTTTCGACAACCGCCAATGCCTCTTAAGCATCTTACATTCACAGGTGACGATTTCAGTAGTGGACACTTTGATGTTTATGAATGTTTAAACTCTCAAAAGCTGGATGTGATTTTATCGATGAAACCGGTTGTGTGCTTACAATGCTTGACAGATGCCGAATGTCACTTCAACACAACAAATCCTGCAAATACTATCGTAATTGAAACAAACCATGAAACTCAAACCGATTATGACAGCAGCAATCCAAGCTGTGAGATTTGAGACAAGATTACTGTTCACATGGCCAACTGTAAGTCACATGCTCAAGAGTAAGCTCAGCACACAGCTTGGTCATCTTACAACCGGAGGGCCGAACTGACAACATGGTATACAAAGAGATCCTTAACAAATAATTATTGGCATATTTTCCCTCAGTTTAAAAAGGTTAAATTTTCTTCTTAATAAAAATTTTAAGGCAGTACTTCGCCGCTGCGAAGTGCGGGTATTTTGCTAGTCTCTACTAATAAAAAGGCAAAGCCCTCACTGACTGACTGACTGACTGACTGACTGACTCACTCACTCACTCATCACTAATTCTCCAACTTCCTGTGTAGGTAGAAGGCTGAAATTTGGCAGGCTTATTCCTTACAGCTCACTTACAAAAGTTAAGCAGGTTTCATTTCGAAATTCTACATGTAACGGTCATAACGGTCGATAACGGTCGACAACGTCCCCCATGTTGAACTTTCTTATTTATGGCACCATCTTCACGAAATTTGGTAGGCGGATTCCCTGCGCTAACCAAAACCAATGTATGTACTTATTTCGATGGTATGACGCCACTGTCAGCCGCCATATTGAACTTTCCAACGTCACTAATTCTCCAAGTTCCTATGTAGATAGAAGGCTGAAATTTGGTACTTATTTCGGTGATATGATGCCACTGTCAGCCGTCATATTGAACTTTTCAACAGTCTTTGTTACTTATGGGCCCATCTTCAAGAAATTTGGTACGCGGGTTCCCAACGCTAACTGAATCCTACTTACGTACATATATATGTCCATAGCCTGCAGCTCGGTCACCGTGTGAGGCGGCGTTGGGTCCCCCATCCCAACGCCTCCCACGTTGTTGGCTGCCTGCCTATATAAGGCCGTCTGTCGCTCCAGTCTCTACATTCCCTTCCTTGCTTCGCCACGGTATTCA
>JANRMT010062813.1:95841616-95854165 GCA_026402145.1 Polypterus bichir lapradei
ATATAGATATAGATATAGATATAGATATAGATAGATATGGGAACAACACTCATATCAATGACAAAACAATTACATTAACAATCATGTTACGTTATTTTTTAAATTTTTCCTTTTCTTTTTCATACCTTCTTTAACACACTACTTCTCCGCTGCGAAGCGCGGGTATTCTGCTAGTTTTCACTAAAAAAGACTCACAAAAACTGATGTTTTCAGCCCCTGCATCTCTAATCTTGACAGTAATTTAGTTGTAATGCTCCTTTATGCAAGGTAGTACGGTGGTTCAGCCCGTGCGGTTTTTTTTTTTGTCCTTTTTGCAGTGTAAACAAAGAGCTGCAAGTGGAAACATTTTATTAGTGAACTGCAGGCAATTGGTACATTAGCCTTTACATTAGAGAAAATGGAGTAATAAAATGAAAAAAAAAATACACAGAGAAGACGTTCTGCGCGACTAGACAAATGGCAAGAAAAAGTACTTTAAGGAATTCAGACCTTTATTTTGTCCATTAAATTAAAATGGACACTGTTCGAGTTTGCACAGCATGCTTGTTTAAAATTCAGGAGCTTAAACTTTTAATAGAAAAAGAAAAGATAAAGATAAATTTAGATAAAGATAAATGATGCGTAGTAAACAATAGGCTTTTTTAAAGATTTGTACTGTGTTTATTATTTGTTGGTGTGTGATACAGCATAGGTTTTGGTAAGAAACAAGCAGCACATAATTAAAATAGTAATCCAAATTTTAAAATTACACATCAAGAATTAAGAATGTCTAGTTTATTCACTAAAGATAAAAAAACACTTGTATAAATATAGTAAATTCAGTTAATCATTTAAAATGACTGAAACCTGTAAGTGATTGTATATTTACAGTTAAGTTGTTTAACTGTCATTATCAGTTAACTGACCATGTGAGATATATATTTGTTGTTAGAGAAATGGTGAAAACTACTTTTTTTTTTTTTTAATTAAGCCTTTTTTCAGATAAGTACGTTACAGAAAAAAACAAACAATAAGACAGCTTGTAATTATGAGAAGCATTTTCTTTCATACCATATGTACTGTAAATGGATAAATATTTTTGTGAATATTTTATTAAAGTATGTATGTACTTTAAGGAAATGTTATTTATTTTAGGACTTCATAGTGAACAATAAGCCTATAGAATTTCATTTTGTTAATAATAAACAGTTAACACCTTTTTTCTATATTTGAATTGTATACACTTTAATACAGAACATAAGATTTGTATGCATCTGGCTATGCAAGAGATTAGTGTAAAACATTTTTTAAAGGGATAAAAAAAAAAAAAGAAAAAAAAAACTGAATCAGTATCAGAATCGGCCGATCAAGTAACATCAAATTGGTGATTGGTACCGGCCTTAAAAAAACCTGACTAGAGCATCCCTATATCTTAATACTTGTTACACTAGCTGAATTCATCCAAATATTTCTCCTTTTGCTGGAAAGACTGACAATTCCTTTACATTGCTGGTGGTCCTGTAGATCCCCTTGCCATTACTAGTTAGCTGTCCAGAAACTTCTCAGCCTTTCCCTAAAGTTTAATATAATCTTGATCCCATGCTAACTCTCCTAAGGTAAGGGACTGATGATTTGGAACTTGATGCTTGAACTTTTATTATTTAAATCCCATTTGCAGTTAGATTTGTCATAGTCTGCCAGTGGTAATCTCCCTGTGTTTCAACCTTCCCTTGTGTAATAAAGGAATTGCATTTGAACTTCTTTTAGAAGAATGATGGCATTAAAATATAACTCCTTATTGGTAGAAAGGTCCATGGATTAATTAATTGCCCTCAACTCCATGTATTGGGCAATGAAACACACTGCTATGGTTTTCACATATTTCATAATGGTTCACTGAGCCATGTGTCATTAGGGCTATTTTTAATTGGTGTTTCTTCTCCTGTCTTCTTGTTATTTTTTGCTCCTTGTTTCACATGTGCCTATTCTTTTATTTTCCCATGAGAGGAATACTACAATACCTGTCTTCATTGATGTTTGTTGAAAATTGCCAATGCTCTCCTTGTGTTTTCATTGTTTGATTATGTATTTGTGGAATCAATGTCCAGAGCTCGTTTCGACCATAATATAGCTTATAAATAATATATAAAAAGCAGTACAGAGTTGAGAAACCAAGTATACTCTAGGACTAAAGAGAATCTCACTCTAACAATACAAAGGAATTAAACACCTTTAGTCTTGAATAAAGATGGAAGCATGTCGAGCTAATCGAGATCTTCAAATTGTTCTAAGGTAATGATAAACACTGATTCAGTAGAATATTTTCACTTAAATAGTGACTCACATCATCAAGTGGAAATTTAAGGAAACTGTTCAAAACAGAAGCCAAAAAGTACAACTTCACAAAATAAGTTGTAGGAATCAGAAACAAATTACTATGGTATTTATTTTTCCTTCACAACTTTAAAGAGTACCTGGTTAAGAGTATCTGGATAACTTACCTACTAGTTAAACAAATGAGCATGATAGAATGAATAGTCTTTTCTCAATTATGATAGTGCTTATGTTCTAATAACTGATTTTATTTATGATAGCTATAAAATAAAATCTCAAATATACTTCAGTCCAATTCAGGGTCACAGCAGTCCTGAGCCTACTCCGTAAGCACTGGGATAAAGGCAACAAACTAGCCCTGGATAGAATGCTGGTCCATTGCCAAAGCCCACTCAGACATGCCCTCTGGACCATTGAGTCATGATTAATTAGACTAAGAAGGCAATCTTTTGGGGATCTTGGAGGATGCACAAATTTCACAAAGATAAAGACAAGAAATATGATTCCTTCCCATGATATCACTGATTTAACTAATGTAATTTTCCTGTATTCAGGAGTTAATATTACAAAAGTAAAAAAAAAAATAATAATAATAATACTGTAAAATTCCTTATTAAGAAACATTCTTGTATAGCTGAAGTATTTAAACAAACTGCATCTCTACCAAGAAAGTATAAATTAAAAGGCAAAGGGTAAGATCATCATCAAAAAAAAAAAAATAGTGAAAATAGTGCCACTTACTGTGAGGCATCTCCAAAAAGTTTCTCAACAGTGGCCGCTTCTGCCTCCTTCTGTACAACCCAGTTTTCTAGCTCTGTTAACTGTGCTTTTTTTTCTTTGAAGTACTCGCATTTTTCCACTTCTTCATCAATCCATTTGCGCAGCTCTTCCATAGAGATTCCCAGCTCTTCTACCACTTCCTGCTCCAGCATGGTTCCCTCTACAGGGGACTCCATCACTGTTAGTTAAAGAAAGAAAAAGTTAACATCACCATTTTTCCACACTTCCCAATGACCAAAGCATCTTAAAATAACTGCATTGAAAATCTCTAGCAGCAATCCTATAATATAACCTACTGATGTGAAGTGGTTGCAAACATGATTAGAGTAAAAAAACAAATACTTTATTTTCTTATGTATTACTTCATAAATAACTGTATTTGCTTAAGAATTACTTTATAAATACTTCACGGATTCTGATTTAGCAAATATCAAACAAACCTTACATCAAACTAAATATATGAAATATGGTCAACAGTGACATTAATCATTACCCAGAGCACAATTTCATCTAAACACATCTAGATATTGCAGGAAAGAGAAAGATAATTTGAATGTCAGTTACTTAACTGGTTACATATGTCTTTTGGCAATGTCTGTAATTCATTAACTTATTTGGTAAAGCTCTTAGTTTATTTTCCTCATTTTTTCCTCTGTAGGATATGCCCTCCGACCATTAGATGCAAGGCAGACAAATATGTAACACAGAAAAGCCTGGATTTTCACTTGATATTTAGAGATCTAAAATCATCTTTACACAAATACCAACAGTTTTATGATATCAAGTAGTTTAAGATGGTGCCTAATATATGTACAGTACACCCACAAAATTCACGGGGGTTACATTCCTAGAGCAACCGTGAATTGTGAAAAACCACAAATTTTGGATGTGGTTAAAAAAATGCCTATTTTTATAGTTTAAACCCTAAATATGCCCCCAAAACACTTTCATTTAATTTCAAACTCAGATTAATACATTACCTTAAAATACAGAATGTAAAGGTAAACCTGTATACAGTGGAACCTCAGTTTACGAGTAACTTGGTTTACAGGTGTTTTGCAAGACGAGCAAAAATTTTTAATAAATTTTGACTTGATAAACGAGCGATGTCTTGCAATATGAGTAGTATGGATACACTTTGTCTGCTGAGTGTCATGTGATCACAACTGAGCAGATGGTGGTTCTCTCTCTCTCTCCTTATCTCGCTCGCTCGCTCGCCCAGCACGTCTCTCTCTCTCTCTCTCTCCTTATCTCGCTCGCCCAGTGCGTCTCTCTCTCTCTCTCTCTCCTTATCTCGCTTGCCCAGCACGTCTCTCTCCTTATCTCGCTCGCCCAGCACGTCTCTCTCTCTCTCTCTCTCTCTCCTTATCTCGCTCGCCCAGCGCGTCTCTCTCTCTCTCTCTCTCTCCTTATCTCGCTCGCTCACTCGCCCAGCGCATCTCTTTCTCTCTCTCTCCTTATCTCGCTCGCTCGCCAGCCCAGCGCGTCTCTCTCTCTCTCTCTCTCTGGCAATCGTCTCCTATTCTCCATCTGAGTCTGTGTGCCTCACTCATATAGTCCACATCTGTACGAGCGTATACTGTTTACTACAGCATTGTGACTGTGTGTGTGTGCGCTGTGAAATGCGAGTCCCCATCTTGCTCCCCAAAACACGAAGCTGAGTCTCAGTACTTTAACAAAAGCTTTATTCAGCTTGAAACAGCAACAGCGTTGTTCTTTATTGTAGCGGGATCTTTATAATGTTCCTTGTATGACCCATTGACGACAGGCGCTTATAGCATGTCTGCGATCTTTTTGGATGCGCTTATACGGCGAACTGCTACAGCGCTGGGAGACTGCGATTGCTTTGGGACGCTCTTCCGCGTGTCGTTCCGTTGGGTGGAATCCCATATGAGTTTAGAAACTCACACCAGCCATGATTCTTTTTAAAGGTAAAGTGCAGGTTAATTTGTATTATGTATTTTACTTTATATTTTGTATTAATCATTTTTATATGAATAGTTTTGGGTTGTGGAACGAATCATCTGAGTTTCCATTATTTCTTATGGGGAAATTCGCTTTGATATACGAGTGCTTTGGAATGCGAGCAAACCGAGGTTCCACTGTACTGTGCTGCTATGTCTCCTGCAGTGCTAGAATGTAAAATACAGATGTTACCACTATATGTACTGTAATTCATGCAAGTGCATTTTCATTGCCAGAAGCCTTTGAAGGTGCAGGGCGTTTCGGCGGCATCTTGGGGCTTTAGACCTTAAACTGCCACCAGTGTTCTTCCTAGCGTCTTTTAGCCGGGCGCTCCACCTGGCTAATTTAGTTGAGCGCCCGGCTGTCATCTCGCAAGGGACGAGTGGGCAGGTGGGCAAATATTTTAGAAGCAGGATCGCAAGTTGCGAAGGGAGAGGCATGGGAAGGGATGTTGACAATCATTCGGTGCTAAAGCTAATAGCAGGGACCAGGCTTAGCGGAATTCACAAGCAAAGAGTATGGGGAGGTGGGCTTTCGAGAGAGGGATGTACATGGTAATAGTGGGGGCAGAGCAGTTTAATTACAGTAGCAAGGAGTATGGAGAGATGGGCGGGCGAGAGGAGGCTGTACATGCTAATAGCGGGAGCGGAGTGACACTTCACAAGCAAAGAGGATGTGGAGGTGGGCGGGCGAGAGGAGGACTGATAAAGTAAAAAAAGTCTAGTGGAACTAACTAGCCTATCAGATATCAGAAAAAGGGCGTCAGGAAGTGACGTCTCTCTTCTCAGTGTCAGTGCAGTCTGTGTAGTGCTGCTAAGCTTATGTCAAGAATAAAGTCGACATTTCCACTTTATTCTCGCCATTTATCTCAAGATTTAAGTCGACATGTTGACTTTATTCTCGTAGTTTGTCATTAAAGTAGAACATCGTAAACTAAACTTCATCCTAAAATGAATATTTAATTTACTAGATTTTCTCAAACTCCGCCATAAATTATGTAGCGCATGAAATGCTTTGTGTTATCGTGTGGTGATTGGTTATGTGGAAAAAGAAAAAGGAAGGATAGGAATTGAGGTTTTGGTACATCAGATAGAGACAGCACGCATGCAATAAATGAAGCCCGCTCAGAAGAACATCCACTGAATTCTGTGTTCATGTCTCCAACCGCCAGATTACAAACCCAACATTTACACAATATTTCAGTTAAACCTTTGCTATACCCATTCATATATCCAGTTTTTTGGAGCCTTGTCACACCTGCCATAAAGTTTTCTACACTAAACATACACCTGGGGACCCCTTACTGCCAGGGAGCAACACTACTGCCACACTATCATGCATGTTTAATACATGCTTTAATGCATTTCATCATGAAAATGATATCAAGTATTTATCTTAGCATTTGTAAATGTTCAGAGAGCAGGAATATCATGAAGTGAATGCATTCTGTGTGGCGATCCCTGCCGGTGCCTCCTCAGTGCAAGAGGAAGTCCGTTTAAGAAGCATGTAGTGGTTAACAACTCGGTCGGGGAACACTTAACACAAAGCATTTAATGTACTACATTTCCTTATGACGGGGTTTGAGAAAATCTAGTAAAATAAACATTTATTTTAGGATAAAGTTTAGTTTACGACATTCTACTTTAATGACAAAATAAACGATGAGAATAAAGTGGAAATGTCGACTTTATTCTCGATATATAGTTTTTTTTTCTTCACAATGACCCTAATAAGCTTTTTTGTTTTGTTAAAAAGTGACCCATCTGCCATTTTTGTTCATATCTTGCCCTGCCGTAGTGCAAGTGTGCATTGAATATCCAACAGGCTCTCACTTTCCCACTCAAAAGTCTTATTCATAGGTACTTTTAATTTTTTCCAAACGTTTTACCAACATGAGCAAAAAAAGTGTTCAGAAAACAACACTGCTCAGTTATTTCAGAAAAGAGACGCCATAAACTAATGAAGGTGCAGCGTCAACTCCTCATGTGGCAATTTCAGACAAAGACATTGCAGAGGCTGGTCCATTAGGGGAAATCTCTTCAGCACACACTCTGCCAATTGAAAAATCTAAGCACCGCTTATCCGGCATAAACAAACAATGGTTTAAAGATTTTGATTGGCTAATGGTCAAAGAAAATGGTATGTGGTGCTCATTGTGCATGAAATATTCAAACAAACATCCCCCAAGGAGGGAGTTACCTTGGGTAAATGTGCCATACACAAGAATTTGAAAAGAAAGCTTGCTGGACCATGAAAAAAGTAAAACGCACATTGAGTCTTCTGCTGACTTTTTAGGAAAGCGTGTACTAGAGCAAACCGGAATTGGTCAAATTGAAAGATCTGTATCTGTGTTAAATAACTTATAGAGAGATGCCTTTGTGGGAGCTTTAAGATCCATGTATTGGGTGGCAAAAAATTAGTTGCAACATACAACGTTCTTTGAAAAGCTGTTGGAACACTGTAAAGAAATGGGTTGTTCCTTTTTACAATATCTCAATGTTGGTAAAAATGCACATTACACCTCTGAAAGAATAATGCAAGAGCTGCTGGATGTCTTAGCATCAGAAATAAAATCTAACATACTGAAAAATATACAAGCTGAAAATTTTTTCAGAATTCTGTGTGATGAAACCACAGTCATCTCAGTTGTAAAACAATTAATTATATACATTAAACGTTTGCCAGGTCACTAAAGAGGTCAGAATTAGTTTTGTATCAACCCGCAATATGATAGATGGCAAAGCGGAGACTATAACCAACACACTGAGTGAAACTATGGACACTCTAGGCATGAAAACTGCTAATCTGGTTGGATTAGGTTCAGATGGAGCAGCTGTTATGATTGGGAAACCGAAAGGTGTGACAAAACTGCTTAAAGATAAAACATCTGGACTCTTCGTCAACTGCCACTGTGTAAACCACCGATTGGCCCTTGCAAGTGCCCAAGCAGCAGCTGCTGTACCTTATTTAACAAAACTGAATGACATCTTAAGGCAGCTGTTCTATTTCTTCCAAAATTCTTCAGTTAGGATGACTAGTTTAACGGAAATTTAAAATATTCTGAACATTCCCCAGATTAATCTGAAAATGGCCATTGACACTAGATGGCTGTCTCATGACTTTGCAGTACAGTCACTACGACAGTGTAGGATGAGTGTCATAGCTGAGCTGGAAAGAGAGGCCACTGAACGAAATGACATCACAGCTGATGGATTAAGCAGATGTATTAAAACGTACAATTTTGTTTCTTCTCTGATGTTGCTTTCAGATGTATTACCTTTGTTGTGCAATTTATCTAAAGCTTGGCAAAGTCAAGATGTCAATCTTACCAAAGTTGAGCCAATTTTGCTCGTCACAAAATTGTCCATCATGGAGTTGAAAGACCCTCCTGGGAGATATTTTCAAAGCCTTCATCATTGTTTGGCAGAAGAATGGTCAGATCTCCACATTGTTTATACACGGAGTGATGTGATGTCATTCAAAACTGTAATATACGAGTATGATAAATACCTAGAGACAGTTGTTAAGCACCTAGATGCAAGATTCCCTGACATGCCAATTATTTCCAGCTTTTCAAAAGTTTTCAATGCAGAAACTCATGATTCAAGTGAGTCTGCTGAAATTCTTTTCGAACATTACTCCAAAAATGGTAGCCCTCCAATTTTAAAACATGAAAGTAGCAGGCAAGAATGGACAGTTGCGTCAAAAATGATCAGAAGTCAATCATACAAAGACTTCAGTCCAAAACAGATTTTACTAAAAATGGCAACGACATCAGAGCTCAAAGAGTCGTTTCCAAATTTAGCCAGACTAGCTCATATTGGGCTAGTGATCCCAGTGAGCACAGCTGAATGTGAAAAAAGGGTTTTCTGCCCTTAAAATGATCAAGACATGTTTAAAAAAATCGCATGAATCAAAGCATGCTAAATAATCTCATGCTGATCTCCTTGGAGGGCCCAGATCCTGGGGACTTAGATTATGGGAAAGCTGCAGACAACTGGGCCTCTAAGAAGAAAAGAAGAATAAGAATAAGTATTTAACTGAAGACACCTTCTGCATATGCAAGTTGGCTTTGAAGAATATTTAAAAAAAATTTTTTATTAGGTTTCCCATATTTTTTTTCATTGTTTTCACTTTTCTTCCCGATAGCGACAATGCTTGTGCCTCTTGGTTTATGTCATAACAACTGTTTTTTTTCATTGTTTTCACTTTTCTTCCCGATAGCGATAATGCTTGTGCCTCCTGTTTTATGTCATAACAACTGTTGTTTAAAATTTTTGTTGGGTTGCAGGATCCTGAATTGGATACTTCTTAAATTTAATAAAAATATTCTGGCAAAAGTGTCAAACCTTAAAAAAGGAAGTCATATTGAGCATTGGAAAATAATTAATAATAATTAACTAATAAAAATAGTGCACATTTAATTTTCCCCACAACCAAATTTCCCCGTCCCGCCCCACCCAGCTACTTTTTCTTGCCACCCGGCTGGAAATAATTTCTGGGGAGAACACTGTGCCACATACTTGGGGTTAATGAATCCCTGGACGCCAAATACTTTTTTGCTGCACTTTTTAAGTAAATGTCACAATTCACAAAGAAAAAGTGAAATTTTAATGGAACACATTTATTTCATGGAAAGAGCATCACAATTACTCCAACACTGATCATTTTACACACTGCTAATGAACTGTAAAAACTATTTAAAAAACCACTGGCACAATATGTACAAGGTGCAACTGATGCCATGGATGGAATTTAGTAAATCACTGAGCCAACACTGCTTGAACTGGCTACACTCAAGCACACAGAGGTAAGTGCTGATGCTTGCAGGCTAGTAGACTTGTAGGCTGCACTGCTGCAGGGTGTCATGCTTGGGACACACAATTGCACAGAAACACAGGAGATTGTACAGACAGTACCTTTATTCAAACACTTCAAACAAACTTGTCTCTTTTAGAAGTAAAACAAGCTCAGTATGCAGTTAGTTCTTGACTAAAAAATAGAAAATCATCATGGGGAGCACAATGGGAGCAGAAACCCCCAACAGTAGAAGAGGATGTCTGTCGGAGTAGAGAGAGCAGAGGATGTCTGTAGGAGGAGAGAGAAACAAAGCAATCAGCCAAAAAGGACAGGTGCTGTTCAGGCTTTTAACTATGTGCAGCTATGTGAAGCATATCACGCGACACAACAGCCCGCAAATAAGCCCAGCAAGTAAGGGGGCAATGTGAAGGTAGTGTATCAGCGTTTGTTAAGAGGGGTTTTATGAGATGCGTCCATGTCTTCTAGGGGTGTGTTCAGCCCCCCTGCTCACAAGGGGCTGGTAGTGGTCATGAGCTGGCTGTTCAACAAATGTATGGCACTAACTGATCAGCTCCTGCGTGCTCGCAAATGGCACTGGGAAATGACTATACCAGGTTGTGGTGGCTTAAGGGTTAAGAAAAACAAAATGAAAAACACAAGAATACTCAGCTAGAGTTGCATCACAGTCAATCAGCAGCAAGAAGAAATTAATAACGCTGTAGCAGTCCGGTGCTGCTAAGATTCAGACCGTTGAGAAGACAGCGATTTATTTATTTTTATGGTGGTGATTCCAGGGACGCACCCAGCCTTGGCCCGACCCGCATGCACTCACAAACAGAAACAAAAACAAAGCAAACCGGTAATCAAACAGCAAATAAAGAATGTAATGAAAACAAATTAAATAAATGAAAACAATAATACCACCCGTTTCCCTTACGGCAATTACACATTAAATACAACAAAGCGCAAACAAAATATATATACAGTGGAACCTCAGGTCACGACCGTAATTCGTTCCAAAATTCTGGTCGCAACCTGATTTGGTCGTGACCCGAAGTAATTTCCCCCATAGGATTGTATGTATTTTTTGTAAGCACAAAAATAGTTAAATATACCATAGAATGCACAGTGTAATAGTAAACTAAATGTAAAAACAATGAATAACACCGAGAAAACCTTAAAAAAAGAAAACTAACGTTGCAAGAGTTCACGCTATAGCCTTACGAACTGCGTACCGTAAACACTTTTTTTTTTTTTTAATGAGTTTTAAATCACAGGGAAAAAAATTAACATTTGAAAAATCTGTAAGTTATACAAAAACTAACCATAAACAACCAAGAAAACTAACCTTGCATGAGTCGAGTTCTGGCATGAAGGAAGTGATGAGGAACTGGGTGGAGAGGAGATTACAGTTTTGAGGTAAAGTCTGTGAAGATGCGAGATCGCTGCATTACAACAATGTAATTGTTTTGTGACTATTATGAGTGTTGCTGTCATCAAGGATTTGATTATCATTATTTGTTTCAATCAGGTTCATATTTGGAGGATGTGTTGTGTTCAAGTTAAATTCCGTATCTGTCTAGACTATCCATGACCATCTCATATTCATTGTCAACCATTGTAAAGATAACAGGTTTCATTCATTGAAGTGTTCACTACCCAAATCGGTATTCGTGAATCTAAGATTTTTAACAGTCAATCCCGGTATTAAGTTGTGGATTTGGCTGCGAATATTTAGCGGCAGCATGTCTATGAACGTAATTCAAACTTAAGCTTTACACCTTGCATTCCTATTGATATGTCTACAAAGGCTTGTTCAGCTTCACAGGGTTGTTCCTTTCTTACTGCATCAATAAACAGCTCGTCTTCCTCTTTATCCGAGACATCACACACTGCATACACGGGTTTACCTTTCCCAATCCTGCAAACAATAGCGAAGTGGTTCAATTTACCACATTTTTTTACACTGTCTTCCTTTAGCTGGACATTGACTGTTTCCACCGTGTGCTTTCTTTCCGCAGTAGCTGCACTTATGAATATGCTTGTATGCGACACTCGCTTCATATTCTTTTTGCTGCCGTCTCATTTGCGTACTGCGTTTTTTGTTCAGCGCTCTTTGGAGCTCTTGCCTGTTGTCTGCGTACTGCGTTCACAGTCAGTTCACATGAGCCGCTCGGAGTACATGCATCGAAGGTCCGGCACTTAAAAGTTTCTCTTGTACTTTTGCTGAGTTTGTGCCAAACACTATTCTATCCCTGACCATCTCATCTTCGTTTGCATAAGCACAGTCCTTCACCAGCAATTTTAACTCCGTTACAAAGTGATTGAAAGTCTCATTTATACCCTGCATCCTCTCATTAAACTTGTATCTCGCGAATATCGTATTCGTCTGAGGCATGACAAACGCCTCAAAACGGTCATAATAAGTTTTCAGTACCTTGGCTTTCTCTTGGGTAAGAGTCCATGTGTTAAAAATGTCTCTTCCTTTTTCCCCAGTCCACAGGAGAAGGTAGCTACATTTTTTACTCTCGTCTTTGCCTTTCAGCGGGCCAGAAAACATGAGCTCCACGTGCTGTAGGAACTTTTTCCATTCTCCCAGCAGGTTAAGAGAATCCCAGTCAATTGGTGGCGAGGGAACTCCAACAAAATCCATGACTGTCCTCTATTCTGACACCATGTCTTGTTTTCACA
>JANRMT010062813.1:95869165-95884401 GCA_026402145.1 Polypterus bichir lapradei
AGATGCCGAATGTCTCTTCAACACAAGTCCTACAAATACTGTCGTAACTGAAACATACCATGAAACTCAAACCGATTATGACAGCAGCAATCCAAGCTGTGAGATTTGAAACAAGATTACTGTTCACATGGCCAACTGTACATTGCATGCTCAAGAGTAAGCTCAGCGCACAGCTACAGCTTGGTCATATTGTAACTGGAGGGCCGAACTGACAACGTGGCATACAAAGAGATCCTTAACAAATAATTATTGGTATATTTTCCCTCAGTTTAAAAAGGTTTAATTTTCTTCTTAATAAAAATTTTAAGGCAGTACTTCACCGCTGCGAAGTGCGGGTATTTTGCTAGTTATATATAAGAGCCATCAAAGGCACTCACACAGGGACACCCTATAAAAGGGAAGAATATGCACGGTTGGTCTTAAAATCTAGAGCTGAAGGTGGAATGTGATTTAATCATATTTATATACCACTTCTCTAACTTATTCAAAGTATTTTACTGCTGGTCAGGACAGCAAGCCATAATGTTCACTAAATTAATATTTATTTAGTTATTTATTCTTTAATTTACAGTGTGTTTAGAAGTATGAAGTGCTTATGACTAAATTGTGTGAATATTGCCATCTTCAAATGAAAGGACATTTAAAAACAAAGCCTTTCCCCAAAATGCGTTTCTTTATGTGTACATGATCGCAAAGTGACATAATCAAAAATAAAGTACAACTGCACACACTTAATGCTACCTCTAATGCAGGCACCCTGACAAAAATATCCCATGAATGCTTAAAAAAAGCTAAGCTGCTTTCTTATGCTTGAGAAAGTTTTTAAAGAAAAATCACAAGATGTGTAGAATGTAGCTAGTCAAAAATAATAAACAAACAAAAATGCCACTGGTGCAAAACAGAGTGTGAGGACTCCAACTTAATTATAAGCAGGAGCCAGCGGTTAATGAGTAAGAGATGGGATAAAATGAATAGGATCCTTTTCTTCCTGTACAGATGCAAAAAAAGTATAATATAGGTGTTCTGAATATTTTTAATTAGGCCTCTTTGTTTTAGGTATTGTGTATCAAGAAAGCATCCACGCGAGATGGAGACACTGCATGTTGCTGGTAGTAACTAAATATGCATTGGTGACTGAGGAGGCTCTTTACAGAGGAGAATTTAAATCATAATAATACACCGAAAAACAAAACTATGATCATTATTTTTAATTTTACATTAATAAGATTGTCTTTGCATTAAATAGCAGTTTGGGACCACTAGTTTAGGACAGGTCTGGGACAGGACCAGAAGCAAAACAATACTTTTAAGGTACCAGGAACAAGTTTACCAAAAAAAAAAAAAAAAGCTCCATTATTCAAAAAGTAGAGCAGTGGAATAGAACAAAACTGTCTCAGACTACTTTGTCAGGCAGTGTGGGTTTAAGTGTTAATAAGGAAGATAACAAGGTTATAATTCAACATAACAAAAAGGCTGATGTGCAAAATCAGATCTGCAAAATTCTGTTGTTTTGAGGAGCGTGTCTGGAGTAACACTGCAAAAATTAGTGTGAGGTAAACCAAACAACCATTGTTTTATATTTCAAAATCAGTCTGTCTTTGAATAAAAACACCTTCAAATAAATTAGAATTATATTGAAATAGTGAAGCCCTCTGACAGCAGTATTTTGCCATGCGCGAATTCCACTAACAATTAATATGTTTTTTGATAATAATTTCGAGAATATTAAAACTAGACCACTTGACCAGTTCCAATTTAAAAAATTTACCACTTTATGAATTATATTGGTGCATTCATCACAACCATACATGGAAACGATTTAAGCTGGTGGCATGCTGTGGTATAGCGGGTCCATAGCTTGCTTGGTAAAGACCATTTTTTTTAAATAAATCACCGCTCTCGCGGCGGTTTAGTGAGGGGGCGTTGGGCCATAGCAAGCCGCGGGACAATCCGCGGTGTGGGCGTTTCTCACCGAGTGCACAGGTGAGGGACTGCCCACATCCGTGATTGCCCCCGTGGCTAATTTGCTAGAGCTGCTATGGCCCCTCGCATTATAAAAAAGAAGCGCGAGTCGGTTGGGAGGAGGAAAAAGAAAAGAACGAGAAAGGAAGAGAACGGAGGTTACAGGGAGCGAGGAAGCAGGCGGTGCAAGAGAGAGACAGACACGCGGAGCGTGTGGTGAGCGAGCGAACGAGTGCTCGTGGGCAGCTGCAAGGAAGCTGGGTGTTGGGCCGACACCCAGGCATTTGAGTTGATGTTGCTCTCGCTGAGCGACCAAGTAGCGGGAGTGACCAGAGCAAGGCGACTGGCCGTAGAGGGCCGGAAAGGCAGCGGGAGTCGGGAGGCTTGGTCGGGGAATGTCCATTGTGTGCGTCCTGGCCATTGGATTGAACCAAGTCTCGGGGACTGGGATGAGTGCCAGACCGAAGCCAGGGATCGGGAGGTCTCCTGTCTCGTGAGTGAGTGAAGGGAAAAGGTCAGCTGCAAAGAGAGAGTGGCTCCCCTGTTGCGAAGCCTGGACAGGGAGAAGCAGGGGAGTCACAAGTTAAAAAAGGCACCAGGATTGTTGTTGGATTTTAAAGACTGCTTCCTGTAAGAAATGTTTTAACCTTCGATTTTAAAGGATTGTGTTTTTTCTATTGTTTTAACCTCCACGTTTGTTTTAATGGATTATTTATTTAATGAAGAATTTACAGCACTGCACTTTATATGGACACTTTGTTTTTGTTGACTATTTTAATAAAAGCACTTTTCACTTTTTACCATCATTTTTACCCTTTTTTTACCCTTGCTTACTTGTCGCCTTCACTGACTAGCTCACTCGGTAACATTATCGACGGCGTAGGGTTCAAGGGCTTCCTAAACAGTAATGGGAGCGTGGAGCCAGAACCCGCATCGTCACACATGCACCGATAAATGTCTACAATTTTGGACAATAATTGAAAGGAAGACTTTCTTGTGGTTAGCAATTTCAAAAACAATATAGGTAATTAAAAATATTCTTCAGTTGTTACATAATATTACTCTTGTATCAATACATAATAGCAGCAGTTCTCAACTACAAACAATTGTCAGGTGGTACGCAAGAGAACAAGAAAAAAAGGGGTGGGGAATCTGTGCATCTCCATGCTCAGTTGTGGTTCAGTTCAACTATTCTCTCTAAGAGCGTTCCTGCTGTGACACAATGATTTGGAATTTCTAGATTGAAGTGTTTCAATAGTAACCACTGGTTGCAACAGAACAGCTCCCTCTCAATTCCACACCTTGCACTAAGACCAATGGATTTCTGTGAAAGTGAACGTCTCACTCAGCCACCCCCTATAGGTAACTGAAACACAAACACCCAAGCCCCCACCAGTTATGTAGTTGATTTCAAGATTCATGATTCAAAAGAGTTTTAATCATCACACACACAGTTATACAGTGTCAGAGGTGGCTGGGGTGGCGACCCGGCCGGGACACCCAGAAGGACAGGAGGAGGGCTTGTGCCTTCCCCAGACCATCTGGGGGCGACCGCCCTGGTTCCTTTAGGGGCCACAGGTACAGAGCTTTGAAGCTCCACCCTGTAGGGGCCCGTGGTTACCACCAGGGGGTGCCCCCATGCCTTTGGAGTCCTGGACCTCAGCACTTCTGCCACACTCGGAAGTGCTGGAGGGAAGAGGAGCAGGGACACCCGAAGTGCTTCCGGGGATACAGCCGGCACTTCCGCCACACTGGGGTATGTTGGTGGGAGATGGCTGGGAGACACCTGGAGCACAACCGGGTGTGGATAAAAGGGGCCGCCTCCCTTCATTCAAGGCTGGAGTCAGGTGAGGAGTGGACAAAGCAGGTGAAAGGAGAGTGGAGGCGGCCTGAAGAAGAGGCAAAGTGTGTGCGAGGCCTGGACTTGGGGTATAGTGGGTTGTGTGCACTGACTTTTGTAAATAGTTTGAAAAATAAAACGTGTGGTGGTGTCTTGCAACATGTCTGCCTGTCTGTGTCCAGGGCTTAGTCCACAACAGGTACAACATGTAGTGAAATGAAAAGCTGGTCTACACCAAGATTGTGCAAAACAAAAACAAACACACAGAAGAATAAATAATAAAATAAGGATTTTAAAAAAATACATTAAATGAAATAAATTAAATTAAACTAGGTTAATATTAATTTAAATCTGAAATCTGAAACAGATTGCATCCTATGAACAATTACATTCCAAATTTAACTTTCCAGCTACACATTTCTTTCACTATCTTCAAATTAGGAACTTTGTTAAACAGAACCTGCCCGATTTTCCTCATCTTGCATCCTCGTCCATGCCAGAAAAAATATTGCTCAATTTCGAGGACTTAAGACGCCATCTCAGCAATATATAAAATTATTTTACAGTCCCTCTCTTTCAAAGATCCAAGAAGACAATGGGAAAAATATCTCTTAATCATTATATCAGAATAGGAGTTGAATGTAGCAATGCAGAGACTTCACTCAAGCTCCATATGCGCAAAGCATATAATTATTCAACTCAAAATTATATATCAAGCACATGTGTCTCGCCTAAAACTGTCCAAAATGTTTCCAGGGCAAGATCCAACCTGCGAACGCTGCAACCAAGTCCCAGCCTCACTGGGTCACATGTTTTGGGCCTGCACCAAACTAACATCATTTTGGACCAAAATTTTTAAGTGCCTTTCAGACAGCCTTGGTGTCACAATCCCTCCTAACCCATTAACAGCTGTGTTTGGTGTCCTTCCAGATGGGTTTAAAGTGGAGGAGGACAAACAAACTGTGATTGCATTCACTACACTTTTGGTACGCAGACTTATTTTGCTAAACTGGAAGAATCCTAAGTCTCCTCTTTTAAGTCAGTGGGAAACCGATGTTTTATACTATTTGAAATTGGAAAAAATCAAATATTCAGTTAGAGGATCAGTACAGGATTTTTTCAAAACCTGGCAGGATCTAATCAATAATATTTTAGAATAAGCTCTTAAGGCACAGAGGAAGCAATTATCCCCGTATTTCTTTTCCTTCTCCATCCATCTCTATTGCCCTATTAAACTAATCAATTTAGGTATGTTTAGAAGCCTTAAGTTTTACCCCATTGGCCATGCTCTCTCTCTCAGGGGTGGGGGTCAACTTGTTTTCAATCCTATTCTTTTGTAAAAATTGATCTATTTGTATGGAATGATTACAATAAAATTAATAAAATAAAAAAAAAAAAAAATTACCACTTTATGAATTATATTGGTGCATTTATCATAACCATACATGGAAACGCAACGATAAATGTCTACAATTTTAGACAATAATTGAAAGGAAGACTTTCTTGTAGTTAGCAATTTCAAAAAAATATAAATATATAATATTAATATTACCTATAAATATTACCTATAAATATATAAAGGTAATTAAAAATATTCCTCAGTTGTTACATAATAGTACTCTTGTATCAATACATAATAGCAGCAGTTCTCAACTACAAACAATTGTCAGGTGGTATGCAAGGGAACAAGATAAAAAAGGGGTGGGGAATCTGTGCATCTCCACGCTCAGTTGTGGTTCAGTTCAACTGTTCTCTCTAAGAGTGTTCCTGCTGTAACACAATGATTTGGAGTTTCTAGATTGAAGTCTTTCAACAGTAACCACTGGCTGCAAGAGAACAGCTCCCTCTCACTTCCCCACCTTGCACTAAGGCCAATGGATTTCTGTTAAAGTGGACGTCTCACTCAGACACCCCCTATAGGTAACTGAAACACAAACACCCAAGCCCCCACCAGTTACGTAGTTAATTTCAAGATTCATGATTCAAAAGACTTTTATTCATCACACACACACAGTTATACAGGTACAACATGTAGTGAAATGAAAAGCTGGTCTACACCAAGATTGTGCAAAACAAAAACACACAGTAGAATCTATATACAGTGCATCTGGAAAGTATTCACAGCGAATCACTTTTTCCACATTTTCTTATGTTACAGCCTTATTCCAAAATGGATTAAATTCATTTTTTTCCTCAGAATTCTACACACAACACCTCATAATGACAACGTGAAAAGTTTACTTGAGGTTTTGGCAAATTTATTAAAAATGAAAAAACTGAGAAATGACATGTACATAAGTATTCACAGCCTTTGCTCAATACTTTGTCGATGTACCTTTGGCAGCAATTACAGCCTCAAGTGTTTTTCAATATGATGCCACAAGCTTGGCACACCTATCCTTGGCCAGTTTTGCCCATTCCTCTTTGCAGCACCTCTCAAGCTCCATCAGGTTGGATGGGAAGCATCGGTGCACAGCCATTTTAAGATCTCTCCAGAGATGTTCAATCAGATTCAAGTCTGGACTCTGGCTGGGCAACTCAAGGACATTCAGAGTTGTCCTGAAGCCAATCCTTTGATATCTTGGCTGTGTGCTTAGGGTCGTTGTCTTGCTGAAAGATGAACCGTCGCCCCAGTCTGAGGTCAAGAGCGCTCTGGAGCAAGTTTTCATCCAGGATGTCTCTGTACATTGCTGCAGTAATCTTTTCCCTTTATCCTGACTAGTCTCCCAGTTCCTGCCGTTGAAAAACATCCCCACAGCATGATGCTGCCACCACCATGCTTCACTGTAGGGATGGTATTGGCCTGGTGATGAGTGGTGCCTGGTTTCCTCCAAACGTGACACCTGGCATTCACACTAAAGAGTTCAATCTTTGTCTCATCAGACCAGAGAATTTTGTTTCTCATGGTCTGAGAGTCCTTCAGGTGCCTTTTGGCAAACTCCAGGCGGGCTGCCATGTGCCTTTTACTAAGGAGTAGCTTCCGTCTGGCCACTCTACCATACAAGCCTGATTGGTGGATTGCTGCAGAGATGGTTGTCCTTCTGGAAGGTTCTCCTCTCTCCACAGAGGACCTCTGGAGCTCTGACAGAGTGACCATCGGGTTCTTGGTCACCTCCCTGACTAAGGCCCTTCTCCCCCAATCGCTCAGTTTAGATGGCCGGCCAGCTCTAGGAAGAGTCCTGGTGGTTTATAACTTCTTCCACTTACGGATGATGGAGGCCACTGTGCTCATTGGGACCTTCAAAGCAGCAGAAATTTTTCTGTAACCTTCCCCAGATTTGTGCCTCGAGATAATCCCGTCTCGGAGGTCTACAGACAATTCCTTTGACTTCATGCTTGGTTTGTGCTCTGACATGAACTGTCAACTGTGGGACCTTATGTAGACAGGTGTGTGCCTTTCCAAATCATGTCCAATCAACTGAATTTACCCACAGGTAGACTCCAATTAAGCTGCAGAAACATCTCAAGGATGATCAGGGAAACAGGATGCACCTGAGCTCAATTTTGAGCTTCATGGCAAAGGCTGTGAATACTTATGTGCATGTACTTTCTCAGTTTTTTTTTTATTTTTAATAAATTTGCAAAAATCTCAAGAAAACTTTTTTCACGCTGTCATTAATGGGTGTTGTGTGTAGAATTCTGAGGAAAAAAAATGAATTTAAACCATTTTGGAATAAGGCTGTAACATAACAAAATGTGGAAAAAGTGATGCGCTGTGAATACTTTCCGGATGCACTGTATATAAAAGTCTTTTCGCGTTTGAAACAGAAATTACGTATGATCACAGAACATAACGCACTCGCGTTTGAAACGGAAATTACGTATGACCACAACAGTCATGTTACACAGAGAAAGTGAGACAGAAGCACATCGAGAGAGAAGGCTCGCTGATCAACGTATATGACAATCACAATTGAGGGCCTCACAAACACCCGAACAACGTGCTGAACAGAATCGAATTCGACGGATGCAGTATTCACAGGCTACCACATCACACAGGCGTCAGGGTCGGTATATGGAGGGATTCAATTATAATACTGAAAATGATTATTGCCTACATCCAAAAGTTACAATAGGAGAAACGGACATCATGTGCGAGTACCGCCAAGCACAGAGGGTTAAATCTGAATCACGTGGGATGTGTTGTTCAAATGGCAAGGTGAAATAAACACCTTTAAGCCATCCACCTGAACGGTTGTTGTCGCTTATTTCTGGCGCAAATCCACATTCAACTCATTTTCTACAGAACATTACGAAATACAATTCGTGTTTTCAGATGACATCGTTTGGGACCACGGCTGCAACCGAGGATTCTGGCTTTATGCCGACATTTAAAATGCAGGGGCAAATCTCATAGAATTGGGTCATTAATGCCGTTGCCTCATGAGAGCCACACATTTTTCCCTTCCACTCAGTGTGCGAAGCCACTAGGTAATCTGCTAGTAAATAATAGAATAAGGATTTTTAAAAAACACATTAAAATGAAATAAATTAAACTAGGTTAATATTAATTTAAATCTGAAATGTGAAACAGTAAAATGGTAATAATTGGTGAGACCGTGAATTTCCTCACCCTCCTCAGGTGATCAAGGCACTGTCTTGCCTTCCTGACCTGAGTTTGTGTGTGCTTGGTCCATGTCAGGTCCTTGGTGATGTACACACCCAGGTCCTGCAGTGCTCTACCCAGGTAGTTGCAGTGCTCCTTTACGCGAAGTATTACAGTGCTTGTAATACAGTACTACAGTTGCAGCCAAAAGTATTGGGTTTCACAAAGTTTGCTGCTTCAGAGTTTTTTGATCTTTTTATCAGATGTTTCTATGGTACAGTATACTGAAGTATAATTGCAAGCATTTCATAAGTTGGTACCATTCTTTATTCATGACTGTGTTCTTAGGCAAAATTGTGAGTGAACCCAATCCCTTGGTTTAGAAGCAACCCCACACATGAATGGTCTCTGGATGCTTTACTGTTGGCATGACACAGGACTGATGGTAGCGCTCTCCTTTTCTTCTCCGGACAATCTTTTTTTCTGGATGCCCCAAACAATCAGAAAGGGGATTCATCAGAGAAAATGACTTTACCCAAGTCCTCAGCAGCCCAATCCTTGTACCTTTTGCAGAATATCAGTCTGTCCCTGATGTTTTTCTTGGGAGAGAAGTGGCTTCTTTCCATCCCTTCTTGATACCAGGCCATCCTTCAAATGACTTTGCCTCACTATGCATTAGATGCGCTCACACCTGCCTGCTGTCATTCCTGGGCAAGCTCTGCATTAGTGTTGGCCCGATCCCAGGCCATGAATAAAGAATGGTACCAAAACATCCTCCGAGAGCAACTTCTCCCAACCAGCCAAGAACAGTTTGGTGACGAACAATGCCTTTACCAGAATGAAGGAGCACCATGCCATAAGGCAAAAGTGGTAACTTAGTGGCGTGGGGAACAAAACATTGAAATTTTGGGTCCATAGCAAGGAAACTCCCCAGACCTTAACTATTGAGAACTTGTGGTCAGATCTCAAGAGGTGGGTGTACAAACAAAAACCCACAAATTCTGACAAACTCCAAGCATTGCTTATGGAAGAAGAGAGCTGCCATCAGTCAGAATTTGGCCCAGAATTTGACTGACAGCATGCCAGGGCGAATTACGGAGGTCTTGAAAAAGGAGGGCCAACACTGCAAATATTGATTCTTTGCATAAACTTTGTGTCAATAAAAGCCTTTGAAACTTATGAAATGCTTGTAATTATACTTCAGTATATAATAGAAACATCTGACAAGAAGATCTAAAAACACTGAAGTAGCAAACTTTGTGAAAACCAATACTTGTGTCATTCTCAAAATTTTTGGCCATGACTATAATCATATGTGTCATTTTGCTGCCTTAGTTTTCTGTAAACAGAGTGTGCAATCAGACTTTATGAGAGAGTGAAGACAAAAATATTGGCTTTTATGTTAATAAAACTGAGTAATAAATGGTGAAAAAAGAATTGGAGAAGTCATCCTGTTCATGGAGAGGAACTACCAACATAAATGTTGTCCAGATGAACTTGGAATGTACTTAAAGAGACCTCATTTAATGAGTTAAGACCTTTTGTTTTGTCCTTTAAATAAAATGGGCACTCATCGTCTGAATGTGAATAGTGACAAACTTGTATTTAGTACACCATTACATGTATAATAAGATAAAGGAAAGATAAGAATTTGTGCTTATTAGTAAACATTAAGCTTGTTAGCTTAAAGGAAAAAATCTGATATTTTTCAAACTGAAGTTATTTTTTCAGAATTGTGATATACAGTGGGTACGGAAAGTATTCAGACCCCCTTCAATTTTTCACTCTGTTATATTGCAGCCATTTGCTAAAATCATTTAAATTATTTTTTTTCCCTCATTAATGTACACACAGCACCCCATATTGACAGACAAAAGAATTTTTGAAATTGTTGCATCCATCCATCCATTATCCAACCCGCTGAATCCGAACAGGGTCACGGGGGTCCGCTGGAGCCAATCCCAGCCAACACAGGGCACAAGGCAGGAACCAATCCAGGGCAGGGTGCCAACCCACCGCAGGACACACACAAACACACCCACACACCAAGCACACACTACGGCCAATTTAGAATCGCCAATCCACCTAACCTGCATGTCTTTGGACTGTGGGAGGAAACCGGAGCGCCCGGAGGAAACCCACGCAGACACGGGGAGAACATGCAAAAAATTGTTGCAGATTAATTAAAAAAGAAAAACTGAAATATCACATGGTCCTAAGTATTCAGACCCTTTTCTGTGACACTCATATTTAACTCAGGTGCTTTCCATTTCTTCTGATCATCCTTGAGCTCACCTTCATTTGAGTCCAGCTGTGTTTGATTATACTGATTGGACTTGATTAGGAAAACCACACACCTGTCTATATAAGACCTTACAGCTCACAATGCATGTCAGAGCAAATGAGAATCATGAGGTCAAAGGAACTGCCTGAAGAGCTCAGAGACAGAATTGTGGCAAGGCACAGATCTGGCCAAGGTTACAAAAAAATTTCTGCTGCACTTAAGGTTCCCAAGAGCACAGTGGCCTCCATAATCCTTAAATGGAAGACGTTTGGGACGACCAGAACCCTTCCTAGAGCTGGCCGTCTGGCCAAGCTGAGCTACCGGGAGAGAAGAGCGTTGGTGAGAGAGGTAAAGAAGAACCCAAAGATCACTTTGGCGGAGCTCCAGAGATGCAGTCAGGAGATGGGAGAAAGTTGTAGAAAGTCAACCATCACTGCAGCCCTCCACCAGTCAGGGCTTTATGGCAGAGTGGCCTGTCGGAAGCCTCTCCTCAGTGCAAGACACATGACAGCCCGCATGGAGTTTGCTAAAAGACATCTGAAGGACTCTGAGATGGTGAGAAATAAGATTCTCTGGTCTGATGAGACCAAGATAGAACTTTTTGGCCTTAATTCTAAGCGGTATGTGTGGAGATAACCAGGCACTGCTCATCACTTGTCCAATACAGTCCCCACAGTGAAGCATGGCGGTGGCAGCATCATGCTGTGGGGGTGTTTTTCAGCTGCAGGGACAGGACGACTGGTTGCAATCAAGGGAAAGATGAAAGTACAGGGATATCCTGGACAAAAACCTTCTACAGAGTGCTAAGGACCTCAGACTGGGCCGAAGGTTTACCTTCCAACAAGACAATGACCCTAAGCCCACAGCTAAAATAACGAAGGAGTGGCTTCACAACAACTCTGTGACTGTTCTTGAATGGCCCAGTCAGAGCCCTAACTTAAACCCAATTGAGCATCTCTGGAAAGACCTGAAAATGGCTGTCCACCAACGTTTACCATCCAACCTGACAGAACTGGAGAGGATCTGCAAGGAGGAATGGCAGAGGATCCCCAAATCCAGGTGTGAAAAACTTGTTGCATCTTTCCCAAGAAGACTCATGGCTGTATTAGCTCAAAAGGGTGCTTCTACTAAATACTGAGCAAAGGGTCTGAATACTTAGGACCATGTGATATTTCAGTTTTTCTTTTTTAATAAATCTGCAACAATTTCAAAAATTCTTTTTTTTGTCTGTCAATATGGGGTGCTGTGTGTACATTAATGAGGGAAAAAATTAATTTAAATGATTTTAGCAAATGGCTGCAATATAACAAAGAGTCAAAAATTGAAGGGGGTCTGAATACTTTCCGTACCCACTGTATATTAGTTTGCCACATGAAACTGCATTATAAAGTGAAGCATAATACATGCAGTCCCTGGGTTACGTACAAGATAGGGACTATAGGTTTGTTCTTAAGTTGAATTTGTATGTAGTCGGAACAGGTACATTATTTTGATAAATGCAATTTGGACAGATGTTTGTCTCAACATATTATTTACTTTTACCTTTCTGTGCATTCACAGTAAATGCTTAAACATTTCCAAATACAGTACAGCCTTAAATAATGTTGGTAGAACTTGATCAACTTGATGAAGAGGATAGAACTGGTCTCTTAAAGTAGGCATCAAGGGAGGTTTGTATGGAGCTTTTCTTTTTCTCATCATACAATAGCCTTGTAGCATCTTAGACCTTTGGTAACTGTTCAGTAAACTTTGGTGAACCTCTCGGTATCAGAATTTTGCTCCTCTAACTTTGCCATTTCTGCTCCGATGAGACGAAATGCATTAACTAATTCTTTTGTAGAAAAATTTTTTGTTAGAGTCCCTAGGTCCTGGTTTTCTTCGCTGAATGCTATCATCTGCTGTTCTAGTTCTATAAGGTCTTCATTGGTTAGTTCTTTGCAATGTACATAACATCACAAGCAGGCTTGCTATTGAGAATGATGGTTCACCATCCGCCCACCACAGTCACCTCCACTTGCATACAGTATGCTGCCTACAGCGTTTACCCACCGAGAACGAACAGAGTGCGGCCAAAGGCAGGTAGTAAATCGCCCACCACCACCCCCATTCAACAGGCAGCCACCCGAGGAACACTACAATGCTGCCCCCCGCCACCCCATTCACCCTCAATGGCCTCCATTCAGCCACAACCGGGCCACCACTTGCAGCATCACCAGCCGCCTACCAAGAACAAATGGGGCAGCCATTCGAGGGACAATGCAAGGCGGTGTGGTGGTAGGGCAGTGAAACGCCCCCCTCCGCCCCATCCAGTCAGGACTAGTAGCTGCGGCGGTGTGGTGGGCGTTCAGTGAACCACCCCCCTTCCGCTCCACCAAGCCTCCATCCTGCACACCAGCTTTACCGAGTTTCCCTAAAAATAAGACCAGGTGTTATATTAAGTTTTGCTCCAAAAGATGCACTAGGACTTATTTTCAGGGGATATCTTATATTTATTTATGTACAACAATATACATTTATCCAAATACTGTACAGTCATGTCATCTTCTTCTGGAATATCGCCATAACTCACCACATTCAAATCCTGAATTCCAGCCTGAATGTCTTGCTACTCCAGCCGCTTTTAGGATCCTACAGGATGAATGTGCACGCTTCGATGTTTGATGAATGGTCCGATGTGGTATAGAAAAAATCCGACATACAAATGCATTCGTGGTGCTTTTATATTCAAGCGTTGCATATTCCCGATCGTAATAACACGATACATTTTAAAAGTATCACATACCATCTTCTGTACCGTCTTTTTTATTTTTTGCACCTTCACAATACCATCAGAATGTACAGCGGCGTATTTGAGCAACAGAGAAAAAAAAAATAAGGACATAATGAAAATGTCTATTTTGTGATTAAAGTGAAAATTTTGGCTTTAAACTCGTAATGTCCTCTTTAACCTCATAGTTTACTTTATCATTAAAGTAGACTGTCGTAAACGTCATCTTAAAACCAACACAAATGTTAATTGCTATGCACTTCTGGTTTTTCCTCCTGACCCGACAGCAGCAGCAAGCAGCAATAGATCACCATACAGAACACATTAAATTTATGATATTCCAGCTCTCTGCACATTTAGAATTCTTAAGATTTATACTTGATATCACTTTCATGATGAAATGCATTAAAATATGTATGTTACATTTTAAAGATAAATCATTAACTTTGTTTAAATAATGAATACTGTTAATACAGTAGTTACACGTATGGGGTGGCACGGTGGCTGAGCGGTAGCGCTGCAGTCTCACAGGGAGTCACGTCGCTGGTGTTCCCGGCCTGGAGTTTGAATGCTTTCCTGGTGGGTTTCCACAGTGTGCTCAGTTTTCCATCCAAAGATATGAAGGTTTGGGGATTTGGTGAAGCTACAGTGAGGTTAGTGTATTTGTGTACTTGTGTTCACCTTGTGAAGAGCTGATGCCCCATCCTGGGATTTTGTTTCTGTCTTGCGCTGCTGGATTGGGCGCATCCCCTTATTGATGGATGTAATCATTAAACATCCTTTTCAGAGATATTGTGGCAAGGTCTCCTAGGAATTAAATGGATGTTTCAGGCACACACGTCATATTGCATGGCGCCTTACTTTTCAGCTGACGATCTTGACTAGGGCTTATTTTTGTGGTAGGGTTTATATTACACAGCAGCCTGAAAATCATGCTAGGGCTTATTTTCGGAGTAGTTCTTATTTTCGAGGAAACACGGTAGCTGCGGCCCCAGAGACTATAGACCCTGGGTCACCGCTTGCCGCGCACCCAGCCGTCCTCTTAGAATGAATGGGATGCAGCCTCCACTGCCTCATTCATTAAACGGAGCTGCCCGAGGGACACTACACTGTGCGAGCAGCGAAACCACCCCCTCCAGCCACCGTTTGCAGCGTCCCCAGGCCGAATATAACAGAGCAGCAGCTACTGAGGAGCCTGCATCACGTCCCCCAGACAGATGAAGGAGCAGCTGCGGCCCCGTTCGTAAGTATGAGTTGTTCGTATGTCAGATGTCCGTAACTTGGGGACTACCTGTATATAAATTATAAAATAAATACCTAGCCCACTCTTGCATTTTAAAATGGAGCCAAGTTGTTCTTTTGTAAAGAAAGTCTTTAAAACTTATCGAATACATCCACTTTCAAGTAGCAATTTAAGTGCCTTCTGCATTATTGAGGCATGGTTGTGACAACAAAAGTAAACTGAAAAGAATCAACTGTATTACAAATTCTTGGTTCTGTTTGCTCAAGGTAAGGATATGTTTCTTTCTTTTTTTGTCTGTATGCAGCTGCCGCTGTGGGTGGAGTTATGACAAGTCAACAGCAAACCCAGCCAATTACATAGTGTGTTGCTATTTCACATGCATATACTACAGAGCAACATGCATGGCGAACAGCAGCATAGTGAAAAAAAGCACAAGTTTAATTTTACTTTACAATATAAACATAATTTACTTTACACATTACAATAAATCTGATGTGAACTGATTATACTGCATTGCATTTTTAATAAAAGACTTTGCGAGGAATGTCTTGCACAAACAAAAACAAAAAAAAAAAAAAAAAAAAAAAAAAAAAA
>JANRMT010062813.1:95910936-95966129 GCA_026402145.1 Polypterus bichir lapradei
AGAGAGAGAGAGAGAGAGATATGACAACAACACTCATATCAATGACAAAACAATTACATTAACAATCATGTTACGTTATTTTTAAAATATTTCCTTTTCTTTTTCATAACTTCTTTAACACACTACTTCTCCACTGCGAAGCGCGGGTATTTTGCTAGTACTCTCTAAAATCATAGCTAGAAGGATGGAGAAAGTGCTCCTCTCGGTAATATCACAAGATCAAACTGGATTCATTAGGGGCCGACACTTATCTTCAAATCTTCGACGCCTGTTTAATGTAATATACTCACCAACTAAATCAAACACCCCAGAAATATTATTATCATTGGATGCAGAAAAAGTATTTGACATGATTGAATGGAAATACCTTTTTACTACATTGGAAAAGTTTGGGTTTGGCCCGAACATTTGTGCATAGATCAAATTACTGTATACTAACCCAGAAGCTTCAGTTTGTATCATCAACACTTGCTCAGACTACTTTAAACTAGAATGTGGTACTAGACAAGGATGCCCCTTGTCACCGCTACTGTTTGCAAATGCCATTGAACCACTGGCAATACATTGTCGAAATACTGATTAGATAAAGGGGATTATCAGAGAAGGACTGGAACAGAAAATTTCATTATATGCAGATGATATGGTACTGCATATATCAGACCCAGAAAATTCTGTGCCTGCAGTCTTAACAGCACTTACAGAATTTCAAAAGATCTCTGGTCTCAGAATTAATCTGAATAAAAATGTACTCTTTCCAGTGAATTCTCAAGCATATAATATTAGATTAGATACCCTAACTTTTCTCATTGCAGAACAGTTTAAATACCTAGGGGTAAACATCACAAGTAAACATAAAGCTCTTTATCAACAAAATTTCGCCGTCTGCATGGAAAAAATTAAGCAAGACTTGCATAGATGGTCAACCCGTCATCTCACACTAGCTGGAAGAATTAACACTGTTAAGATGAATATTCTTCCTAAGCTCCTTTTTTTATTCCAAAACATTCCAATATACATTAATAAATCATTCTTTAAGCAATTAGATTCAACAATAACCTCATTTATTTGGAATTCAAAGCATCCACGCATCCAAAGAGCGACCCTACAAAGACAAAAGGCAGAAGGCGGCATAGCACTACCTAACTTCCAGTTTTATTACTGGGCAGCAAATATACAGGCGATAAGAACCTGGACACAAACAGAAGAACATACATGGGCTTGGTCCGCAATAGAAGTAAAATCCTGCAGTACTTCTATGTATTCCCTGCTCTGTGCTCCAATAAACACACGTTATCGGCAATATACTAATAACCCAATTGTGCTACACTCACTTAGAATCTTCTTCGTCTTAAAATGCTTTCTACATTGGTTCCATATTCTATCTGCGGCACCTCTGCAAGAGAAACACCTCTTTCAACCTTCGCAAACATATGCAGTTTTTAATATCTGGAAAAAATTTGGAATTAACTTGCTTAGAGATCTTTATATAGACAACGTCTTTGCATCCTATGAACAATTACATTCCAAATTTAACATTCCAACTACACATTTCTTTCACTATCTTCAAATCAGGAACTTTGTTAAACAGAACCGTCCCAATGTTCCTCATCTTGCACCCTCATCCATGCTGGAAAAAATATTGCTCAATCCCAGGGACATAGACACCATCTCTACAATATATAAAATCATTTTACAATCCCTCCCTTTCAAAGATCCAAGAGGATACTGGGAAAAAAGATCTCTCAATTAATATATCAGAAAAAGAGTGGAAAGTAGCAATGCAGAGAATTCATTTGAGCTCCATATGTGCAAAGCATACAATTATACAACTCAAAATTATATATCGAGCACATCTGTCTCATCTAAAACTCTCCAAAATGTTTCCAGGGCACGATCCAACCTGTGAACGCTGCAACCAAGTCCCATCCTCACTGGGTCACATGTTCTGGGCCTGCACCAAATTAACATTATTCTGGACCAAAATTTTTAGTTACCTTTCACACAGCCTTGGTCTCACAATCCCTCCTAACCCATTAACAGCTGTGTTTGGGGTTCTTCCAGATGGGTTTAAAGTGGAGAAAGACAAACAAATTGTGATTGCATTCACTACACTTTTAGCATGCAGACTTATTCTGATAGAGGAGAGTTTGGGTTCTTCCAGTTTTTTAAGTCAGTGGGAAACCGATGTGTTATACTACAAACCGGATTCCAAAAAAGTTGGGACACTATACAAATCGTGAATAAAAACTGAATGCAAAAACTTAGGGGTAATTGTTGACTGTAATCTGAATTTTAAATCGCATATTAATCAGATCACTAGGACAGCATTTTTTCACTTAAGAAACATAAGTAAAGTTAGACCTCTTATATCATTGAAAGATGCTGAGAAATTAGTTCACGCGTTTGTTTTCAGTCGACTAGATTACTGTAACGCACTCCTCTCAGGACTACCCAAAAAAGACATAAATCGTTTGCAACTAGTGCAGAATGCAGCTGCTAGAATCCTAACTAGGAAAAGAAAATCCGAACACATTTCTCCAGTTCTGATGTCACTACACTGGTTACCTATGTCATTCAGGATTGACTTTAAAATTCTGCTTATGGTTTATAAAGCCTTAAATAATCTCGCCCCTTCTTATATATCGGAGTGTCTGACACCTCATATTCCAAATCGTAACCTCAGATTGTCAAATGAGTATCTCCTTAGAATTCCAAGAACAAAATTTAAAAGAAGTGGTGAGGCGGCCTTCTGCTGCTATGCACCTAAAATCTGGAATAGCCTGCCAATAGGAATTCGCCAGGCTAATACAGTGGAGCACTTTAAAAACACTGCTGAAAACATATTACTTTAACATGGCCTTTCTATAACTTCAATTTAACTTAATTTAACTTACTGTAATCCTGATACTCTGTATGTTCAATTTCCTCATAACAACTATTCAGGGTAGCTCTACAATCCGTACTGACCCCTACTCTCTTTTCTGTTTCTTTTTCCGGTTTCTTTGTGGTGGTGGCCTGCGCCACCTCCACCTACTCAAAGCTTCATGATGCTCCAACAATGATGGATGGACTAAAAGGCAGAATTCTACGTGACCATCATCATCAAGCCTTTCTGTGAGAACCCTAAATCCAAAGAGGACTGTTTCATTTATGTTAGGTAGAATGCCCAGAGGGGACTGGGCGGTCTCATGGTCTGGAATCCCTACAGATTTTATTTTTTTTTCTCCAGCCGTCTGGAGTTTTTATTTTGTTTTTTCTGTCCCCCCTGGCCATTGGACCTTACTCTTATTCGATGTTAATTAATGCTGATTTATTTTGTTTTCATATTGTGTTTTTTATTTTTCTATTCTTTATTATGTAAAGCACTTTGAGCTACTGTTTGTATGAATATGTGCTATATAAATAAATGTTGTTGTTGTTGTTGTTGTTGATGTGGAGGTGCCAACTTCTAATATTTTATTCAGAATAGAACATAAATCACGGAACAAAAGTTTAAACTGAGAAAATGTATCATTTTAAGGGAAAAATATGTTGATTCAGAATTTCATGGTGTCAACAAATACCAAAAAAGTTGGGACAAGGCCATTTTCACCACTGTGTGGCATCTCCCCTTCTTCTTACAACACTCAACAGACGTCTGGGGACCGAGGAGACCAGTTTCTCAAGTTTAGAAATAGGAATGCTCTCCCATTCTTGTCTAATACAGGCCTCTAACTGTTCAATCGTCTTGGGCCTTCTTTGTCGCACCTTCCTCTTTATGATTCGCCAAATGTTCTCTATAGGTGAAAGATCTGGACTGCAGACTGGCCATTTCAGTACCCGGATCCTTCTCCTACGCAGCCATGATGTTGTGATTGATGCAGAATGTGGTCTGGCATTATCTTGTTGAAAAATGCAGGGTCTTCCCTGAAAGAGATGACGTCTGGAAGGGAGCATATGTTGTTCTAGAACCTGAATATATTTTTCTGCATTGATGGTGCCTTTCCAGACATGCAAGCTGCCCATGCCACACGCACTCATGCAACCCCATACCATCAGAGATGCAGGCTTCTGAACTGAGCGTTGATAACAACTTGGGTTGTCCTTGTCCTCTTTGGTCCGGATGACATGGCGTCCCAGATTTCCATAAAGAACTTCGAATCGTGACTCGTCTGACCACAGAACAGTCTTCCATTTTGCCACACTCCATTTTAAATGATCCCTGGCCCAGTGACAACGCCTGAGCTTGTGGATCTTGCTTAGAAATGGCTTCTTCTTTGCACTGTAGAGTTTCAGCTGGCAACGGCGGATGGCACCGTGGATTGTGTTCACTGACAATGGTTTCTGGAAGTATTCCTGAGCCCATTCTGTGATTTCCTTTACAGTAGCATTCCTGTTTTTGGTGCAGTGTCGTTTAAGGGCCCGGAGATCACGGGCATCCAGTATGGTTTTACGGCCTTGACCCTTACGCACAGAGATTGTTCCAGATTCTCTGAATCTTCGGATGATGTTATGCACAGTTGATGATGATAGATGCAAAGTCTTTGCACTTTTTCGCTGGGTAACACCTTTCTGATATTGCTCCACTATCTTTCTGTGCAACATTGTGGGAATTGGTGATCCTCTACCCATCTTGGCTTTTGAGAGACACTGCCACTCTGAGAAGCTCTTTTTATACCCAATCATGTTGCCAATTGACCTAATTAGTGTTTATTGGTCTTCCAGCTCTTCGTTATGCTCAAATTTACTTTTTCCAGCCTCTTATTGCTACTTGTCCCAACTTTTTTGGGATTTGTTGACACCGTGAAATTTTGAATCAACATATTTTTCCTTTAAAATGATACATTTACTCGGATTAAACGTTTGATCTGTCATCTACGTTCTATTACAAATAAAATATTGACATTTGCCATCTCCACATCACTGCATTCAGTTTTTATTCACAATTTGTTTAGTGTCCCAACTTTTTTGGAATCCGGTTTGTATTTGAAATTGGAAAAAATCAAACACTCAGAGGATTCGTACAGACTTTTTTCAAAACATGGCAGAATCTAATCAGTAATATTTTAAAATAAGCTCATAAAGCACAGAGAATTTATTAATTTAGGTATGTTTACAAGTCTTAAATTTCACACCGTTTGCCTTGCTCTCTCTCTCTCAGGGGTGGGGATCGATTTGTCCTTAACTCAATTTTTCTTTTTGTAAAAACTTGATTGATTTGTATGGATTGCAATAAAATTAATAAAAATATAATAAAAAAAAGAAAATTATTTAAGGTTACTCAACAACAATGAGTTTAATTTTACTGCACAACAAAGGAGAGCATTACAGCTCTTCTAAAGGAGCCTCTTCAGGCAATTGTGTAGCACCGCCGTTGTTCTTCTTCCGGCAGTCTTCGATCCATATCCCTAAAGCAGATTCCACCCAGACTACCGCCTTATTACATCCACTTACAACTCGTTTTGCGCCCTGGTTAAAGGACACTGCGGCCGTAGATCTTATATTCTTTCCCTCCTTTTTAAATAAAAAGAATCGTGGACTCATTGATGCCGTCCTGCAGTGGTGTAGCTGTTCCCTTCCTTCAACATATCCAAAACTTTTACCTTTTTGGCAATCATTAGCATCTTCCATTGGTGCCCGGGCACAGAATCAGATCAATTTGGAGCCATAATGAAGGGCTTGACTATGCACAAGATAAACACAAAAAAGCACAAAAGTTAACTCTTTACACAGCGAAACACGTTGATGCTGAATGAGCGAGATGAGACTTCCTGGTTAACGCAGTGGAATCGAATTCGGCGCTCCGTCGATGAGCCAATCAGCACACAGGAACTTAACTGCGTGCTCTGATTGGGTAGCTTCTCAGCCATCCGCCAATAGCGTCCCTTGTATGAAATCAACTGGGCAAACCAACTGAGGAAGCATGTACCAGAAGTAAAAAGACCAGTTGTCCGCAGAAACCCACAAAGCAGCAAAAAAATCTGCGTTATAAATTTAGATATGCTTACATATAAAATCCGCGATAGAGTGAAGTGCGATATAGCGAGGGATTACTGTAACAATAAAATAATAGTGCAACTTCCAGTGATACTATTACTTCAAGACTGTGCATTACACAGTATTCACCAAATAAAAATAAAACAAAACAAGTGCAACTTGATGATGACATCTTTACCAACTGAACCATCATTAAAGCAAACTGCATTAATATGGAGCTTGCTTCAAGCTAAGCTACATACATAAATAATAAAACTGCAACTTGCATTTATAATGCTATTTGTGATATAGCCCTACGGAATCCGTATTAGGGCCACAGTAAAGAAAAAAAAAATACGGACACAGTGAAGAAAAAAAAAAACTATATATCGAGATTAATATCGACATTTCCACTTTATTCTCGTAGTTTATTTTGTCATTAAAGTAGAATGTCGTAAACTAAACTTCATCCCAAAATTAATGTTTAATTCACTAGATTTTCTCAAACCCCGTCATAAGTTATGTAGCACATTAAATGCTTTGTTAAGTGTTCCCCAACCCAGTTGTTAATCGCTACACTCTTCTTAAACTGACTTCCTCTTGCACTGAGGCAGAGATCGCCGCACAGAACACATTCACTTCATGATATTCCTGCTCTCTGAAAATGTTGAATGCTAAGAATTTTTCATGAAGAAATGCATTAAAACAGGTATTAAATATGCACGGTAGTGAGGCAGTAGTGCTGCTCCCTCGCAGGAAGAGGTCCCCAGGTGTATGTTCAGTGTAGAGAACTTTATGGCAGATGTGACAAGGTTCCAAAAAACTGGATGTATGAATGAGTATCGCACCGGTTTAACTTAAATATTGTGTAAATGTTGGGTTCGTGATCTGGTGGTCGAAGACACGAACACAGAATTCAATGGATGTTCTTCTGAGCGGGCTTTCTTTATTGCATGCGTGCTGTCTCTTTCTGATGTATTAAACCCCCAGTTCCTATCCTCCCTTTTTCTTTCTCCACATAACCAATCGCCACACGATAAACGTCCTTGTGAAATTAAAACTAGTTATAAAACTTTGACCACGAAGTGTTTAGAACTTTAAAAAAAAAATCTTTGTTATACATGTTTAATTATGCCGTCCATTCAGGGTTGCGCTCATCCCAGCAAGCACTGTGTGCAAGGCAGGAGGAAATCCTGAACATGGCACCAGCACATCACAGGGTGAATACGAGCAATACATACACTAGCAGGTTTAATACAACATAACAAAACCCACCATCCTACATGACTTTGAAAGGAAGCTAAAGCACACTGAGTAAACCCACCAGAAAAACATGCAAATTCAAAGAAGGGAACACCCAGGACCCGCAACCTCCATGCCACCGTGCCCCCAACATGATTAATACATGCTTTAATGCATTTCATCATGAAAATTATTTTAAGTATTTATCTTAGCATTCTAAATGTTCAGGGAGCAGAAATATCATGAAATTAATGTATTCTGTGTGCTGTCTGCACCTCCTCTTAGTGCAAGAGGAAATCAATTTAAGAAGCAGTAGCGATTAACACGGCTCCGGGAACACAACACAAAGCATTTAATGCGGTACATAACTTATTACAGGGTTTGAGAAAATCTAGAATATTAAATATTCATTTTAAGATGAAGTTTAGTTTACGATGTTCTACTTTAATGACAAGTTACGAGAATAAAGTCAACATGACGAATTTAATCTCAACAAACGGCGAGAATAAAGTAGAAATGTCAACTTTATTCTCATCATAAGCGTCGAGATTAAAGTGGAAATGTCGAGAATAAAGTCAACATGTCGTCACACTATTACACAGTACCCAGGTACATTACACAGTATTGAAAAAAATACAACTTGGCTTGCAGTATTGTCCAGTAGTATAGAAACAGTATTCATAAATTTGAACATAATGGTCCACATCCAACCTTTTAAATACAAAGTATCTCCAGACAACAGACATGACTCCTTTTTCCAGCAAAAGTTCTTCTGTGTCATCATGTTCAACTTTATTGTCTGCTACAGCTTCAGTTTTGGAATGTTCTCTGTCCATTTTCACTGCGCAATACCTCTACTAACACATGTACTGTACTTCATTGTATGCTTGTTTTAATAGTGTAGCAATGAAAAAGAGCCCCCACGCAACACCTCTGTGGAATGTGTTTAGCGGTGTAGCAGTAAAAAAGGTCCCCCTTAAACAGTTTCCCACTGCGCCGCGTTCCGAAAGTTGTTTAGGCAATTTAAACCGGTGTTGCAGTATAAGAAAAATCCTTATCATAACAAAAATAAAAAAACGGTTTTCGGTATGAACCGGTGTACTGCCCAGCACTACCTCACACACAGATAAAGAGCCTTTCTCACAACTACAGCATGCACTCATGTAAAATTAAACGTGCATTTGTAAAACTAAAACTCATGGTCACAGAGGGCTGCAGCCTACACTCACAAAACTTGGCAAAGGGCAAGAAATGATCCTGGAAAAGATGCCAGTCCTTTCAGTGGGTACAAAGGTGTGTATACCCATACTCATACCCATTATTTAACCTAATCTGCAAGTCTTTAGTAAATGTGAGAAGTAAACTGTGTAATGTGAAGGAGTGGCCATAGATAGAAAAATGCCAACTCTACAAGACAACAACGCTGAATCCTTGAAACAGACACGCCATCACTACAGCACCATGCTGGCGCATTTAAAACTGTACAATTAATAAATACAGCATCACCTAAAAAACAAGTATTTGGGGGAAATGAAGGCATATCACAATTTTTAAAAAACAAACAAAAAAACATTAATCCCATAGTTCAAAATTACTTACTAAATGTCAAATGAATACCAAAGTTGATGAACTACACTAGTATTGATATCTTTGTCAGATATTTTGCGGTATTAAGTTGTGTGCCATCAAAAACTAAAATGCATTGTTTCTAGAAAGTTTAGTTAAATAAATACATTTTAGCCATCTGCATATTCTGTCACGTTGCAATGAATACCAGATGGCTACGCAATTTACTGTTATTTATCTGCTATAAAATCCAAACTGAAACATTTGAAAGACAAAAAAATGGATTTTTATTTCTGGTACTCCAGAAAACTGTCATTAAAAATAGCTAAAAAAAAAAAAAAAAATCATGTGGACACACTAGACTATGATGAAGCTTGGTCTAACTATGGAATTTATTACACTAATCCACATAAATGAAAATTGCACATGATGTATCAAAATGTGTAGTTTTTCATTCAGATATTCCCCTACAGCCTGTAAGGCTATCTAATTTTAGCACTCTGTAACCACTAAATGGTCGGTTCTTTCTACCCTACCACACTAGGGCACTACAGGCTGTCAAATCCATTACTCCGTTTCTCAAAAACCCTTTACTTAGTGATTGTTTAAATTCTCTAAATAACACATCTGTCAGAGAAACCGCATATACTGCGCAAAGCATGCATGTGTTACAATATTTTAATGCAACAAAACACGAATTTGAACAGCGACACTCGATATATTACTTTATATCAACGTACTTGATTCAGAAAACTATCCACCAAAAACTACAAGGTGCAGTATATTAACGTTACTTGCAACATAAAGGTCTACATTTCTCCATTTAATTTAATGATAACACATATCTGTGAATCTTGCAGTCCATCTTGCCGTGTAAAGGTGTATCAAATACCTCATATACGAAATGCAGCATGGAACAGCTAATGGATGCCGGCAGATCAAAAAAGAATGTTCCAAACTCCAGATATGAATACATAAATTATGTTGAGTGTTACACTCGCTTTAATGCAATATTTTTAAAACCCCATTAACAATGGCATACTTGAAAATGTGGAAGCAATATGATGCACTTTTAAACGCCTGAAAGACATAAAAGAAGCCTGTGCAAAACTTTCGATATGGAAGCACCGCTCTAATCAAACAATGAAAGCAGCATCTACACGAACTATTCCACACTGGGAACTGTAGTTTTTTTGTGTTTTGGTTAGAATAAAAAATACCTAGTTCAGATTTATGAAAAAGCAGATTAAAACTATATTGTCAACAATAGAATCAGATAACGTCTTTGTTCGGCCATGAAAACATATGGTGCACTACATAATGTTATAATTATAATTACTCTCCATGCCTTAAATGATTAACACTACAGTTCCCATAATTCCAGCGCGCGGGCAGCGCGCACTTCAATGACGAGTGCCTAGCTTTGGCTGCGCGTGAATTTAAAAGAATTCCTCAGTTCCTATTTTTGGGACTGAATCTAAAGCTCAATTTTTGCATTCTTCTATTAAAGTAAATAACGGACTCCATAAGTAACCAGTACTGTAATAACTAAATGAAGAAATTTGCAAAAAAACGTTAAAAGATCTTTCCTTACCTGTTTGTAACACAGTCACAGCTTCTATGTAGAGGAGATTGGGTTTCGGGGTATTTTCATTGATATTTTCAGGAAGTTAGTCCGCTTTTTCGTTGCAAACACAAGAAGGTACATACATATGACAAATGATACTTGAGAAGCGTATATATGTTAATATAACCGTATATTATCACGCATCCTCTGCCCCATCTCCTCTGTCGACGGCCTCGACTAAGTCCTCCTCATGGCAGCCAATAGGCTTCAAGTATAATTTTGATTGATCGCTCTTCATCCAACGTTAGTGGTGGAAATGGAAAAGTAAAAAAAAAACAACGAAAACGTAACTATGTTCAACCCACAAGCCTGGACAGGTGATTGACAGACTCTAAAACCAATTAGAAAGGAGCTTAGCATGGCGGGAAGGCAAGACATCCTAACCACATTGCCTTATGTGCAGTCTAACTCAACTTTCACGTGTTATGTTTATTAATTACGCGTAGTAGATAGCGTGTGTAAACGGTATGCATTTACATTGTAACGAATTTATTCAATTACTCGTTATTCCACATTTTAATACTTTAAATGCAGAAAGACGTTAATGGATTTTTTCATTTTACTAATTTTAATTTTAATAGTTGCAATTTTTTTAAAAAGAAAATCAAAAGTCTGCATGGTGGACTGGCATTTGTCCTTTCTGCAATACGTATAGCATTAGTGGACTTGATTTGAATTATGATCAGATCACTGTCAGTATGCATGCTCTTCCCATTTCAAAATTGTTTTTTCCTGCCACATTCCAAACTTGGTAGTGTTAGGTTTCGTAAAGTTAATTACAAGTAACTCAGATCCTTTAAGGGTTGCTTGTTCTGGCCTTTGTGGCTCTAAATAGAATTAAGAAATGGATGGTTAGAAAGGAAATGCTGGACCAAACAACAATGGATGTACTGTAAGTAAACAGTGCCAACTAATTAAGTCATATATAAAAAGAACATGTGCTTTTTAGCTGTAAGCCCTCTTCTTTCATAAGATTATTGTACACTAAGTCTGGTTAAAAAAATTGAGTCCTGTAAGGCAGATATTTAATCCAGCCAAATGTAAACATGTCACTGTTTCTGAAGATTAGATTAGAAAAAGGTGTGCGTAATACAGAAGGAAAAGTAGTATATGTCGAACATCTGCATTCATTTTCATTCACTTGACTAGATCAGTGGTGTATAATGATGCACGAATGCCACGATTAATACTTTGCTCTTAGAATGAAAATGTCCAATGCTCATTTTTTGAGACTTTCGAATTTTCCTACTTACATTATCTGTATCCTGATCTGCATGTGTATCACGGGACTTGCTTACAAATGTTGTAAGTATGACGTGACGTGTCTGTCTCGTGGGATGTGAAAGTGTCTCTCTCTTCAAAAGATCTCTCTTCAAATCTCTGACATCAAAATTGTAGAAATGTGCTTGGATTTTCTTTTCCTAGTTAAGATTCTAGCAGCTGCATTCTGCACTCGTTGCAATCGATTGATGTCTTTTTTTGGTATTCCTGAGAGGAGTGCATTACAGTAATTTAGCCGACTGAAAACAACAGTGTGAACTAATTTTTCATCATCTTGCAATGTTATAAGAGGTCTAACTTTTGCTATATTTCTTAAGTGAAAAAATGCTGTCATAGTAATCTGATTAATATGTGATTTAAAATTCAGGGCAGAGTCAATAGTTTCCCCTAAATTCTTTACCTCCATCCTAACTTTTAATCCTAATGCATCAAGTTTATTTCTAATAACCTCATTATATCAGTAAATCATTAAAATTTCTGTTTTCTCTTTATTTAGTTTAAGAAAATTACTACTCATCCATTCAGAAACACAAGTACTGTAAGACATTGTATCAGTGAATCAAGAGAGTCTGAGTCGTCAGGTGCTATTGATAAATACAGTTGTGTGTCATCAGCATAGCTGTGGTAGCTCACATTATCCATCCATCCATTATATCCTAACTACAGGGTCACGGGGGTCTGCTGGAGCCAATCCCAGCCAACACAGGGCGCAAGGCAGGAAACAAACCCCAGGCAGGGCGCCAGCCCACTGCAGGGCACACACACACCCACTAGGGACAATTTAGGATCGCCAATGCACCTAACCTGCATGTCTTTGGACTGTGGGAGGAAACCGGAGCACCCAGAGGAAACCTACACAGACACGGGGAGAGCATGGAAACTCCACACAGGGAGAACCCGGGAAGTGAACCCAGGTCTCCTAACTGCAAGGTGGCAGCGCTACCACTGTGCCACCGTGCCGTCCAGCTCACGTTATGCCCCGAGATAATCTGACCTAACGGAAGCATGTAAATCGAAAAGAGCAGCGGACCCAGGATAGAGCCTTGTGGAGCACCATATAGAATATCATGTGTCTTTGAAGTATAATTACCACAACTAACAAAGAATTTTCTACCTACCAGGTAGGATTCAAACCAATTTAAGACACTGCCAGAGAGGCCCACCCATTGACTAAGGCAATTTCTAAGAATATTGTGATCAATGGTATCAAATGCAGCACTCAGATCAAAGAGAATGAGAACAGATAAACGGCCTCTGTCTGCATTTACCCACAATTCATTTACTACTTTAATGAGTGCAGGTTCTGTACTGTTCTGTACTTCACATGCTGTCTGTTGGTCGTCAAAGAACTTAGAGCACTGTTAACAATTAAAACAATGCATGTTGGCCATTTTTTTTCTACATCACCAAATATCAATCATTTTTGAAATTTTGCCATACTTAGTTTTTCTATTGTGGGAGGTTTTACCCCTAAATATTGATATATCAAAATGTCCTTTATTAGTGGATATCTACTACCCTAGATATATCATCCTGCCAAGTTTTAGATTTTTAGCTAAACAGGAAATAGTGTTTTTCTTGAGTGAGTGAGTGAGTGAGTGAGTGATTCAGTTAGTCAGTCAACTTTGCATTGTATATCTGCATTCAGTATACATATGTACATACTGTATATATACTCAGAATTTCTCAGAACTGAACTGACTTAAAATGGCCAGAGGAGAGAAGGCAACAGAACACAGAGTCATCTCCTGGTTGGGTGGGTAATTACTATCACCAGAGCCCATAAGCTCTTTCCCATGCACACGCATTTCCACCACTAATGAATGGGTTACTGTAAAGTGTGAATTGTTGTTTCTGAACACAAGGTTCAAATTCTTTACATTAATGCTCCAGAATGTTCAGATTCTTCCATAGCCCATTCTATGTGGGTGATATTATAGAGAAATCATCAGTAAGTGTCATTTTTATTAAGGAGTTCTGAAAAGGACTTCCTGGACATGTGGACTTCTATAATAATTATTCTTTGTTTTTCATATTGAGATTGTGAGTATTGGTCTTATGCTTTATTTTCAAAAGGAATGTTGCCAACTAGGGGTGTTGTTTCCCTCTGCCTTATTGCTAACTGACTTTAAAGTCATTTGTTTTAAATTTTCTGTTCACTTAATCAGTGTTTCTGTAATTTCCATTTGGACAAGTACCTAATTTATGGTTGAATCCAGTCTTGAATTCAACACTGGCCAAATAGGTTGCAGTAACACATGTGTCAGTGTCGCTGTAAACAGGTTTGGAAAATGAATGAATGGTCATTTATTTTTATTAATTTACTAATACTAGGGGGCTCCACCCTTTGCTCGCTTCGCTCGCCCACCCCCAGGTTTGGTTTACCGGATAAACAATTTAAAGAGATAGTTATTTTCATGGGAATTGTTACATATGAGTTATTTTCATTTTTACTTTAAAACTTTTGTTAAAACAATATTTGTCCTTTAATTCCTGCCCTGGGCGTGGCTAAATCTCTTTCTCACAGGATTTATAACACTACTCGTGTTGTGAAGGGGGGTCTGAACGCACGCTAAAGAGATGCGTTCGGTTCAGCTGCTGTGTTGCTGCTGCTGCTGGCGAGCTGCGTGTTTTGCTTGTCATTGCTTTAAGAGATGGGAGCACCTGAAGTTTGTCTGCAAAAAGCATTCCAACAACTGCTAGGTTAGTTATCCGTGAACTTGTTTTAAATTGTTTGTAAGTAGGGTGTGACGTGCAAAAGTCACCGTCTCACGGGTTTTGCTTCGTAAGGTTGTAATGTCTAGTCTCGCGTGTCGTTAAAAGTGTCTCTCCGAGATGATCTGGTTTCGATCGCTCCGCTCATCCCTCCCCCCTTTTCTTGGAGGCGCAAAATGCTCCTGCCACTTCACGTTTTTCCCACTGGCGTTGTGAAGGGGGTGCGCTTAACGCACACTAAGGAGAAACGGACGGATCAGCTACTGGCTTTGTGCTGCTTCTGCTGCTTCTGCCAAAGTGCATGTTCTGCTTGTCGCTCTGCCCAAAGATCATTTAAAAGCCTGTACAGCAGCTGTCCTTCTATCTCACTGCCTTGTCTCGTGTGACGTCAAATTTTCTTCCGAGAAGATCAAGTGTCGTCTCCCTAGTCTTCAAGATTTTTTTTATAATAGAGAGATGTTTCTGAATATTCCAGAGAGTTGTATTTCCTATTACTATTTTATATTTGGGTTAGAACAATGAGGCAGTAGTAGTTCTGCTGCCACATATATCAAGTATTCTCTGTTCATATCCCACATCTCTGCTGCCTGTGTATAGATTGTACATTCTCCCTATGTCCCTGGGTGGAGTTTCCTCTGGGTAGTCTGATTTTCCTTCCAAGTCATGGAGACTCTTATGTTTGGTGATAAAAAATGACCTGTGTAGGTGTGTGTGAATGTGGGCCCAGCAAACCCAATTTGGATTAGCTTTGAGAATGTTTCTAAACATGCTATTTTATATTTTGTAAATCTGTGCATGCATTTTGGGCTTGTCTTATGATAACTGCCTTGCACAACAAAAACCAAAACAGAATTGTGCTGGAGAAGATGAGCCTTGGTTTCACTTTCCACAGAGTCAAAACACCGCCTATACACCAGATTGTATGCTCAAGGACTGTACTACATTAGCAGTGCCAGTGGATTCGTCATGAGTTCTGTAGGCTTGTTTTAGGTTTAATCAATTTAAGTTTTCTCTTAAATATATTTCTCTTCTGGTTCGTCCTGCTTCCTCTTCATACCCGGTCCCACCCACACACAGCCCACACTTCATTTCTCGATTCCTATTCATCCTCTTCCAAACCCTTCCCCACGCTGCCTGCAGCCTCCCATACACCCTCACGCCACTTTTCTCGAGTCCTATTCCTCCTTCGGACTACTGCATTCCCCGCTTCTCTCTCATGACCCCATTGGTGTCACGTCACCACTCGATATGCAGCCTGACCGCGTGACCTTTCACTTCGGCCATGTCTGCGCCTGAGAGTCTTTTCCATAGCCTGCTACAGGAAAGTACTCCCTCGACCACTGACATTGGTTTCGCTCCTTGCTACTGGTTTCGCTCCTTGCTATTTTCATTATACTGCGATGGTTGTTTCCTAAGCCTTTTTTATAAAATGAACAACAGTATCTTCTCTGTCGACAGGTTTTTGTACAATGTCATCTGTATTCCGGGATCCGGCAACTGCCTGTTCCTATCAGTGGCTTATTTCTTGACACAAATGGTTGACGAAGCCAATGCACCGTTTTCCGTTCCTACTCTTACACCGCCGTATGTTACGGTGGGCGTCGGCTATCTAGTTTTCTAAATGTTTTGGTAATCAATATGATTCTTTCTTACTTATACTTTCTTTTGCTTACTGTTGTGTTTCTGTATTGCTTCAGATATGTGTGATCTTGTTTTTGTGTGTTTGAGACTGGTGTTCTGATTATGCAACATTTATTTCAAACTATTTCTATGTTTTCTTTTTTGTATTATTACATATTTATCAAGTATCTCTGAATTACTCCTAGGAATAGCACCAAAGATCTGACTAGGACAAGTATTTGTTCTACCTCAGAGCAGGGCATGAGATGTTACGAAGCAGCCTAGTCCCAGACTGTGCAAAAAGTAGGAGGCCACCTGTTAGAATGAATGACATCCCAATTTTATGGTACTCCTTGCTGCAAATAAAAACTCATGATGAGGCTTCACCACAAGGATAATAATGTAAAAAATAATAATCAAACTAGAAGAAGAAGAAGATAAACATAACAAGGTGGGATATTGTGCTAAGCTGCATGTAATTGTTGCCACTTTGCAACATCTTCAATAATACTGTAACGAACACCATGATGGGCAGAATGAGACACACACACACCAAATGAGAGTTAAACCTGATAGCGGACATGTTTATTTTACAGTGAATTATTCACACCCATACTTTCAGAAAACTCACCCTTCCGCTGTAATGGCCATAGGAGAAAGTAAAGTAATAGTTAATGAAACTAGTCACAGCTAATCCTGCACTATAACTGTAGTTGCGTTCATCCTTGCATTATTCCCAATCTCAGAATCGCGTGCCATTCCCATCTCCATGATCCCCATTATCTTCTGTAAGGCTCTATTTGTCTAATGCCTGCCTGCCTTGCAACCTTCCCAGGCTTGTGAAGTGTAATGCAAATGTTCCTGGGGTTTGTGAAATGCGGCGTTCAGCCTAGCTTTGTGACATTTTGTTGTCAATCACCCATGCATCCTTGCTTATCTTTAGCGTAATATTCAATTACTTCAATATAGTTTGTATCCAAGTTGCTTGTAATTGACAAATGCCTGCTTACCCACACTTAGGGCAAATATCTAATTGTGCATGCTGTTAACCAAACCAATAACTTCTAGAAAACCAGTGATTTACATGAATGCAGTTTGCTTTAACATTACCTTACATGAAGTGGTGGGGCAATGTATAAATCTCTGCATTATCTCACACAAATTTAAGGGCATTTAAAGCTTGGTACACAAGAAAAACTTGGTTGTCACATACTTAACTTATTGCTATTGCAAAGCTTCTTTTTTCCTGTCGCCAAAAAGCGTAATACTACCAACACTATAGTTTCGTCTGAAAATACATGGCTTCTCTGAGTAGATGGATCAATCGTGTAATATACGAGAATATTATAATATTACAAATATTATTCCATTTCTGTGAAATGTATATATTTTAAGAGTTCATTGCTGTCCAGCGTTTCCAAACCATTCTGCCTTTCCCAGGATGCGCTGATCTCTGCCTGAACACCATATTCTGGCGACTCTGGAAAATATACATCCATCCATCTTCCAACCCGCTGAATCCGAACACAGGGGTCTGCTGGAGCCAATCCCAGCCAACACAAGGCAGGAACCAATCCTGGGCAGGGTGCCAACCCACCGCAGGACACACACAAACACACCCACACACCAAGCACACACTAGGGCCAATTTAGAATCGCCAATCCACCTAACCTGCATGTCTTTGGACTGTGGGATGAAACCGGAGCGCCCAGAGGAAACCCATGCAGACACGGGGTGAACATGCAAACTCCACGCAGGGAGGACCCGGGAAGCAAACCCGGGCCACCTAACTGCGAGGCAGCAGCGTTACCACTGCGCCACCCAGGAAATATACATATTTATTGAAATAAACACAAAGAGCACAGATAAAGGTTTGGGGTAGCCACCCCATATACTTGGCAAGCAAGTTGAAAACAGAACTGAATACAATAGACAAGATGGTGGTTACATGGTGAGTTGGCAGGAAGGGGTGGGTCCAGAGGCACAGGAATTGGAAGTGAAGTCAGGGGACTCAAGTTCAGTCAGCTTGTCTATAGAGGGGAAAAGAGACAAAGTATTAGTGGACAGTGCCAACCCCTGGTTTGACGGGTAAGTACAATAATTTGAGCCCATAGGCTGTCTCCAATGTGCACATGTGTGACATATATACTGTATATGTAAAATTTAATATATTTGCAGTTGCTGTAAGCTTAAAGAACCATATACTATAGGATTGATTTTATAAGTTAAGAACCAGGAAATGAAGGGTTTACTAGAGGCCTAAATCAGGAAGCCAAAAAATCAATTAAAACTCAACACAAGGCAAAATCATTGGTCCAAAACATTAAAACTATCTGAAGATTCTTTCCATAAATACAGTAACTATAAGCCAAAACATTATAAAACTGGGATGTCACTTTAAATATCATTATCAATTGTGACATCACGTTACCAGCAACAATTGTCATTGCTATTAACAAAATTGCAGATGATGTGCAGCATACTCAAAATACTACAGTGATAATGTCACCAACAAAATGATAAAAAATAACAATAATAATAATTCTGTAAAAATGAAAAACATTTCACCAGAATTAAACATAAAGGAATACAAGTGACACTCATAACAACAATCTTAGCAGTATCATTTCTTAATCCTGTATACTTTTGTTTATTCCAGCTTCCATTGTTGTGCACACAGCTTATAGGAGTCACTTTTTTATGATACTGTGAAAAATTTTTAGAAATCACATATTCAAGGGGGAAAGGGTCACATGAGAATTTCCATTCTTTACTTTTTGAGATATATTTTACTTATATTTCCTAAGGACCGATATTGTATTGAAAAATATACAAAGATAAAGATGTACTACTATTCACAATATATGCAAACTGCTGTGATTCTGAAATGTCTTTGTCTTCACACCTGCCTTGCTAGCATAGAAAAACCACACAGTGCTGTGTGTAATAAATGATCATTTGGCCAAACAATTATAAATGCAATTGCATGCTTTTTCCAGCTGTATTATCATCAGCTTGTAAGATTAATAAAACCTAATTTAAACATTTTAATTGCAGTACTACCTGTAATTGGTTACATTGGTGTAGATAGGCAATTTTTCACTTCTTTCAGCTAACATTACAAAAAGGATTGACTAAATAAGAGAAAGAGCAACTGGAAGAGTAAATATTTTGCTTTTTTTTTCTTATCCTATTGATTGTCAGTGTTACCTCAGTGCATTAACATGAGCTTCCATATAATTTGTTGTGCGGTTCTGCTGCTTTAACCAGAAAAGCAAAATAAAAGCCATGTGTAGTTTTGGAAAGTTCTATATTCAAGACTGGCTTTACCAAGTCCAAGACAACAACCTTCTCCGATCACGTCAAGACCAATTCTAAGGGCAAGGGGCATTTTGGTAGGTCATCACCAATAATAGTGAGTGCAATGCCAAGCTGTAACGTAAATGTGACTAATTCCTTCCAGACTGACTTGCTAATTCTCTCATGAAGTTATTTTTTGACTCTGCCATACTGAACCCTTGCAAATTCAGTTTAACAAAGTCTTTAAGCATGTATTTATGTGTTTTTTTAATTTGTGGATTCTGTTTAGTGGTTTATTTTTCATTTTGATTTAATTTTATAAAGTCTGTTTTCTTTGTTTATGCAATGCAGGTTAGAAGTGTCATGTGACTACATTTATCACAATGATGACATCATAAGGGTGCTGCTATACATTTACAATGGTCAAACTTGTGTTATCCCTTGGATAATACATAATTGAAAACTGTAATTAGCTCCTCTTCTAAATAGGCCCTAGTTCTAGGTTTGAGCATTTATATGGACTTCATTTTGTATTTTGATTACCAAATAACATCTTGTCCTTTTGATCCTGGTTGCTCATTTCTATTTTTTTATTTTTCAGTGTTCGTTGACTATCTCCTAGTCAACAATTATTTCTCAAAATAATCTTCAGACAAATTTTGTGTTGCAGTATACTGTACATATCCCCAATTGTTGAGTGGAGGCACACACAAATGGTCACCAAAATTTGGTGATAAACATTTTGCTCTAATTTTGGAAAAAAATTGATCATACTCCCTATTTTTCAATATTATTACACCTTGTAATTTGAAAAAATATATATTTTTTGATCTTGTTATGCTTTTTTTGTTGCAATGATCAAATAAAAGTGTAGGTCAAATTAGGACATATTATTTAATCTAGGCCTTTTCACCTATACACAACACTTTCCATAGAAAAACATAATATACAACCCTACCCTCATGAAGGCCATTGTGCTGCACTGAAGTAGTCACATTAACATATACTTTTAATGTACGACACAAATGCGCATCATCATTCTTATATGTTATACCAGTAACATTACTATGCTGGTAAGTAACATAAATACGCTACAAACGTAAAACTGTATAATACCCAATCAATATTACCATATTAATCAATACAAGGAAGACCCCTGGCTGAAACTCAACATCCTTGTTTTGTAAGACTAGACACATTACCCCTCCTACCAATATTGTTTTTGTTTTCTTTTCTGTTTTCTCTCTTTTTTCACATAAAAGACAACTCACAGATACTTTTACCATTAAGTGCAGAAATGAGAAATAAAGAATATACATGCTTTTCAAGGATTTTTAGGTTTTAAGCCAGAGCCTATATTGTTTAATATTCCTAAATTCTAATGTTCTCATGGACAAACAGTACACAGTTTTAGAGAAGTTGTCTTAGAGTCAGGTGCTGTAATGTTTATTGATAAGTCACACCAGTTTATTGAGAATATGCAGGATGGGTTGTGGTAAAGTAACTTATGATGCACATCTTTCTCAGGGAGCATGCTGCACAAGTAGTGCAGCTGACAACACTGAAAGAGACAATTAAACTCTGTGACAGAAACCTCACAGTTTATAGTGATACCTGATTGCCTTTCAATAATGTGCTTGATTATATGCCAATCTTGGGATGCTACAGTTTTGACACTGCCTCTGAGGAACAAGGAAAACACTGGTAACATGTTTTAGGCCTTTGAAACTTTATTTTGAATTGGTTTGGAAAACTAGTTGTTGTAAAATTTAAACCATATGAACGTTTAAACTTTTTTTTAAAAAGGAACTGTTGTAATGCAGAGGCACAAACACAGCACAAAGGCATATAAGGCCTCCAAAATAAGCCACACAAGTAGGCTAGGACCTTCACTGGCCTATCCTGCAGATGTTCACCCCCAAGGCAGCCATTCCCTACCAGCATGCTTCGACCTACTGAGACTCAAATGGGTAAGTTGGCTTTAAAGTTTAAAAAATGAAGATACCTGTAGTTCCAAAAATATATCTCAAAAACTGGCTTTTAGACCAGGAGTACTCTCTGGACCTGAAGGTCCGCAGTGGCTGCAGGTTTTTGCTTTAACCACATTTTTAATTAGAACCCATTTATTTACTGCTAAAGCAATATGCTATTGGTGCTTAATTTTAGTTAACTTGTTTTTTGCAATTCAGAACCCTTAATAGCCTATTTTAGTTTTAAACAGCTGCATTATAGTTTTAATTGTTGCCTGTTTTCTTAACCAACCATTGGTTAATAATGAGGTGTAAATGACAAAGAGACCACAGGCTCTCCAGTTAACATGCTTCCATTTCAATCTGTGTATATGCATCATGAAGTATCTATGTTAATGCAATGTCTTGAAATAAATGAGAGGGAATGGAAGGACTAAGAGGTGCCAATCTGTTCAGGACCACAAAAAATATGGATAATGTCCTCAGAAAATGTACAATGTGAAAAACATTTGTCTTGGAAGAATGAAAGCACTAACAAGCCATATAATTAAATGCCAAGTTTCACTATCTGCTAAGTCTGGCTTCTGTTTACAATACTGGTTGGAATGAACACCTCCAACCATAGAAAAAAATCCCACAATGAATCTTTATAAATAAAGAATTTATTAACAAAGTTTGTAAATATAATCAAAATGCTCAAAAAACAACAAAACATTTGCCTTTAAAGGCAATCCAAAGCAAAGTAGTCCATATACACAATCCAAGGCTGAAATCCAGAAAACAGGGCAAATAAATTACAAAAACCAGTAAATCAAAAGAAACAGATATACCCACAATACAGTATGACTCCTTCACAAAGTCAATTATCCACCAGTGGATCTCTCCTTCTGACTTAAATTTATAGCCAGAGGAAGGATCCAGTAGCAGTGACATCAGGGTGGCCCTGCCTCCTGGGGCTCCACCCACAGTGTAGAAGGAATGAATACCAATTTAAAGAAACAGTGCTAATTGAAACTAATAAACAAAGCTAACAGAAACACTATAAAGACAGAAAAAAATCATAACAAAAAAATAAACATCACACAGCAAATAAATACAAGCCAGGTAAAAACCTGGCTGTAATTCAACAAGAACAGTATTTACAGCCATAGGAAAATGACTAGTTGATGAAGCAGCAAATGCAATTATTGTGCTTGGAGATGCTTTTTTGCTCTGAAACAAGTAGCACAGGAATTGAATATATAATCATTAGTATGACTAGGGGGCTCTGCCCCCTGCTCGCTTCGCTCGCCAACCCCCGGGGTTTGGTTAACCGGATATACAATTTAAAGAGATTGTTATTTTCATGGGAATTGTTACATATGCATTATTTTCACTTTTACTTTAAAACTTCAGTAAAAACAATACTGTATTTGGAATTAACTTTTCTTCAAGATCGCATTGAATTTTGACTCCTTGTTTGGGCTTACATCATGACAACGCAATGTATAACTACCCATGAATGAATATTGTATCTTTCTCTCTAATAAATAAACCGACTTTTTGAATGTTTGTCCCTGTGATTTGTTAATTGCCATAGCAAAAGCTATTCTCACAGGAAACTGTAAACGTTTTAATAAAAATGGCATATCAAGATCTTCTTTTGAATCGTCCTTTGCTTTTGGATATACACGAATATCAACTCTGTCTTTGATATGTTCGTCTTTCATAACTGTTACCGCTGACAATTCGTCTCATGTTGGTTTATTATAAATGTGACCGTGATCTTTCAGATTCATTTAGAAATCCAAGAAAATTTCTTTGTCTGTGTTTTGCAGATAAATTTCGCATAAAGTGTGATACTTTTTGACATATGGATTTGTATCCATTATTGGCTGTATAATTTCTAATACGTCCAATCGTTTAACTCTTTCAATTCTATGTTGCATCGGTTCTCTGTGATCATAAATATACACCTGACTGAATTGTGGTTTCTTCGAAATTAAACTTGTTATAGCTTTAATTGTTACAGGACCACAGATTCTCATAGTGTATGGTCCATTATTGTTTAAACCTACATTCTGAGCATTGTATGATGCAAAAGTGAACAGATTATTATAGAGTTGGATATTTTGCTGTAGTGTTTGTGGATTTCACTTTCACCAAACAACAAATCTTTTAATTCTCGCGGATACGCCTCTTCATTGGGAAGAAACATTACTTTCCCTGATGGCAACACGAATTAGATGATCAACAAGTCTCCAACTTAAACTTTAAAGCTTTACAATATCTGCATACTTCTGACATATCAACTATGTCCATATATTCGAGCATTTGTAACTTGCTCTGTATGTGTATTGCTCCAACATTTTTTTTTTGAGCCTTTCAAATTTCACTGCTTTCATAATCTCTAACCTGCTCTGCATGTGTTTCGCGCCAACGTTTTTGAACTTCTTTACGACGTTCTACTTTGTCTTCTTCTCTTTGTCTTTTATTTCTGACTCTGCTTGTACCTGCTAGGTTTTCAATTTCACCTGGTCCGGGATGATTATTACTTTCCCTTATTTCACCGAGTAATAATTTCCATTTTTTATTGCTAATGCGATTTTTACTATCTTTTTTTTGAGCCTTTCAAATTCCACTGCTTTTATAATCTCTAACCTGCTCTGCATGTGTATCGTGCCAACGTTTTTGAATGTCTTTATGAAGTTCTACTTTGTCTTTTACTCTTTGTGTTTTATTTCTGAATCCAATTGGACCTTCGACATTTTCAGTTCCACTTGATCCAGGCTGATTATTACTTTCCTTATTTTCAGAATTTGCACTTATATTATTATTGTTCTTTTTTGCATTCTTTTCTCTCCAGCGCTTTTGGGTCTCTTTTTGAAGCGCTGTTCTTTCTTCTTCGCTTAGTCATTGATGTGTCATCTAGAACATATAAAATTATTGTCCTGATAAAATTTATAAGAGCTGAGAGTGCAGGAAGTGCCCAGACACAGACAGGCAAACATTGTTTGTTCACCCAACACACGTTTATTTACAATATATACAGAATAAAGTGCCACACACAACCCCAAAACTCCCCCAAAGTTCAGGCCTCACAATGCCTCTCTTTTCTTCAGGCCCGCCTCCACTCCTCTCCTCCAAGACTTCATCTACTCCGGTCCCAGCTCCAGCCATCGAATGGAGGGAGGCGGCCCCTTTTATCCTCACCTGGACGAGCTCCAGGTGCCTCCCGATAACCTTCCGCCGGCCCTCCCAGGTGTGGCAGAAGTGGCGGCCCTGCACCCGGAAGCACTCCGGGTGTTCCTGGTCTTCTTCCCCCAGCACTTCCGGTTGTGGCAGAACTGCTGAGGGCCAGGGTCCCTCAGGCATCCGGGTGCCCCCTGGCGGTGACCATGGGCCCCTATAGGGTTGAGCTTCTAAGCTCTGTTCCCGTGGTCCCCTTTTGGTCTGGAGGAGGCGTAAGCCCTTTTATACTTTGTTTCTTCTCACACTTCTTTAATTTATTGATTCATACATTCATTTCCATGTGTTTAAATATTACTATGGATTTTGTCATTAGTGACATCTATGTCCCTGTTGCCCTGCCATGGTGACCTGTCAAGTGACACCACAATGGAGTGGTGTGTGTGTGGGTGTTAGTTGTCCAAGGTTCACTTTACAGTTCCTTAAATACTGATTGACTCAGAACAATGCTTCAGATGATCCTAGAACATGCTTCTGAGGACACTTAACAGTATGTCAAATGGAAACATTGTAATGGTGCGTTTTGGGTGCCTCATGAACCCAACACCATCGAAAACATAACCAGATCAGCTGGCAGATGAGCACACAATGCAAAGCAAGGGATAGCTGCAAACAGTGCTTTATTTAAAACAAGTCAAAAATCAAAACAGTGTCCAAAAATTTAGTAGTGCAAAAAGTTCAATAACTAAATAGTCCATGAAAAGAAGTGTTCAATGGAGGTTAAAACATTCACATAAATAATCCTTTCAAACAAATCAGAAGTGTGCACTCCTTAAAAAGCTGATGTCTCCTTGGCTTAACCCTAATGGGTCATTGCAGCCAAGGAGGTGCCTAATCTGCAGTTCAGCCACCCTTCCACTCTGCTCCTAGGCTTGGGCTCTTGTAGCCCTGTGTGGCTCCCAGCATTACACCACATCAAACCTCTGACTCCCTCTGCCAGGCACATGCCCCTGCGGACCATGGCACCACCCTCTCTGAGGCTCTCGCTACTCTGCAACCATGCTGCCTCTCTTTGACGAGTTGCTCCAACCAACCAGCACTTCTACCACTCCAGCTCCCAGGTCACTCACTAAGCACCGGTTGCGTGATGCCTTAGGGACTTTCCACCCAGCTGCCTGCCTTCTCTGCCTCTCATTTGCTCACTTGCACCAGATCTCTTCACCTTCTGCTTTTCTCTCCATTCTTTTCTTAACCTCCTTCTTTTTTTTTTTTGCTGTTTTGTTTTTCTCCGTGTCAATCGTGCACCGGAGGAAGCCGATGAAGCAATTGAGACAGACTTCACCCTCACGTGCAGGTGTTTCTCACCCCAATTACTCCACCAACCCCCAGCAGCTGCATGAGCACACACACCCACAGAGAATGCTCGGGCCAATTAATTGTTTATTAAAAACAGGCACCTTTTTCTAAGCCATGGACCTGCTATGCCACAACCATTAATTCTACAATGTGTGGTTTTCTCTTTCTCTTACCCAGACGGTAGGCTCCAAGAGGACAAAGAAAAGAAAGGTGCTGTACATTAATGGGACTTCCCAGGTGGAAGGATTTGCATCCTGAACAGAGGAGAAGACTCCTTACCCAGACGGGAGGCCTGGGGCAGATGGACAGGCATCTAAATTGGGCATGTTTCTAGTTCCTTCCCTGGCCAGGATAAAAGAAGAGTAGGACAGGGAAGGACTGTCTCTGAGGGCAGTGGCCCTCGATATCTGTGCCCATTCAGGAACCAGCAGGGAATGCTCAGAGTTGTAGTCCAGCAGCACAGCCCTGCTGGGGTCTGTGTGTGCCACAAGAGTGCACTGCAGGAAAATATCCCTATTATGTGGGAATTCCATGCGACCCAGAAGTACTTTCATCAGACAGTAGCCCTAGCACCGGAAGTACTCTCAGGCCCTCAATAAAAGGGAGCGCACTCCCTTGGTCAGGTGAGTCAGAGTAGGAGGAAGGAAGGCAATACTCAGTTGGAGAATGGCAGTGCAGTGGAGAAAAGAGAAGTGACTGTGGAAGAGATAACTCATGTTTTTGTACTTTCTGGAGGTATTTATATAATAAACACCCCTTTGTTTGAACCTGGAACTGTTTTGGTTGTGTTTGGGGTTTGGGCCTTCACAGCAGTGGTATATGTAGTTCTTGATAGCTGATAACAATAATATTGTTTACCCAATGAAAATGTGTTTACACTGTTGCTAAGCAAAGGATAATTGGAATGTACCATTGTGTAATCGATTGTTATGTTGATCTAGGTAGAGACTGAAGTTGTTATATACTTTTGGGCAGTGGATGGTTTAGAGAAAGATGGTCCACCAAGAACACTGTCAAGATCACTTGCACTGAGTACAGGGACTCGCAGACAGATGAAGGTACGGGGCTGACAAGATGCAAGGCACACAAATGGTGACACCCACCTCCAGAAAGAAACATTTTCACTAGAGAGATGCCAGTTGTTGGTCCAGTGAAAGAGGGATGACTCACAAGCAGATCAAGCAAAGCCGGTGGACAAGAAGCGAGGCGTGCATAAGTTGTCGTAGCAACACAAAGGACTCAGAAGTGAAAGAGAATGCTCATTCCACGAGAGAGAGATGCCAGCCAGGTTTTGGCAAGATAGCAAGACTTTTGCTGGGAAACGAGTGCTCGACAAACAGAGTGTTTCAGTGCAACAGTTGGAAGATTAATCGTTATAGTAACACAGCATGCAACTTGGGTTGTATCTTCTACTATTATGTTTTAATGGAGTGTGAACTATTTTCTCTGTTTTTAAAAGGTTTTCACTCCTGATATATTAAGATTCTTATTTATTTTTATCTTTTAGGTGGATTTTACATTGTCTGGTGTAATACAAGTTACTGTTTTTTTTTTCTTAAAATTGTTGCTGCGTCCTTCATTGTATGTTTACCCATGGCTCAATTTAAAGAAATCTGTGTATTATTATCTTTCAATTTCAAGAGTTTCCACTACTCTTAATAAATCTGAGTGGCATATTAAGATAATGTAACTGTGTTTAGGTTATATTACCTATAAGTGTGACCTAGACACCCCTCACAAATATCAAAAGTGTACAAGCACTGATTTGTTTAACAAACAATAAGGGAGTGTAAAGGCACCTTAGGAGCAGTTTCCCATACTTTTTTGTCCGTACTAAAAGGATCACTGTTTCTTTCCATCTCTTTAAAGTTTCTATCCAAGCTCCCTTTGGAGTTATTTCTAAGTTTTGTTTTCCCATTGAGTCAGCAGCAGGGTTCTTCAGGGCATTCATTAGAAATCTGCCATTCAGTTAGTTGGGGCGTATATACAATATATATAGTATTTTTAAAAAATATTTGTTATTTTTTGTTACAACAGCCCCCAGTCATATAGAATATATGGTGTTTCTTGGCTGTCATTCAATTTCACCAAACACACAGAGGGTTATTACTATAAATTATGCATATTTTATACAATATTTAATATATTGACATTAGGACCAGTTTTATTACTTTATTCTGCGGCTTTTTGTTTTTGCCTCTTTGTAAATCACAGGCTGTTATTTATCCTGCATGTTAGTGTCCTATAGCCGATACCCAGAATGCCTGTTGTGCTGCATCAAATAAATTTAATCTTGAAGCAAAATCTAAATCACTTTATAACCAAAAAATAAAAATCATAACTAGACTGAAATTTAAAATCAGATCCTCCGCTAGGGATACCTATGTTAGTAATTTAATTCAAATTAAAATGAAAAATATAACACCAGTACAAAAACATCCTTGCAGTTGCTTGCATCCTTGCTTACTAAACATTCACTCTCATAGCCACATGTTAGATCTAATTATTACTTACAGAGTTCAGATTCAAAATTTAAATATTATACCATTAAATGAAGTTATTTCTGAACAGTGCTTAATTACATTTGATTTGGTTTTGCTCTTACCAGTATACATGTAAATTAAAACAAGGACAGTGTGACATCTAGATTCTAACTCTGTATGCATATTTGTAGTTATTTTGAGAAACCCAAGCATAATTGTGGAAAACAATTTGCTTCAGCTAACATAAATTAGTTTGGGGCTTTGGATACAGCAGCTCCCATTAAAACAAAATGATTAAAGTGCATAGGAACTCACCCTGGCTGGCTAAGTGAAATTACTCAATTACACACTTAAATTATATTGAAAACTGTTTTTAGGTAGAGAGCAAGAAAGCTGCAGAAATTATGAATTGCATGTACAGAGAGTAAAAAAGTATAAAAATGTCTCTTTATAGCTCACTCAGGCTACTGTTCTAGATTAATAGATTGATTAATAGTAGTTTCATGTACTGTTTAGAACAGTGGCTAATCTAACAAAAATTGTAATTCTGAATTACACTACAAAATACCTTCAGACATCAGCCATGTAGATTTTATGAATTTCTCTAATGAGAAACTTGACAGTATAAGATTCCAAATCGTAGCATCACCTCACAAACTTAATACACACACCCTTTAGTCATTTTAATTTGGCAACAGAACAAGAAGCCATAACTGTAATTTCTAAAATAAAAACTACTACTTGTTCCTTAGTCCCAGTCAAACTAAATTAGTAGAAAGTTTAATAGATGTTATGGCAGAACACATTCTAGGCATTGTTAATAGTTCATTAGTGAATGGTGCAGTTCCTGATGCACTAAAAGTGTCAGTTATAAGACTACTACTTAAAAACCCAGAGCTAGACTCACATACACTTAATAATTATAAACTATGAAGAGTGGGCAGATTGTGATGGAGCTAGGAAAATAGTTGGGTCACTGGCCAGGTTATCCCATTTAAGTTGCAGGTTTCTAGCCACAGGAATAAACAGAAAAGAAATGGTCACTCAATATTCAAGCTCAAAATGGAACTTGTAGCCTTTCAGGCAGTTAATTACAGCACAAAAGAAAAGAATGCTTGTCAGTGGGAACTCTGTCTCTGTTGATGAGAGTTCCAAAATGAGCCACCTTCTTCCATGTACTGCCCGATTTTATTGTAGTCCCTATCAGAAGAGGCAGTTTCAATTTGAGGCTGATCTCATGGGGCCAGATGGGACTTTCAAACAAGAATACCTGTCTGGGGACAACCTGTTAAAAAGTGTGTAGTGAACAGAAGGCAAATCCAGCACTGCAAAAAGCTATATCCACAAGGCTTCTTCCATAAACACCCTCTCCCAGTTTCTTCTCTTTGCATTGTAAACTACCACCCTGGTTTCAGGGAGAGAGCAAAAAATACTGAACAAAAGACTTGACAATAAGAGAAATTAAAAGCTAAAATTGCTTAATAATTAATCTGCATATTGTAGTGAAAGCTGAAACAGTGGAGACAGACAGATAGACACACATACATAGACCACCACAGCTACTGTTCTCCAAATGTTTGTGACGTGCCTCTGTATGCTAAGATATGTTTCTGTCATTTTAACTATTGCATCACTGTATGACATAACAATAGCAAATAGAATTTAGTTAAGCATTATGGTCTACAGATTTGAAATGTATTAAAAAGCTGCAAGTATTTTGTCATGGATTGTTTGCATTTCCGTTAGACAGTAATGTTCCATTTCTTTTGTTATTCATTTAGGCGTGCAGTCAGAAGGTGAATGCTTTGTGGCCTTGTCTGTGGATCTACTTTTGTTGTTGGGCAGATTTATTGATTTGGGTGTTTTGAGTACTGAAATCTGTATCTCCTGTAGCTCTTCAGTATCAGCTCACTTAAACAGCAGTCCTATTGATGGAATGTACCACAGCATTTACTTCAAATGCATATTTTTCAGTTCATATTTTCATGAATATATCTGGTAATTCTTTCAAGCTTACATCGACTCCTACACTATCATTGTAACGCTAAACAACAGAGAGCACACATAGCACTTCTAACAACATACCATTCACATTTATCAATCATCTATTGATGCCGTTGATTGCCAATGTATAATCTGATGCCACAGAAAGATTATTCCCTTGCATCAGGTTATGTTTATTTTTAAAACCGATTATGCTTATCTTTAAAATTTGCAATGTGCTCTCTGCACACGTAGCACACACTTATGTGCCTAATAGGGATGTTTTAGAAGTATATAAACAGAAGCTTGCTGCCTGTCAGACCAGGTTAATGAGAGCACCTCTGATCTTTACAGTTCAAAATTACTGCCCATACTTTGAGCAGCACCTTTATGAGGTGTTGGATTGGTTGAGAAATGTGACATTCAGTGAGCCATCTTAATTGTTCCCACATGGTTTTAAGCAAAGTTCACTCATGGTTGTCTCCAGATGTATATATTATATTCCTAGCTTCAGTGAGATTAGTCACATGATGTAGCAGAAAGAAAAGTATAGGATAAAGTCCTAAGTCAAACATTTCCAGTCTTTCCCTTATGACAGCCATTTCCTAGAGATCCTCTTATTTTTTTTAAATTTGCTTAAGATCATTGTATTTTTCTGACATTTGACATTGCTTTACTGAATTTTGAATTTTACTTTGCTATTTGGTTTCTGTTTTGATCTATTTATATCTTGTTTCTGACAGTTGCTTTTTGATTTGCCCATTCCTGGATTTAAACTCTGTTTCATTATAATGCCTTTTGGTTTGTCACTTATTATTAGTATTTTTACATTCTGCTTTTTGGAAAATTACCTTTTTAAATATATGTTTTTCAGCATGTCTGCTTCTTCACAAGCTCACCCCAAGCTACATTATTTTCTAGGTATGTACACCCAGCTGTGTTTGATATGGTGGTGTTTAGAAGAGTGTTTCACTGCCTTACCCGTACATATTTTTACCTGCTGGTCATGTTGAACATGGTGCCACTTCTGAAGGCATGGTGACCTTTCAAGTATCAAACTTTTTTTGTTATAAAGTCAGTCCAAAGTTTGGACAAAGTTTGGACTACTGCAAGACTCCATCTTTTATAACATAAATACAGTGACAACATTTATTGCAATATCAGTGGTTCATGTGACAAGCAATGAGCATAATCAACAATATGGCAGCATCCATAAAAAACAATGAAGAAAGGTGGGACACATAAAAAAACAAAATCCAAAATAACAGTGTGATTACAAGTTAAATATTATGATAAAAATGAATGAACATAAAAATAAGACTAGATAGTACAAAATATTGGAAGCCTCTCAAACATGATCCTGACAGATATTAAGAGGATTAATGTGTCCCCAGAAATCATTCCCCATACTATTACACCACCAGAACCAACACATACTTTTGATACAAGGGAAATTCTAGACCTGTCTTCTGCATGTCACCGCAGAAATCTCCATTGATCAGTTTGGGTGATCATACTCTATGTTCACCATAGCCTCCTCTTTATGTTCTTAAATGACACGAGTGAAACCCAAAATGATCTGCTGCTGTAGTCCATCCACTTCAGAGGTGACTTTCCGGACGTGACTGCTGTAAATCAGAATATTTGTGACCTTTCTACTGCTTAGGACAAGTCTGGCCATTCTTTTTTGACATTTCTCATTAACAAGAGCCACCATTCACTGTACCACTCAATATATATTTTTGTAAATTCTGCCTCTCTCTGTAAACCTCAGAGGTGAAATTCAGAGAAAGGCAGCAGTTTGTTGATACATTTCAGACAAGGTTCCACCCCTGGCTGGGATTAAAGTCTCTGTTTTATGTCTTCTTTGTTCATATTTGATTCTATTGTTTTTGCTGATATTGTGAATTATTTTGGAGATTTGATATGATTAATTATTTGGTTAGTTTGGGGTAATGTTTAGTTTCTTTGTGTGTAAGCTGCCTCATGTTTTGTGAGTGGCCCCCCAAAGATTGAGTGCCCTGCATCCTATAAATCTGGCAAGTCTCTCACAGATCCCGGTAATTCATTGTTATTGTGCTATGGAGTTGATGAGTTTACTTGTGTTTTGCTGTACTTGTCCCTTTTGAATATTTTTGAAATTTTCCTTTGTTTTTTGACCACTCTATTTGGATTCTGTAATAGGATTTTGTTCACCTTAGATTGCCTTTAGTTGCAACTCCTTTTATGCTTTTGGTGCTTTTCGGAGCTTTATACTATAACATTTTGTGAGAGTAAAACTTTTATCTTATGAGAATCCTGCATATGCCTTTATTAAAGTTGGGTTTGGTGGTATACCCCCTCTAGTGGGCATCTACAGAAGTGCTTTTGGAGCTTTTTAGTGCTGGAACTCTTATTTCACAGAATCTGTGAGATGCTGGAACCATGAATCATGTATTCCTTTATATGGGAATTTTACTGGTCGCTCTGTATCAATCAGTTACTAAGCACGTACCATGTGCTAGCTTTCTACTGCTTGATGTACATTATTCAAACTGCATTGTCCATAAGGCCTCAAGGTATGTGTTCACATATAAAGAGCTCTGTATGAGCGAATCCAGTGTAAGAAGTGCCAGTGCTCCTCCGATAGGGACAATGTTTGGACACCAACAGGGTTGCATATGAACAGTACTGAAGACTGGATATCCTTATTATGGGGAAATACTGTGTGACCCAGAAGTGCTTTCTATCAGCAATGTAATAACACCAGAAATACTCCCGGGTTCAGCATAAAAGAGTACCTTAGCTACCTCAGGGTCAGAATCGAATATAGGTGGATGAGGCTTACTGAGGTTGTACTGGAAAGGAGATAGAGGTGCTTGTTATTTCAATTGGGTGGGCTGCCTTTTACTGTGTTATGGTATGACTATAAAATAAACATTTTATTTTACCCTTGAAATTGTGTTTGGCTAAGTTGTGTCTGATGGTTGGGATTCTGGGGTGCCCTATACAGTCCACAACTTATATGTCTTTAGCTAATAAGATGTCATGGATGACATGTTGAATAATTATACAGTTTTAAGTTTGATAAACTGAAACACCTTTATTTCACATTCTTTAAAGATCCTAAATAGCATACAGTGTATAACATTGTGTTGTAAAGCAAGTTAAACACAACCACCTAAAAGGTAAAAAAAATATGGTGCATATTTTTATGTCCACTTTTATGTGAGTACATTATTTGACATGCTGATAAAAGTGACCCCAAAATTTTATACGTAGTAAAAGCTCACTGTAACAACATAAATCATTAACATTCTTTACCTTTCTATAAATGTTAGTATTTACTGTTCAGAATTACTTCCTGACTAAAGCACATGTAAAAATTGTCTTCATGAATTTAACTAATCAAACATCATCTATTTCCCCAAATATAACTTATTTTACTGAAAATTATTTCAATTATTCTCCTATCCAGCCATCCATTTTCCCAGTTCAGGGTCACAGGGAACACACAGGGCACACTTACACACACACATGCATACTTATTTGTACAAAGCCAATTCACAGTTGCCTATTAGCAGGCACAGAATTGTGATGTTTAAGAAAACTAGAGTCACTTGAGCAAAACACTCTTGCAGACATGGGAAAAAATGCAAGAATGTGACCATTAATCAGATTTATAAAACTTGTGTTTGCACAAAAAGAGGCTTGAAATGTGCACATGCAGCTTTCAATGCAGAAGTTAGGGTTTATAGAAGAAAACTAGATGGAAGAACGTGTGCATATTTATGACAACTCAGACATTTGCAACATTTTGGAGAAAGTGAGAAGTGACAAATAAAGACATCCTTTGTGAAGTAGGGAAATACAGCCAAACCAGGAAAATGGCAACTCCCATAGTTAATAATTCATATAACCAAGTCATTATTATAAGGTGTGTTGAAGTGACAAACTTATTAAATGTCAAAAGTGATGAATATGATATATATATATATATATATATATATATATATATATATATATATGATGTAGATCTCTTTGAAAAGGGTCGATGCTACATATTTGCACTGAATAACTTTGTCTTGTTTTTTGTCACTTTATAAAGACTACCTGTTGTCATTTCTTAAGATTAGAAACCAATACAACCCCTTGCTGTCGCTAATTGCACGAAGAAAAAACACAGATGTGATTCCCCGCCTGTGAAAGCTGTAAATCTTGTGCTCTACAGCCTATTCATAGCATAATGGTTTGATATAATATGGCTTCTGCGGTGGGCTAGCACCCTGCCAGGGTTTGTTTCCTGCCTTGTGCCCCGTGTTGGCTGGGATTGGCTCCAGCAGACCCACGTGATCCTGTAGTTAGGATATAGCGGGTTGGATAATGGATGGATAATATGGCTTGATTGGCGCTGCTTAAAAACTATGCAAACGATAATATACAAAGAAGGCAAGCTGTTACAAATGGATCGAATTTTTGGCCATATTGATGACTGATTTATGAGCTGATTTAGGCTTAGTAAAGCATTCCCTAGGAAGTACTGTATGTGCTGAGTTGTACCTGGCATTACAAAACCAGACTGCTTAAAATCAGAAATTTCTTATCCAGGTTTTGACAATGGTTGGCTTTCTGGCAACAGGCACCTACTAAAGGGACCTGGCCAACTAGGTCTCAAATATCTCAACCAAGCTTCAGCTCCATCATGTCTTCTGTGCTGGAAGCTGTAAACCGACTGACAGGCCACTACATTCAGTTTTTGTGTTGTGTGGGAGTACAAGATAACATAAAAAGGCAATGTGCAGCATTGTCTGGGTTTACTAATATGGTCACTGCTGTTTACTTCACACATATTGCAGTAAGAACACCTAGTGAGAATGATGCTGCATTTGTTAACCATGAGCAGTGACATTCCATTAATATACTGTACAAGATGTGATTGACAAATGTTGTGGCTCAGTGCCCTAGGTCAGCCCATGATTCCTTTATTTTTGAGGCAAACTACCACTGGCAGAGGACTTTCAGATGGTGCTCCATGTGATGATTGGCATGTTGATAAGATATTTGGCTCCAATTTCATATGGCTTGTAATATTCATGTTAACAGCAATCACGTCACTATATGTGTCAGGTGATAGTTAATTAGACACCGGCACCTCACACCTTTCTCTGACCCTATAACCCAGAGGAAAAGCATGGCAATGTCATGCAGAGCACACCATATGACTCCTCAAATGCAGGTGGCAATATCTGAATGCATTAGGTGGGAGGCACCACTACCAGCAAATGAAGATCTGAAGAATTGTGATGGCATATGTATGCGCTTGATTAGCATAGTCCATATATGGTTCTGTCAGGGTGACAACTAAGTAGTGTCTACGGGGTGTTCACTTATGTATGTTTGCAAGATGATTGTAACTTAGAAAGAGTAAATTGCATAGAAATTTGTGTATGCCAGGTTTTATAAATAGGATATTTTTGGACATATGCAATTTTCTGGTTTTTTCCATATACTGTACATACTTTAATACACAAATCCAAGCAAAGTTTTATAAATGAGATTCTAGGCCAGGATATGAATTCTCATATCCCAGACCCATAGTCTAATGTTTGGTTCCTATCTTAGTCTGTACATTGTCTTATTAAATGGTTATTATTATGAATGATCAATTATTCAGTCATATTAATAATCAGCTGTTTGATCAAGTTGAACAGAAATGCAGTGTATACTGGGACAGTTGAAACATGAAACAGAGTGTTTTACATAGGTTATTTATGAGCTTTGAGTCCCATTTAACTAACCTTGGCTTGGGTGTTGGATGAGTTTGCTACTTATGAGCTTGAGTGACAATTATGCTCTGTAATATTTTCTCCATTTTTTTTTCACATACTTTCAGTGTGTTTTGAGAAACTGTAAAATGTCAGTGTGCCCTGCTAGGAGAGAACCAAACTTGCTACTAATAAGCCAGCATGTCTTGTTTTATGTGCTCATTTGGAAAGAAGGGAGGGGAAGCTGCTGTCATTTAAAACAAAACTGACATCTTTCAGAGAGTCTGTTCTCTTCCTCAGAAGGAAATCTGTCTTTGTGTTTTTTGAGGAGAAGACATGACCTGCAATTAAGGAAAAGCGTCACCTGGGAATGTTTACCAATATCTTGCTGTTGCTATTCTGACTGCATGAAACCCATCCAGGATTTATTATTCTATGTATCACTTTGTAATTTATGTTATTGGTTTTGATGCAAATACATATAGTTTGTGAGTGAAAGCTTAAAGTCAGTCTCTCTGTCTAATTGCTACTAGCAAGCCAAGAAGTTAGACTGTTCATTGAAATAAAGTTCTGGAAGTAACGACAAATCCTATCACACAGGATGCAGCATGGACAGTGAGACAAGTAAGAGGTTACTTGAAATAGTGACACAGTTGGTTGCAACATGTCTTACTATTCTCCTATCTAGAAAAGAACCAAACAAATTAGTTGGTACCTTTCATGTGATCTGATAACATGATAAAATAGTTTCTGCCTTATGCCCAGTGCTGCGGGCATAGTCTCCAACTCCTTTAAGCTTGAAATATATTAAATGAGTTCAACAAGGATGGATGGATCAGTAGTTTTTTTTCCATAAGTGTTCTTTCAGTTAAGTGGCAAATCATATGTGTGTGCAACAAATTACATGGCTTCATACACCTTTCCCAGTACATTAATAACCCCCTTGTTTGAGGCTATGACATTAGTATAGAAGGTAGGACTCTTTTTACTACACAGGTTATTTAGCTCTCTATAAACTATACTCTCTCTCTCCTATACAAAGATTTTGGCCTCTTGTTTGACATCCTGATCCTTTTTTACTAGACTAGTAAACCTAGCTTGTAGATGTGGTGGCTTACTTTTTCTTTGTAATTTGATCCTATTTATTAAATAACATAGTATGCATTCAGTGTTTGCCCAGATGTTTAGCCAAACACCAGTGGAATCCTGCTATGTACTGGACTGACAGAACATGAGGCTTGTTGGCACTGGAGAAAAACCTGTGTGTCAGTCTTTCTACTGAACAAGAATCTGCTATCATTAACATCCATCTGTCTAAGATGTGGAGTAACCTATGGGGAAATGTTCAGATAGATAGATAGATAGATAGATAGATACTTTATTAATCCTAAGGGGAAATTCACATACTCCTGCAGCAGCATACTGATAAAAAACAATATTATATTAAAGAGTGATAAAAATGTAGGTATAACACTTTTTACCTTTTTTCTCTATTATTCTCTATTTCACTGATCACTTCTACCACTTTCTTTTATGTGGAATCGCTCCCTGGACACTTTTTACTGCTTTTACTACTTGACATGGATTTTTACATGCCGAGACTCGCCTATTCAAGTTGTCAACTTCAAGCGCTGAGAAGAAATGCCCCCGCGCCGGTGTGGTTCCCTATTTACCTGATGAGGTAAGAAGGCAGTATCGGGGCAGCGGAGCCGGCGCCAAGATAAAAGGCAAGCGGTTTGCGAGAAAGTGGCGCTATAAACCTTCGGTGCCTTCTGTGATCCTGGGAAATGTGAACTCACTACCAAATAAGACCGACGAACTAGCCGTGCTGGTAAAAAATGTCAGAACCTACAGAGAATGCATCTTGCTGTGTTTTAGTGAAATTTGGCTAACAACTACCAACCCAGATGCTTACGTGGAGCTCCCCGGGTTTAGCACAGTTAGAGTGGACAGAGACGCAAATACCAGTGGGAAGAAGAAAGGAGGGGGTGTCACTCTCTATGTCAATACAAAGTGGTGCAACTCAGGACATGTAAACGTTAAAATTTCTACTTGCTGCAGGGACATCGAACTGTTGGCCGTAAGTTTGCATCCCTATTACTTGCCCAGAGAGTTTGGACACGTCATTGTTGTTATTGTTTACATCCCTCCTCGGGCGAACGCAGAGACAGCGAGTGATGTCATCCATTCCGCAGTTGCTAAGTTAAAAACGCAGCACCCCGAGGCGCTTGTGCTAATCGCTGGAGACTTTAACCAAGTGACGCTGGACAAAACATTACCTGCCTTCTCCCAGTATGTGGACTGTAACACCCGGTGAAATAGGACTATTGACCTACTGTATGCAAACATTAAAGATGCATAAAGTGCCACCCCACTGCCTGCGCATGGGAAAGCAGATCATAACCTGGGTCTGCTTCAGCCAAGAATGAAGGCGCTACCTACAACCACACAATCATTCAGGAAGTGGTCCCCTGAGGCAGAGCAGGCTCTGAGAGACTGCTTTGGAACTACAGACTGGGATATCCTGCAGGGGTCACATAGTGAGAATATTGAAGAGGCTGTTGACTGCACAACTGATTACATCAACTTCTGTATGGACATTGTAGTTCCAGTAAGAACAGTACGCTGCTATGCTAACAACAAGTCATGGATTACAAGTGACATCAAGTGACATCAAGGGCCTTTTGAACCAGAAGAAAAGGTCTTTTAAAGTCCAGCTCAGGGCAGCGAAGGAGCAGTACAGGAGAAAGCTGGAGCAGAAATTGCAGAATAACAGCATGAAAGAAGTGTGGGATGGGATGAAGATCATCACTGGCTGCAGCTCGAAGCGGAGTGCCACCATTGAGAGAGACGTGGAGAGAGCAAACCAAATGAACAACTTCTTTAACAGGTTTGACCACCCTAACCCACTCTCACCTCGGAGTACTGCATCCTCCAACCATCCTTCTGCTGATACCAGCATAGTAGAGACATCCCCACCCACAATTACAGCAGCGCAGGTGAGCAGAGAGCTGAGGAGACTTCGTGCCAGCAAAGCAGCGGGTCCAGATGGAGTATCGCCACGACTGATGCTCTGTGCAAGAGAGGATAGAGCTGACTATACTTCCTTAGAAGACTGCCGTCCTTCAACATCTGCAATAAGATGCTGCAGATGTTCTATCAGACGGTTGTGGTGAGTGCCCTCTTCTACGCGGTGGTGTACTGGGGAGGCAACGTAAAGAAGAAGGACGCCTCACGCCTGGACAAACTGGTGAGGAAGGCAGGCTCTATTGTAGGCATGAAGCTGGACAGTTTAACATCCATGGCAGAGCGACAAGCGCTGAGCAGGCTCCTGTCAATCATGGAGAATCCACTGCATCCACTGAACAGTATCATCTCCAGACAGAGGAGCAGCTTCAGCGACAGACTGCTGTCACTGTCCTGTTCCACTGACAGACTGAGGAGATCATTGCTCCCCCACACTATGCGACTCTTCAATTCCACCCGGGGGGGTAAACGTTAACATTATACAAAGTTATTGTCTGTTTTACCTGCATTTTTATCACTCTTTAATTTAATATTGTTTTTTATCAGTATGCTGCTGCTGGAGTATGTGAATTTCCCCTTGGGATTAATAAAGTATCTATCTATCTATCTATCTATCTATCTATCTATCTATCTATCTATCTATCTATCTATCTAGTCAAGATTCTTCTAATTTATGATCATTTCCTTGTGTATTTTTCTGTACATTATATTTTCCTTCTATTTTGTTTATGCTCATTTACCATTTTACCCATAGGCTGACTCTGCATTCTTTCATTGAATGAAATTGATCAAGTCTCAAATTAAAAGACCATGAAAGAGAATGATTAACAGTAAGTTTCTGCTTGTGTGCAGCTGAACCAACAAGTGAATATAGGACCCTTGAATTGGGAGAAAGAAAAGGGGAGGATGACTTGACCGTTTAATATTGCAAAGTAGCAACAATCTAATTTCCAGCAGAGCATAATTTGCAATGATGAACTTTCAGGGCTTTTGAGTCTTAGGAGAATCCCAGTTAGCCAGGTTCAGTGGTCTAGAGTCTTTTCCAAAGGGAGGCAATATAGAAGTATTTCAGGCTGCAATACTGACTGATACAGATCTTTCAAGTTAGTCTTTCAAATGTTTGCTCTACTTGAAGACTTAACCCTAAACACCCTGATTTATCTTCATTTTAGAGTATAATTCTACCTTCCTAAGAAGACCTAACCAGGGTTAGAAGACAAGCCAGAACAGACCAACGCCACCGGCTCTAGCTGATGTATGGTGTTGCCCATTATTACTAAATCCTCCTTTGATCTGTTTGTGAAATTAGAAGAACCTATTGCATCTCCAATTGTTTATGTACAATGTCAAATATGAGAACATAATGAAGAAAAGTCCCCCCAAAAAAGGGAAGGCACACTTTACCTTCTGTTGTATACCTGCAAAAGTAACATTATATTCAGGTTTGGATTAATAGAACCAATAATAGGACAAAACTGTTAGAACATTTTAGTACAACTACAGTAGTTCTTTGTGCCCTCTAAAAAAGTTTCTCTTTTCCTGATTATGACATTTTCACCATTTTATTTCTCGTTACATTTGCTTTTATATGTACAGTAGCAAGGGTGTTGGGCTGGTCACTTACAGCTTATACAAGTTTTGAATTACTTTTCTTTAATATTGCTTTAAGACAGGATGAGGATTTATTATGAGAGATTTTTTACACATGTAGTTACATATTGATTTGATGCACTGCTGACAGAGGAATTACAGTTACCATTGTATGCTTTTATACCTTCCATCTGCTTCTGCAATTTACCCCACTGTATGTATTGATAAACATTTTGAAAATTCATTATTGCTCACACAATATGCAGTCATTGCAAGTCAGCATTCTCATTATCAGACTAGTACAGTTTTAACCTGTACTATTTATGAAACATGAAATTATTAAATAAGGCTCTTGGCATAACAAATTGAAAGAATGGTCACTTTGCTGATTAGCCCATTTCATGTTAATTTTCTCTATCTCCATTACTTTATATTAATTGAAAAATTCTAATTTTAACAGTGTATTTGCTTCAGTTGTTGATCTGTTCCTCCTGCCAGGTTGAGGTTGGGATGGCACTGTAAGGGTCAACAACCATCTGTGCACAGCGAAAGATAGTGACAACGAGAAACACACAAAGTAGGAAAAAGAAGGTTAGAGCAAAACCTTTATCCAAATCAATGAAGAACTGATCACTGGATACCTGGGAGTCCATTTAGAATGGTTCAAGAGAGTCCAGATCAGCTTGCATATATCAGATTAATTCCAAGTAGGAAATGGCTGAACTCATGCCAACTTATGTTAAGATATGTAGCACAGATATCTAGATGGGGAAAAAAAAAAACATTGACTAACAATACAAAGGCTACAGTTAAACAAAGACATTAATGTTTAATGAAAGAACCATGATTCCTTGTTATTACATAAGCAACAGAATTATGCATTCCAGCTATGGTAACCAGTTAAGACACATTAAGAAAAAGTGGTATGCAAATTAAAGAAGTGACTCATTATGTGATATAAGACTTTGTGTTTACTTGACTACTAAAGGTTTATTGAAGTTTAATATATACTGTGATGTGTTACTTTATGTGGCACTCAAAGGGGACAGAGTAATATGGAGGATATTAATTATTGCCTTCACTTTATACACATGAAACAGAATGACTATGTACAGCAAATTGGTATGACACATAAAAGATGGAAAATTATCACTGTTACATAAAAATATAATTGATTATTTTATATCTATTAACTTTTAAACATGTAATGGCTTCACATGTTTCAATTGAGACCAAAGCCATTGGTAAGATGCTGTTTTCAAATACTGCATCAATGGATTATACATGTTTTCATTTTTTTTTTGTTCTTTTCTTTCCCTCAGATCCCACTGATTTTGTTTTACCCTTGTCCCTTATCCTTAATTAAAACTATAGTGTGCAGGGACAGAGCCTCTTCCCATATTAGATGCTGCAGTCACTAAAATTGCAGTTACCTGATAGGCATGTAATAAACACCTGCTTGCCTCAAGCTCCTCACTCTGGCATTACTTAGATTTTGCTTGCTTTTCTCCTGATGTCCTGCTTCTGAACATGTCTTTAGGAAATACTTCAATGGGGAGGGATGATTCCATTTATATAAGCTTTTTGGATCCTGACCAATGTTTGTCTTTTAAATTATTATTTGGGTATGAAATTGGGAAAATGGTGCTTTTGGACATTGAGATTTTTCATCAAAAGATTTCTGCCCTGCCCTTATTCTTTGTTTATTAATTCTATAAGTGATTAATTGATATTTCTTATAAAAATATTTAATAGCAGCTTTGGTTTTGGGAATGGATTTTACATGGGTCTGGCCATCAATGTTTGGGAAGTCACAACACTATAAGCATCTTATCAGTTTCCCTTGCTGTGACTTTTTCCTGTTGTTTTATAAGCTGGTGATTGCTGTTGTGTCCAGGAATCCAATATAGAAACCACATCAAGTCAGTGTGACTAATGAGTTTGGTGGATGATATCACAATGTCTGTATCACTTTTGCCAAGGTTAGGGTCTTTTTGTCCCATATGCTTTTTTTTATTTGTTTGTGTTCCTGTCATTGTATAAATCAAGGAACATCAGTGCTCAATGAAAAATGAAATTATTTTATTTTTCTGTGAAGTTGAGTTGTGACAATTACCATAATACAGAACTAGACATCAAATTGTGAGCTAAAATTACTGAGCCAGAAACTGCTACATGATAATACAAAGAGTTAGAAGACTGAGCAACAGCAAGAATCTGCGCCAGTTGAAAGACTTCAAGGCTAACCATTGTCTTAAACAACTGAGCTTTGGTTAAATGGAAACTTCTGTTAGGGTTCTGAAAGACGTCTAAAACTGAAAAAAACACGTAAAAGAAAAAAAAAAATCCATCCATCCATTATCCAACCCGCTATATCCTAACTACAGGGTCACAGGGGTCTGCTGGAGCCAAACCCAGCCAACACAGGGCACAAGGCAGGAAACAAACCCTGGGCAGGGCGCCAGCCCACCGCAGATATATATATATATATATATATATATACTTAATACTTATATATACTTACACATACTTATTTATATATATTGCACTTTTCCCTTGGTCCTCAAAGCAGCACAGTACATACTGTATGAGCACCAAATACACAATCCCTTTCTTCTCCTAGTCTCTTCTGTGTCCACTCCTCCCCCATGCTTCGTCCTCCATCTCCTAACTCGTCCTTGTGAGGCAGCTGGCTACTTTTTAAGCCGCACCCGGGAGCACTCCCAGTGGCTCGTTAGGGAAATCTGGAATTGTACCCAGGTGTGGCCAAAGTAAGGCCCTGCAGCTCCCACAGCTCTCCCTGGCGGCATCCATGGAACCTAACAGGGCTGTGCAACAAACAGTAATTCCCATACAGCTCTATGGGAATCCTAGGCACAGTTGCAATCCAAAGGGCATGCCAAGTAGTAGGTCAAGAAAGTTAGAGCCAGTCAAATGCTATCTCTTTGTCCTTTCATTAAGGAGGCAACCCAGCTGAGTAAAGATGCCAGCCCACCCTCACAAAAGAAAAATAATATATATATATATATATATATATATATATATATATTGTACAGGCCAAAAGTTTGGACACACCTCCTCATTCAATGTGTTTTCTTTATTTTCATGACCATTTACAGCACTCCATCACTCTCCTTCTTGGTCAAATAGCCCTTACACAGCCTGGAGGTGTGTTTGGGGTCATTGTCCTGTTGAAAAATAAATGATCGTCCAACTAACCTGACTTCTGCACAACAACTGCTGGTCCCAACCCCATTGATAAAGCAAGAAATTCCACTAAATAACCCTGATAAGGCACACCTGTGAAGTGAAAACCATTTCAGGTGACTACCTGTTGAAGCTCATCGAGAGAATGCCAAGAGTGTGCAAAGCAGTAATCAGAGCAAAGGGTGGCTATTTTGAAGAAACTAGAATATAAAACATGTTTTCAGTTATTTCACCTTTTTTTGTTAAGTACATAACTCCACGTGTTCATTCATAGTTTTGATGCCTTCAGTCATGAAAATAAAGAAAACACATTGAATGAGGAGGTGTGTCCAAACTTTTGGCCTGTACTGTATATATATATATATATATATATATATGGAAGAGACGGTCTGTGATACAGTTTGCATATTTCCAGCTGGAGATCCACAAAGGAAGAAAATGAATCACGTATCATAAAGTAGCTTTTATTCCTGAGCTTTCAACCCCTGCCAGGGGTCTTCATCAGAGGATTATGCTTAGACTTACCAGAATCAAAGGCAATATATAGCTAAAAATTACGTAGGGGGGATAGGTGGCTAAGTCAGTGTAATCATCATTTAACTGGGACAATGTATAAGTAAAATTTAAAGCCAGTGCTAAAAGTGCCAGAGAGCTGGCTGAATCTTGGTTATCAAATGAGAACACCATCAACAGACACTTGGACATAAATCCAGCATATGCAAATTTAAGAAAATACGTTCATAATAAATAAAACTTTACAACCAATACCCCCCCACTTCCTGATCACACTGACTTAGAACATAATATCCATCCATCTATTATCGAACCCACTATATCCCAACTACAGGGTCACAGGGGTCTGCTGGAGCCAATCCTAGCCAACACTGGGTGCAAGGCAGGGAACAAACCTCGGGCAGGGTGCCAGCCCACTGCAGTATATATGTTATTGTGGCCTCTCTTGAGGATGTTCCTGTAAAGCCTTCTTCAACTCTCAATATTTTTGAGACACCTTTCTCACCTCCTGTCCAGTTTTATACTTTCTGTCTTAGAAAGGTGACTCTTAGTGAATGCCTTTACTCCTCCTTGTATGACTAACACTTACACGTCCTGTTTTGTCGCGTCACCAAAGCCAAACTGACCAATCAAATTGCTCTTATTGTAGATATTGTAGATTGTAGATCAAATTGTTCTGATTGTAGAGGGTGTAGATTGCTCTGATTTTAGATATCTGTATATCAAATTATTAATAAAAATGTATGTCTTTCTTTCACAAATATTTACTTTTTCCTTCCATCTCATGCAAGTTATAAATGAGACCTACTATACACAATTCAGTTCCCCTTTTGTTTTTTAAATGTTAATTTATTTTACTTTACAAGTAATATTTTTCTTAACCACATACCATTTTTATTTTGTCATTACTGACTTTGCATTGGATGGCACAGTAATAGTACCTATTATTATCTTCATGGTGGTGGGTTCAAAGCTTGGCTCAGGCCCTGCTGGTGTAGAGTTCATACTTTTTCTTTTTAAAGTAGATTTTCCTCCAGGTAAAACTTTTTCCTTCCACATCAGAATGGCAAATGTGTCAGGTTAACTAGTAACTGAACTGAACTGGCCTGATAAGTGTGCCTTGTAATTGTACTGGAGCTCCAGCCAGAATTAGTCCCTGATTTCCATTTAACTCTTCCGGGATAGGTTCCACTTGACCCTGCAATGGATAAATGGTTTAGAAAATGGATGAATGATTTTTGCGTCTTCCATATAAAGGTACCTTGTTTTTTTGTGGATTAGTGGATATGCTTTCATATCATCTTATGATTTTTACTTTTGAAGTAAACTTTTTTCAGAACCTTGTAACCTTATACTATACTATACTTATACTATAAAGTTTTTTTTTTAGTTTTTTTTTTACTAATTTCAAGAGTTTTAATAATCTTTGCATTTTGTTCTTTTACATAAAGAAACATTTCTAATGCTACATTTCTGCATGTTTGTTGCAGACTTCAGTTTCCCACAAACCTAAATTGAGAGGCAGTGGAAATGAAAAAAGGGCTTTTATGAATGGAGAATGATATATGTATATGAAAAGAAGTTCTGTATGGAGTATCACCAGTATGAAGGAGCAAGTTATTGCAGTGAAACGGTCACACTACTGCAAAAGAAAGCAGTCCCCAAAAAACGCAGAAAAGAAAACATTTATAATAGATAAATTAGAAGCAATACTGAAAGTTTTTTTTCTTCAACAATGGGCTTGTTACTTTTGCATTACTGTTGATACCACCTCCCCTTGCTTTATATGGAGTTATTTTATCAGGTTTTTGTTTTGCCGATCTTAAGACTAGACATGTTGTTCAGAAAGATTTCTGGCATTTTTATTAGGTTTTCTATAAATCACTTTAATTATTATTACTAATTAATTACTTCAGCCTTTTGAACTGAGAGTGGTACTAGATGTTGAGTAAGTGAGTGAGTGTTTTGTCATCTCTATCACTGTCCACATAGTAAAAGAATCACAGCTTAGAAAGGACTCTTCATCTTTGGTCATGTTGGACACAAAAAGCTGTAACTATGACTTCAGAATATCATTACCCTTAATGGAACTGCAATCTAGGATAATGGGCAGGGCAGAGTGACATATGAAACTAAATTATAACAATTCAGTTGTCCAATTACTGTGAAACTGAATCACCACAGTAAAAAGCACAGGTGTTATGTGTGACAGTAGATTTTGACATTTCTGGCACTTTGCAGGACTGTAGTGGATTAAAAAGGCTCTTTACTGGGAGAAACCATTTAGATGATTTAGAAGTTGATTCTGAAAAATTGTCACGGTCAGGTAAATATTAGACAATTTGCTGTCATAATCAGTTTGAAAATATAACATTTAGAAATCTGTCCAGACTAATGGCTTACTTTCAGCAGCAATGGAAGATAATGGGGCACTTGCTAGAAGTTTTAAATCGCTGAACAATGTTTGAAACAAATAGATGGAAGTTAGTTCTATGCTGAAAAAATAATGTTAGAAATAGAATTTTCTGAAAATTCATGAGGTGGGATGAAGGCTGAACAACCCAAACATTTTTTTGTTTTTAGCTTTTCAGTTTTCAGTATTTCAATTTTCAGTAAGAAACTCAATTTCACCTGTTTGATACAACCACATTTTATCTAATGATAGAGTATTAACATTATGAAATATGCTTCTTTTTAGTTAAGGGCTCTGAGAGGCTGGAGATTATAAATGCAGAATTTGGCACAAGGCAGGGATCTAGAGCCCACTCACAAACACTCCCACACTCAGTTAGAAGCAACAATTAAACAAACACAAACATCTTTAGCATGTGGACTACCTGGAGATAAATCTGCACAGACTCAGAAAGAATGTACAAATTCCACACATACAGCGACAGCGCACAGGACTTAAACCCAGAGCACTGGCTCTGTAAGGCAGTACTGCCAACCACCATACCCCATGCCTCTCCATTTTTAATTCCTTTGGATCAACCTATTTAAATTTTTCTTTTGAGCAAACTGGTGGATGCATCACAAGTAACAAGGTCATGTTAACAAGCATTTCCACAATGGGGTTATTTGGATTTTGGATTTATTGCTGGAAGATGGAACACATACTGGAACACATATTGGATATGAAATGCTTGATTAATGGTTGAATTTAAGTTCTTGTTCAGTCTTAAAGAGCAAAGATGATAATCCTTAGGTGTTTCCCTGCAGCCTGTTGAAAGTTATTCATGGCTGTTTCTGCATTGTGGTAGCTATACCACAAGTAGCATTTGTGCTTTTCATTTTGATATTTATTTCTGCTGGACCATGATGCTGAAAGTGGACAAAATTAAACAACATTAAGAAAAATCATGTTGGAAATCAAATGTAATTGGTTGTTTGTGAATATTTATCCCACTGTTAAGTAAAAAGCATGCTTCCATTCATTTTCTGATGCTGCATTTTCCAGTTCAGCATTGTAGGTAACTGGAGACTATCTTGGCAGCTTCGAGCACAAGGCAGGAGCTATCTCCAGAGTGGACAGAGCTGAGATACACACACTTCCACACTCACTTAAATTTACCAATAATGTAACATTTACAACTTGGTGATTTGGGAGAAAAATAATAAGTTACTTGCATTTCATGCTCATTCATAGTGGTCCAGTTCAAAGTTGGCAGACAACCTAACCTTCAAGTCTATGGGATATGAGAGGAAAAATAAAGTAACTAAGGAAAAATTCACAAGACAATGGCTGGATTAGAATTTAAACCTAGTCTCTTGGAGCTGTGAAGGAACAATGCTATTTAATTACTGGAACAATCCTTTATTTAATTCAGTTCCCTTCACAGAGCACGCTTTGACAAGGAGATATACAAAGCAAGCAGGAATGTGATTCTTAAGTAGGAAGATAAAATAAAAGTTCATTCAATACATGGTAAATTACAACTCACCAAAGTTAAAGTAGTCATTATAAGCTATGATGAGCTAATATTCTCTGGGAGTTGATCGACAGGATGAGATTAAATTTATTCATTTCAGCCTGATGTAATTTTATAAAGAAATGTCAATTCATTTTCAAATTTGTTTTTTGTAATAACTTACCTCCTCTGTCCTCTGCCAGCAACCTAATCTGATGTAATTAAGCCTACTGGCTTTATCTCCTTTCTTGAAGGGAAAGAGTGCCAGAAAGAAGGCTCGGATTGCATATGTTCATAAACTTGATTGAAGGTAAGGGGATGAGAAGGCAGCCAGGCATGAATGTTCTGAGGCTCTGTCAGGAAAAGAAACATAAGCTTAGTTACAGCACTAATTCAAAGGCCACCAACGCAGGCTGTCTGTTTCTGGATTAGTGTGATTGTACAGAAACACTTAACAAACTGCAATCTTATAATAATTACTTTGCGTTAGTACATCTTTGTTTTAGATAGCACCTTTCACATTCACACCATAGAAACAGCACAAGCATTACAAGAACTCTTTAAATAGAATATGTTTATAGTGTATATATATATATACAGTATATATTCTACACTGCATACTGCTTTATTGGTTTATGGATGCCAGAGCCTGTGATAGAACCAAAGGCGAGAACCAACTACGGATGGAAAGCAGGCTGCACTGCAAGGTACACTCATACTTGGTCAATATACAGTGGGCAAAAAAATTAAAGTACATCTTTGGACAGGGGTTAGAAAAGAAAAACATTTTGAGACACCTCATGTGGATATTAGAAGAATACCCAAAGTCTATACAACACTACAAAATGGCTGAGATTTTAATCCATGTAGCTGGAGCTGTGAGACAACAGCTTTACCCACTGTAACACTGTACTGCCCATAAAATATTAATATTAAAAAGAAATGATAAGGTTTTATAATGTGATACTCTTGGAGTTCATCACATCACAGGATTAGGGTCATCCAGCCAAAATATTGGGAATTGTATCTCACCAGCTGAGCTATTGGGTAGCTTGATGCCTGGGAACTTGTGATACAGAGAGCTTGCTCCTTTTAACAACCTTTGATCTTCTCCCCACGTTTTCCCTCTTTTTAGCTCTGTTGTGCCCTGCATTTCTCTCTCTTGAAGTTATGAAGGCTCTGATTAAACTGTTACTATTGTTCCACTTTCACACAGGGCAGGGATGCAAGATGGTTCTTTTTACTTATATAATGTTAAAAGTTATCAAGATTATTTATCCCTGTTTGTATTAATTTTGTTAAATAACAGTTCTATTATATGTAAAAGAAAAGTGAGATCAATGGTAGTCTTATTACCCAAACAAATTTTAAAATAATGCTAATAAGAAGTTTGCAATGTAGCATAGATAAAGTACAAGGTGTTAATTAGCGAAGTTGATTTTCAGTAATGTGCAGGTGACTGTCTGGGTGAGCCTAAGTGACCTGATATCCCATTCATGCCAAATTTCTACTTTAATTTAGAATATCATGAAAGCAAGACAATATAGGGCTGGGAAGAGTACAAAATACCCTTCTGGCTCTTAAGACACATGGTCTTCAAGATGGAGACTGCTCCTAATCAGAATGTGTTGTTTTGTTTAAATAACCTGATCCTTTAACAACTGCATAGGATTCAAAGCTGCAAAGACTCAAGGGAACACTCTACAGATCATTGCCTAGTTCCAGTTGCCAAAGAAAATTCTCTCTGAAGCAGTTTTCGGATGTGGGGTTCAAAATTGTTATAATTGGAATTTTGTATATTTTTATGTGTTTTTCCCTATTCTTTTAGGAGACCAAATATTCATTTTGGGATTTTTCTAGACACCAATCTCAATTGTGAACTTAGTTTTCAATTATTTGGTATACTTTTATTGTTGTTATGATTGTTTGGGGCAGTTCAGCCACCATTTTTTTTTTCTCAGTCAGTGCTAATTGGTGTTCCCATCATTAGGGTAGCATCTCACACGGTTAGGGGAGTGCACTATGAAGTCGTGACCTGTGGGAAATGACGCTACAAGTTAAAAAGTCCCCTTTAGGGAATTATTTCTCATTCGATCCGATGGATTCCAAACACCACTGTTGCACAGTTGGGCTATTTTTAATCAGTGTCTGCAGGAAAAATGGAATTTCCACAGGTTCTGCTTTTTGGCTAATTTTTTAAAATCAACACAATTTTTTTCAAACCCTCCCTCCCCCTCCTCTGCCTTATAAGTATTTTTTTCATCTTTCTTGTACCTGTCCCCATGTTCCTGTATATGTACATTATTGGTCTAAAACTCCAAAGGGGAACAACCCCCAAAATACCCCAACCCCCTGCCCCACGTGTTCAATGGTATCTATCTAATCCACCAGTCTCAAAGTTACAACCTACCTTTACGTTATGTCACTTTGTCAGTGTTGAAAACTGGGCTAGTATTTTTGTGCCACCGCAGGATTTTTGAGTGATCCTTGAGCTATTAATTTTCTAAGCACCTGGCAACTCTGCCAAACATTCTTCTTACTTGGCAAAATAATCAATTCCGTTTTCTTTCCAGTGTTTTTGATTCATGGTTGATTTTTTGAGTTTGGTTATTGCCTTGTATTTTGGTTTTGGTACTGTGCACCTACCTTTCTGGTAGTGACCTCTTTGTGGCTCCCTAAGTACATCTCTAATTTCAATCATGTCTCAAAACATTCTTGATAATGTTACTATCATAACAGAAGTGACTTTAGTCCAGAGGTGACTTAATTCTGGAGTTGGGAAGAGAGTATGAGCAAAAGCTCACTTGCCTTAGGGAGAAAGGCTAGTATTAATTAAACAGAGAGAGGAACTGGAGAGGTGGGCAAGTGAGTCCCCCAACTTTACCTAGTAGACAAGAGTGAATGCGGTGTTTAGATATAGAAATTCATGCAACCTTTTACACTTTTAGCCTCCTCAGATTCATTTTAGAAAAGGTGACACACAATGGATGCTCTCTCTTGTTGCAACAGTCCCACACTACAAAATTTTAAATTGGGTTACAAAAATAATTTATTTTTTTTTAAATGTACATTTATAGAAATAAGAAAATGTTTAACTGGATACTCTTCCAAGTTTTGACAACCTTTTTTTTTAAACGTATGTTTTCAGTTGTCAGCCCATATCACAATACATTAACCTAATTGTTTCAGTGCTTACATCAAAAGCATTTTTGCCTAAGGACATCCATTGGATTCTGGACTCACTGGTTTGCAACAGAAAAGTGATATCAAGTTTATAAATCTGTACACTAAACAGATGTCTCATAGACTTTTAGCTTGCAACATGTGCTAATGCAATCTGAAATCTGGCAGTGTACCTATTTTTTTCTCAGGAGTGTCACACTGTATATATATCATACTTCCCTTTAGAAACTGCCTCACAAAAAATGTACGTTTCTCAAATTCTTCACATTTGTTAAGAAAAAGGAGGTCCACAATTCTGTATTATTAGCTGTTCCATTACAGGTTCATTCCTGCAGCGCTGGGTACAAAGTGAGAATCAATGCGGAACAAGGTGCTGATTTAACATAGAGCAACTGCGGGAGGCCCATTAAACCCTAACAAAAATAATCTTTTGAAGCAATATGTGTGCTTTGTAGCACATACTTCTTGTTCTTGATGAGTGAATGAATGCTAGTTTGTGGAAGCATATATTAATTATACTCATGTACTATATAATTGCCAAGTACATTCTAAAATGCTCCACTTAGTGAAGAAACAAATCTAAAAGAAAATCCCACAAATAATATTAAAAATTGATTAAAAAATAAAAATAGTGGTGCAGTAACTTTTTTGGCAAACACCACACATGGAATAGCACATATGGAAAAAAATTCATGACTCTAGTACAATAAAACACATTTTGGCAGAGGCAAACATATTGATAAATTTTATACAGAAAGATGTTTCTGATGAAAATAAAAAAAAATCTAAAATCATGTAGAAAGCATTAGTAACAAAGAAATGTCATTTTTACATTACACACACTTTAAGAATTACTGGCCTATTCTGTTATAATATGAATTTTCTATCAGCTTCTTACCTGATATTTAATATCTCAGTATTAACTTCTTAGAGATGCTTTCATGATCTTATCCCAGGTTAATCCAGCAAAGCTGGGTGACTTTAATGACAGTTAACCATTTTTATACCTGTTACAGTGTCTTCATTAATACTTTAGCAATAGACTGGTGTTGAGTGTCGGCCACTACCCCTAACGAACTTCATGGTGAGAGAGAGAGAGAGAGAGACAAGGACCTTCAAAGATAATTAATATAGTAGCTGTTGGCTAATGTGAATATATACACTTGACGAGAAAAATGTGCATTAGCTGGCCTAACAACTCTTATTTACATTCCAATGAATGAAGACACCATGTTCTTTCACCATTTCTTGTTAAATGTCAAGTTTTAGATTGCTTTTTAGGTTAAGGGATGCAGATTTATAAGGTCAGTATCATCACATGTACAGAGCAGAGTGAAATTATTACTCACATGTGCTATTCATCAGGCACATCAACACTTCCCAGGCCCACCTCCAAGGTTCTGTCTTCCTTACCTCAAATATATGTATTCGTTAGAACAATTTTGATTTCAACAGACCATTCACCACAACAAAGCTCATCAATCCTTCCAATTTAAAATAGGGATATACACTACCAAGAAGCACTTTAAATTAACAGTATGAAACATTTATTTTTCATTCCTTTTCAATCATACTTAAGCAAACTTAGGGGTGTGGACAATCATAGCTTATCCTGTCAGTATTAGGCATATTGTCACTCAGTCCACACCCACACTCAATTTAAGAATATTCAGTTTAATCTAAAAAACATAATTTTCAGATATGAGATAAAAACCAGATTTTCTAGAGAGAAAAAAATATAATCAAACATAAAGAGAACATGAAAACTCTACACAGAGAAATATTCAAACTCACTTTTCCAGGCTCAGTGAGGCAAAGGTGCCAACCACACTTCCACTAATACAGTATATATTTTACAGGTGGCACACTTTCCTTGAAAAACAAATGTATACCCAAATGCAATTCATCAAACACACACCTTAAGCAGTGAAAACAAACACTTAAAAATTTAATTAAAAAACAGCATCTGCCGTCATGTTCATATACAACTACTATGTAAGTCCGTCTGTATTATTAGAGATGCAGCAGTTAACAAAGGTCTGGTTTTAATGTTGTCTCTGCTGAGAAATTTGTGCAGGATCACTCCCCTATTTGAAGATACATACTTCAGAAACAATTTATCCAGTACTATCATGTGTCTCAAGAAACTGAGGTTGCAACAGAGAGACCATTCCTCACTGTGTTGTAAAGAACAATTAAAGGAGAATGGCATCAGGAAGAGCATTGATCCTAAAAATCACTGCTTTAGTACCTTCAAAATGAGCTACACATAGCATGGGTGAGGTAGAGACATGCCACTTGAACATCACTACATGTCTTCTGATAAGTTGCTATCATCTCATGCCTCTGGTTAACTTGCAGCAGCTGCCCTTCAAGTCCATATCATTCTCTTTAAAATAGGAGAGTGATAACCAGTTGATTTACTCTTTGGGCCTTTGCCCACAATATTAAAGATAAGACACCCACTCTGAAAGAAAATAAAAAAAACAAACAGGGATTTAGAAAAATTAAGACATAGACAGGGGAAAGAAATACAATTAACAAGAATAAATATAATAGATTATTGGTGTCAATAATCTTCTGATGTCTGCTTTGATTTTATACTTTGACTTGCCCAGTCCTGTGTATCTTACAGTAGCTTTGCTTATGAACCTTATTATCTGAGAGAGAATGCACTTCTGGGAACAGCACTGCACTCCTGTGTGAAGCACCTATTCACACAGGGCTTTGGAATATTGGCTTGTACCACACTTCATGCAAATCCAGCTTATGACAGATGTAGGCCTGAGACAAAGTGGGGACACTGGTTTGCTGGAAACAGAAACAAAGAAGAAGTCATGAATAGGAGGAGATGACTACCATTATACTTCAGAATACAGTATTTGAATTTTAATAGGAAAATCAGGCAATAAGGTAGAGAGGCTAACAAGAAAGCATAAATGTGAAGCACCTGAATGCATGTACCCAGTTTTGCTGGACACAAGGCATAGTTATTAAACTTTTTAAGTCAGTTTAATTTGGATTGTATATTTTAATGTTTTCTTTATCAATATTAATTAGCATTCAATTACATAATCAGTGAGACCTGCACAGTAAAAATGAAAGCAATATCTTATTGCATTATTCAAGTATTTATCCTGCAGTTATAACTCCTTCTGCCTACATTTTGGACTTTGGTGTCTTAACTTCTGCTTAAAGAAAGCCTTGTTTTGCTTCTACTCAAAAATATAAAATCTAGTTTCTGTAATCTATTGATTTACAGTAAGTTGTATGATTTAAGTACCCCTGTGTTTCAGGGTTTGAAATAGAGCTAATTCTGGGCAGCCTCTGCCGCTTGCTTTTTCTGTAAATGTGTTATTCAAACTTTTTCTGTGGTAGTGCATATTATTATGTGTTTCTCTCAGAGAGTATGGTTACAACAGAGTTATATAGGATTTGCGAAATGAATTTTTTGTCTTTTTAATAATTGAATGTGTATCCCTGTAATTCTCAGGTTTGAGCTAAGGTTCAATTGGAATGTTTCTTGAACTTAATTTGAATTTAACTGAACATTTTAATTGTAAAATAAGGATTATTGTTTACCATCTAGTGCTACTTATCCTCATTTTAGTAATCTACGTTAAATTTGAAATTACTTATGCATTAATAGAATAATTGGAATTGGAGCATTTAACCTGTTAATTAAATATAATTAGTTGCAGGTGCATTTTACTATTACTGTATATTTTTGAAGGGTTCCTACTTGATTAATGCTA
>JANRMT010062813.1:95971129-95994860 GCA_026402145.1 Polypterus bichir lapradei
TTATTGTTCGAGAAAGGCCATACAGACTTCCCGAGGCGAAGAAAACTGAAGTAGAGTTGGAAATTAGGCGAATGGTGGACATGAACATTATTGAGGAGAGCTATAGTCTTTGGTCTAGTCCAGTCGTCTTAGTTCATAAAACAGATGGGTCGTGGAGATTTTGTAATGATTTCCGACGACTCAATCAGGTCTCTAAGTTTGATGCATACCCTATGCCTCAGGTTGATGATCTCCTTGAGCGTTTGGGTAATGCTCAGTTTCTAACTACTCTGGACATGAAGAAAGGGTACTGGCAAATTCCTTTAACGTCCTCCGCTAAGGAAAAAAACGCTTTCAGTACACCTAGTGGGCACTGGCAGTATAAAGTCCTTCCATTTGGGTTGCACGGGGCTCCGGCAACTTTTCAGCGTCTGGTAGATACACTGCTATGGCCCCACAATTCATATAGTGCTGCCTACCTGGATGACATAGTCATCTATTCTAGCACATGGAAGGATCATATACAGCATGTGTTGGCTGTTCTTTCCACACTAGCACAAGCAGGTCTACGGATTAATCCAAAGAAATGTTTCTTTGGCTTGAACGAGGCCAAATATTTAGGCTTTTGAACGAGGCCAAATATTTAGGCTATCTAGTTGGTGGAGGTACAGTTCAACCACAGTGTTCTAAGATTGATGCCATTTTCAAATGGCCCCGTCCGATTACAAAGAGGCAAATACAAACTTTCTTAGGATTAGCGAGTTACTACCATCGTTTTGTTCCTCATTTTTCTGAGAGGGCTATGCCTCTTACTAACTTTACAAAGAAAAGTGCTCCCTTAAAAGTGGTATGGGATAACAATACTGAAGCTGCATTTTGTGACTTGAAATCGGCCCTAACATCAGCACCTGTTTTGAAATCTCCTAACTTTTCTTATCCTTTTATTCTCCAGACCGATGCATCGGACACAGGATTTGGTGCCGTGTTGAGCCAATGCATCAATGGTGCTGAACACCCCGTATTGTTCCTGAGCCGGAAACTGTTGGACAGGGAGACCAGATATGCAGCAGTGGAACAGGAGGCTCTGGCGATTAAGTGGGCTGTGACTCAACTTCATTATTATCTGTTGGGACGGGAATTTACTCTCGTGACAGACCATGCCGCTTTACAGTGGATGGCTCTGAATCGGGAGTGTAATCCTCATGTCACCAGATGGTTTCTGGAATTGCAACCTTTCAGATTTCAGGTCACTTATCATCTGGGTGCTCTTCAGGCCAACGCTGATGCTCTCTCCCGGACCTTCAACCTCTCGGTACAGGCTGCCCGACCTGATGGGTCTGGGCTGAGGTTGGGGTCATGTCACACACGTGCGCTTCAGAAGAAGTCAACAAGTCCTAAGGTGAGCGATATAACAACAGATGAGGGTTTGTTTCGGGGTACTAATGCCTCTCTCTCTGACCTTACAGAACCAAAGAAGACAAATAAAACAAACATTCACATCCTAAACAATAATTCCGAGACTGAGACATCCACTACTTCATCTACCATATCATTTCTGGCTGCTGGAGATGACCTCACTTCTGGTCCCTCCGTGATGACGTCACTTCCGGCTCCTGATGATGACGTCACTTCCAGCTCTTGATGACGACGTCACTTCCAATCCCTCGTTGATGACGTCACTTCCGGTTCCCCTTGGATGACATCATTTCCCATTTTGATCATTTCCTGCAGCCATTTTTGTCTCTGCTATAAAAGCCACCATTTTCACCAATGTTAACAGTCGAATATTTGTTTTTTCATTTACTTTGACCACTTTATTGCAATCAAGCAATTTACGGGGCAATTCCTCAACACTTTTTGAGTTGTTGTGTCAACTTAATTATCACAATAGTTTATGTTTGTGTAATTTCTTTTACAGTTAAGCACAAGTAGGTTGCTTTGGTCTCACAAAGATAAAGAACTGGGGACTGGATTGGGAACCTTCTGGTTTAAAGACTGATACCTTCAGTATGAAGCCACACACTTTACTTGATAGCCATGAAGACGTTTATTGGCCTGTGAAATACTAATGTATGTATGGTGTAACGTTAAGGTGCATTTGGCAACTAACTGATATGAAAGTTGGAGCATTTAAAATTTTTATTTACTTCATCCAAGAGTCCGTTATAACATTTTTTTAGTCAAATTCAAAGGTAATAGTAATAAAATAATGTAGTTGCATGTGTTAATATACTACATTAAACACCTACTTTTTAACAGCACTTTACAAGGTACAGATATGATTGTTGCGGCTCAATAGCGTTCATGCACGGCATATTGCATTTCAAGTTTCATTGATTGATGTGTGCTAGAGATGAAAAGTCTGTCACTAATTGTTCAATTTTCTTAAATGTTACATTTTTGACATTATACTCAATAGAGTGCTATCCAATAATTAGCAATTGAAAAAATCAATCAATACCAAATGATCAATTTAAGCATAATATCAGTGACAATGTGACCCTATTAAAGGAGAAAAGGAACTGAAATAAGTTCCTCATCAAGCTATTCATAACAGTTAAAACATAGTAATTGGTTAAAATTATATAAATCAGTAAGAACTTGGTAAAGAACTGGTTTATTGCATAATGGGAATACTAATGGTACAAGATGGGCAAGAAGATCAGAGTCTTCCGGCGATTGTTTGTGTATATCTGGGACTGAAAGATAAGTGGCTGGGTGACAGAGATCAGGGGTTTAAATCACTGAAGCATCCATCCTCCCAACACCACTGTCCATTTCTAAACCCATCCTATGTTCATATCTGTTAGGACAGCTGCACTTTTCACATATAATTAATTAGTTCAAACACCATTTAGCTGCAGGTTGATAACGTTGGTTCTTTACAATAATAATCTGCAGATAATATTGTTCAATCAATTCAATTCAATATGCTTATATGATTGCATTCCCCTTCCATTTATTTAAGTTTTTTTAATTCTAATTGTAAAATTTACTTAAAGCAGAAGGAGAAGGGTGCTGCTGTTTGAGTTGTTTGCACGCAATTGCTCTGTCCGGCATGGGAAATTTTGAAATTTTAAAACTTCCTACAGCACAATATGTTTGATATATATGAACAATAATGGAAATGTTTTAACAAATGTCTTAGAAGAATAAGTGTGCTACATCTCAGCAAAATTGGTCTGTGGTCGGGGGGAGTGTGTGGCAGAGACATATGGGCTTTCGCAATAGGTGCTTCTTGCCTTATATGCAAACACATCTAAAAATGATGTTGCTTGGATACAAGGACTCCCAAGATGCTAGGAGGTGCTGTGACAAAGAACTGACTTAATGAAGGCTTTTGAAGGAGTGGTTTTCTGTGAAAAAGAAAATAGCTAAAAGTTAAAGCAAAAAAAAATTATTTTGAACCTAAGCAAGACAGAATGCAAAGAAAGAAGTTGCAAATCTAAAAAGAAGACTTTGAATGAGGTGAATGCTTGTGATCGTAAAGCAAATAGAAAAGAACAGGAAGCTCCTGTAGATGTCAGCTTCTTTAAGAATATTGAAGGGAACTTTATAACAGATAGTAAAACAATCCAGGACAGCTGAAAGAACACAAAGAAGAAGATAATGGTGTTGGATCCAGCTTTAGTTTAATTTTAGGCAAGAGGTTATGAAGATATTAAAGTAAAAAGGAAGAAAAGCTAAAGGTAATTAAAAGTTTTGAAGGTGAATGGCTAAAATACCTGTGCAACCTGTTTGTGAAGGGTTATAAAAGAAACAAGCTCATTTCAGTGAAAAAAGGAAATCTATTTTTTCCTCAAATTTTAAACTATTTCTTATTCACATTATTTTTTTAATGCAGGTGCACAGAGCACTATGAACAATTCTCAGCTGAAATACGAGTATAGATTATACTAATTACTAAATACAGAACTGGTAAACATATAAATGTAGATTTGATAGAACACAACTGATTAAACATACTGTAAATGGGAATCAGTAATATATGTCCATTAACTCCTGGATTTTCTGTAGTGGAGTCAGTGTTGGCAATCCAATCTGATGACAGAATCTTTCCATCTGATGATTCTAACACCCCTTTATTTAAGATGTCTTTTGCATACGAAGGGGAGCAGCTTAGCAGTACAGTAGTGGCACCAAGTGCCACATCAAGATACTGACAAGAGAGACAGAATGGAGGAGGGGAAGTAACGGTTTAAAATATTGTACTACTTACTGCATATTTCTGTACAAATGACTAACAAACAGAAAAGCAGTATGCACTGCCTGAGAGCAGCTATACTCAGAGTATGCTAGACTGAAGTAGTGAGTCTTCAGCGTGCACTTAAAAGCTGAAACTGAAGGAGCATCTCCTACTTAAGCAGGCAGATCATTCCACAGCTTTGGGCCCCCGTAACTAAAACCTCAATCTCCCACTGTTATTTACTTCATCTTTGGGATCTTAAATAGGCCAGCATCTTGAGATCTCAATTTTTTCAAGTCACATGACTGTTATTGTTATGTGTACTGTACATTGTATAATGCATTTCTTACTTGCATGTCTACTCAGAACAGTTGACAAAAATGCATTACATAAATAAATGAATAAATAAAGTATGCCACTGCAAATTGGTATGAGTTAAAACAAATGGCTGACGACTTTAATTAGGCAGCAAGTGTTATACATGTGATGATTAGTAGGCCAATTGTTGCCAATAATGTTCTGTGCCACCTTTTACCTCCCTGTGCAGTTCTTTCCATTCAGATGACATACCAGAAAGTGATGCAGCCATTGAGGATAGAGGATAGACTCCACTGGTGCTGGTAAGCCTTTCTGACAAGAGCAAATATGTGTTGTACCCATTTCAGTTCCTTTGGTGATAGTCAGTCCCAAGAAATTTAAATATATCCTTTCAAAAGTGTCTCCTACAATATAGATAGAAGTGTGGTCTATCTTCTGCTTCCTTAAGTCTATGACAATCTCCTTCGTTTTGTTAATATTAAGACTGAAAGTGAATCAGCAGATACAACTTTTAACTGTAAGTTGTCTCACCATTGTTGGTGATGACAGTATCATCAGCAAATTTTGTTAATGGAGTTGAGCTCTATCTGGCCGCACAATCACGGGTCAACAAGGAATACAGAAGTGGGCCAAGCACACTACACTGTGGAAAACCTACATTGAGGATCAGATAGGAGGATGTGATGCTGCTAGTCCACATATGTTGACGTTTATTGGTTAGGAGGTCCAAAATCCAGTTTCAGACAGTGGTGCTGGGTCCTGATTGGCTGCTATATGTTTTTAAAACATGCACTGAAATTTTATTCATACAAGATACCTTGTGTACATTTATCTCATTTAAAAGTCCTCCTTGTGTCATGTACAGAAACAGATAAGGATGAATTATATGGTGCTGCAAGCAATCAAGTTACGACTGCTTGTTCTTACGATCAAAATGGGCATAGAAAACATTACATTATTCTAGAAGGAAAAATGAAGATAATATGGAATTAATTTGTACTTTGTAGTCCATAAGCATCTCTAATTCCTGGCAAAGTTTGTGCAGTTTGTTATAGCTGCTAAATTCCATTTCAGGTTTACTCCCATAATGGTTTCTTTTTTCTTGTAACACATTTTTTATTCAAATTAAATAACTACAGAGGTATCAAATTATATATATATATATTCTAATATATAAAGCAGAGTCGATGTATGTATGTGTGTAAGTATGTTTGTTTCTCCGCCATACAAATCTGCACCGGGCATCCGATTGCCACCAAACTGGGGATGGGGCTTCTTTGTGACCAGGAGGATGTCATGGGGTATGATTGGTTTGGAAAAATGTTCGTGGTGAAGCACAGGGCACCTTTTCACCGACACAACCTTTGGCACACGTCCCCATACTTATCATCTGTTGCAGCATGCACGTTCACGGCGGCACCATCTAGCGGCACCTTTGGTCCCTGTGCGTCGCTCTTTACCCATGTCTCTTTAAATTGCCAAGAGATGGCGGAAGTGTCCAAGTATGAGAAGGCCGATTGCTTTGATCTGGTGAAGGAGAACTGCCGTATGGATGTAAAACATGAACGACCCAGTGCGTGTGACCGGCTGACACATCAGCGTTTCCACGGGTCACACTCCCACACGCACTGATAGTGTTGTATTTCATTTGCCAATGTCCATTATATGGCAGCACGTTTGAACACAGACTCGCCTTAAAAAGACAGCATCCTTCCCCCACCATTTTACCCACATGCAGCAGCGGTTGTATGTCATTTCTCTCTGTAGTTACCATCACCAACGTCCGTTAGATGGCACCATGGTTCAACACAGATGCTCCTTAGAAACAGAGCACCCCTCCCCGCCAATTTTCCCAGTACAGTGTGACACATAGGGGGCGCTGTCGTCCCCTTGAACCCTCAGACCAGACGCCAGACACCAGATAAATGTCCACATCTTAAATTTATTTGAACAATAAAGTGCACAAAGCACCCTCCACTCCACTATACTCATAAATCTACACAATACAATAATTGTACAATAATCAATAAACAATAATCCTCCACTCTCCCAGACGCGTTGCCACCCTTCCTCCCAGCTCAGCTCACCCGTCTGGGATCTCTCACAGTCTTTTATAGTTCATGACCCGGAAGTGCTTCTGATCCCTCACTCCACGTGACTTCCTAGCACTTCTGGGTCAGATCAAAACTCCTTTTCTTCAACCAGGAAGTACGTCATTTCCTCTGTCCATGTGACTAGGACGCACTTCCGGGTTGTAGTCAAAACACTCGTTGCTCCTCCCTGCAGTGCCTTCTAGGGGCCCCTGTGGTATCCAGCAGGGCTGTGGATGAAAACTCCAATGTCCATAATTCCCTGCTGGCATTTGGGGCACCTCCATACTGCAGGGAGGGCTCCACCTGGTGGCCTGGGGGTACTGGCTGAGATGACTGGCTGGCCATAGTCCACAATGGTTTCAGTGCTACTCTTTCTCACTGGCTTTCCGTATTTGTGGTGCTATCTGCTCACTTTCTGACTCACAGTATGATTTCAGTGTTGCTCTTTCTGACTGTACGTACGTAATAAATACCATGTAACACATTCTAATTGTCCTGCTTTTTGCTAATATACCCCATGCCACCGAAAAAAAGACGTAGAATTGGAAGGTCCAGTTCAGATGCCAGAAGAAAGTCTACTTCAAGGGCGTCTGAAACGGCACAGCAGACAGAATCCAGAGTGGAGGAACTTATAATAAATTGTGAATCACAAAACTGTTTGTTCTATTTCTATTTTCTGTTTCTTTCATTTGGGAAATTCACCAGTTATAGATTCCCGCCGGTTATATACTCCTGCTAGTATATATAGTCATATAAACAGAATTATAACCTGCAAGCTTCCTCCCCTCCAATCCAAACTCATAAGCATCCCCTCATAACTGGAGCAAAGATAAAAAAATGTAAAGCATCACTTTCCCCACTCCCTTCAGCCTTTCCTCTGTTTCTTTAGTCCAGCACTGAACCACTTTCCTTGTAGGCACCCGACTTTTCAGTCTGTTGAGTAGAAGGGGGCAATAAAAGTCTTTTATTGAGATGTAGAAGTGATCCCAAGTATTAGCACCCCTCATGGGACAGATGTCAAACTGATAATATTTAGTGTATACATTCTATAAATTTCTATAAACCTAGCCACAGGGGATGCACAAACCAGTTTGTTTCTTCGTGCCAGTCCCAAGCCCGGATAAATGGGGAGGGTTACGTCAGGAAGGGCATCCGGTGTAAAATTTTGCCAGATCAATATGCGGAAAACAATACAGATTTCCATACTGGATTGATCGAGGCCTGGGTTAACAATGACATCCACCAGTACTGTTAGCCAACATGGTGTTAGCGAAAACTGGGCTACTGTTGGCTGAAGAAGGAGAAGGAGAGGGGGAGACGTGTCTGGAGGCAGGCGAAGAAGAGGAAGGTAAAGAGAGTGGAACTGAGGGTAGGAACTTTGAATGTTGGCAGTATGACTGGTGAGGGGAGATATTTAGCTGATGTGGTGAAGAGAAGAAAGGTTGATATATTGTGCATGCAAGAGACTAAATGTAAGGGGAGTAAGGCCAGGTGGATCGGAGGTAGATTCAAATTGTTCTATCATGGTGTGGATGGGAGGAGAAATGGGGTAGGGGCTTTTCTGAAAAAACAGTATGTCAAGAGTGTTTTTCGAAGTGAAAAGAGTGTCAGACAAAGTGATGATTATGAAGCTGGAAATTGAAGGTGTGATGATGAATGTTGTTAGTGCATATGCCCCGCAAGTTGGGTGTGCGCTGGATGAAAAAGAAGGTTTCTGGAGTGAGTTGGATGAAGTGATGGACAGCGTACCTAAGGGAAAGAGAGTGGTGATAGGAGCGAGTTTCAACAGATATGATGGTGAAGGGAACAGAGGGGATGAGGAGGTGATGGGTAGGTATGGTGTCAAGGAAAGGAATGAAGAACGTCAAATGATAGTGGATTATGTGAAAAGGATGGACATGGCTGTGGTGAATCCGTATTTTAAGAAGGGGTAGGAATATAGGGTGATGTGCAAGGGTGGAGGAAGATGCACACAAGTAGATTATATCCTATGCAGGAGGGCCAATTTGCAGGAGATTGAAGACTGCAAAGTGGTGGCAGGGGAAAGTGTAGTTAGGCAGCATAGGATAGTGGTCTGTAAAACAACATTGGAGATCAAGAAGAGGAGAAGAATGAGGGCAGAGCCAAGAATTAAATAATGGAAGTTGAAAAAGGAAGACTGCAAGGTGGGAGGTAAGACAGGAACTGGGTGGCAGTGAAGAGCTGCCAGATAGCTGGGCAACTACAGCAGAAGTAGTAAGGGTGACAGCAAGATGGGTGTTTGGCATGACATCTGGACAGAGGAAGGAGGAAAAGGAAACCTGGTGGTGGAATGGGAAAGTATAGGAGGGTATACAGAGGAAGAGGTTTGCAAAGAAGAAGTGGGATAATCAAAGAGATGCAGAAAGTAGACAAGAGTACAAGGAGATAAGGTAAAAGGTGAAGTGAGAGGTGGCAAAGCCAAAAGAAAAGGTGTATGATAAGTTTTATGAGAGGCTGGACACTGAGGAATGAGAAAAGAACCTGTACTGAATGACTACACAGAGGGACAGAACTGAGAAAGATGTGCAGCAGGTTAGGGGGATAAAGATGGAAACATACTCACAAGCGAGGTGTGGCGATAGTGAATCAGGAAGTGCAATGGATTAGCAAAGAGGAAGTAATTACTGCTATGAAGAGGATGAAAAATGGAAAGGGTGTTGGTTCAGATGACACACCTATGCAATCATGGAGGTGTTTAGGATAGATGGCAGTGTAGTTTTTAACCAGATTGTTTAATGGAATCTTGGAAAGTGAGAGGATACCTGAAGAGTGGAAAAGAAGTGTACTGGTACCAATTTTTAAGAATAAAGGGGGTGTGCAGAGATGTAGTAACTAAAGAGGGATACAATTGATGAGCCACAGCATAAAGTTATGGGAAAGAGCAGTGGAAGCTAGGTTAAGAAGGGAGATAATGTTTAGGGAGCAGCAGTATTGTTTCATGTCAGGAAAGAGCACCACAGTTGGGATGTTTGCTCAGAAGGTGTTGATGGTGAAGTATATAGAAGGACAGAAGGAGTTGCATTGTGTCTTTGTGGACTTTGTGGAGAAAGCATATGACTGGGTGCCTCGAGAGGAGTTGTGGTACTGGATGAGGAAGTCAGGAATGGCAGAGAAGTAGGTAAGAGTTGTACAGGATACGAGTATATGTATAAGAGAAGTGTGTCAGTGATGAGGTCTGCGGTAGGAGTATAGGATGCATTCAAGGTGGAGGTGGGATTATATCAGGTATCAGCTCTGAGCCCTTTCTTATTTGGAATGGTGATGGACAGGTTGACAGACGAGATTAGACAGGAGTCCCCGTGGACTATGTTGTTTACTGATGACATTGTGATCTCTACTGAGAGTAGGGAGCAGGTTGAGGAGACCCTGGAGAGGTGGAGATATGTTCTAGAGAGGAGAGGAATGAAGATCAGTAGGAGCAAGACAGAATACATGTGTGTAAATGAGAGAGAGGTCAGTGGAATGATGAGGGTGTAGGGAGTAGAGTTGCTGAAGGTAAGTTTAAATACCTGGATTCAACAGTACAGAGTAACGGGGATTGTGGAAGAGAAGTGAAAAAGAGAGTGCAGGTCAGGTGGAATGGGTGGAGTAGAGTATCAGGAGTAACTTGTGACAGATGGGTATCAGCTAGAGTGAAAGGGAAGGTCTACAGGACGGTAGTGAGACCAGCTACGTTATATGGGTTGGAGACGGTGGCACTGGAAGTGGCAGAGTTAAAGATGTTAAGATTTGCATTGGGTGTGATGAGGATGGGCAGAATTAGAAACGAGTACATTAGAGAGTCAGCTCAGGTTGGATGGTTTGGAGACAAAGTCAGAGAGGCGAGATTGTGTTGGTTTGGACATGTGCAGAGGACAGTTGCTGGGTAAATTGGGAAAAGGATGCTAATAATAGAGCTGCCAGGCAAGAGGTAAAGAGGAAGGCCTAAGAGAATGTTTATGGATGTGGTGAGAGAGGACATGCAGGTGATGGGTGTAACAGAGCAAGATGCAGAGGACAGGAAGATATGGAAAAAGATGATCCATTGTTGCAACCCCTAACAGGAGCAGCTGAAAGAAGTAGATTCTATAAATTTGCTTTGTAGAAGTCCCTAGCAACAATAAATAATCCCTCATGATGTAAATGATCATATTCTGTAACAATTTTGTACAGATCATTCAGTTCTTTGTTTGTATTGGATTGTGGAGTATAAACAGCAAAAAAAAACCTCAGAAATTCCCAAGGAGGATGAAATGAGTGACTTTTGATTACTACATATTGCAGCTCAGATGAACAATTCTTAGAGACAATTGTAACATTTGTTTATCATGCATTGATTACTATAAAACACACATCTCCTCGTTTAATTTGACTTGACAGTGAAAGATTGTAAAGCCATTTGATTGTATTGTAGGTTCTGGTGTCTCAGCAGTTTCTGAGAAACAAAAAACAAAGCAGTTTCTGATGTCTCTTCATGTAGCCAGTGTAAGATAAAATGGGTATTGTCCATTATAAGGCTTTTAGTGGCACACAATGCCTTTTCAGACAGCAGATTTAAGAGGGATGCAGAAATCCAGCTTCACTCCAGCTTTATTCCTGAGAAAATGTCTTGACAGAAGCTATAACATTCTTCTGATAACAAAGGTGTAAATCAGAGTTCAGCTGACATCTCTGCAGACTTCTTGAGACATGAATGTGCCAAATGGACACCCAAGTTTGAACAAAGAGCTGTATTTCAACAAGTGTCAATTCTGATGCACAAAATACAGTACCTATAAGCAGACACTTGTTCAGCAACTAGAGGTGATTAAATCAGCTGAGGTCACACATTTCTTCAAAAATGTGCCACACTCATCTCTTTTCTCTCTTTGAAAGATGTGCTTGCACTCCCTTTGAAAGCTGAGGATCTCTCTTTCTGAAACAAAAAAGCTGATAAGTCACTTTCTTTTTGGGAGGCTTTAAGGTGACAATCTCTTCTCTTTGTGGACCTGACATATGAGATCCATTTTGCCAAGCCAAGCTCCGAGCCAGTGATTGAATACAGTCTGAGAAGACTGAGAAGTATCCACTATTTCAGATACAAAACATCAGCTTCTACACCTTCATTCCAGAAAGAGTAATGTTTTGCTTATGAAATTGCAGAGCACATTGGCCTCAAAAATGCTTCACATTAATGTTTTGCCCTTACTTATACACCTCCCCTTCACTGCCACTTCCCCGTTCTCTTTTTCCAGTGTAAGAAGAGAATGCACATCCTGGCCACATCGGACAATGTTTAATACCTGGCTGGGGCGGCAGTATGATGAAGCAGACAAAGTGGCTGGTGGGACAAAAAAAATACTTTTGTACCCGAATGATATGATTTAATAAATGGACCAGTGGAAATCAAGACTAGGGAACTGTTTTATTACCCATACACCAGGTGTCAGTGGTCCTCATGTGGCAACCCAGTTAACCTCAGGGGTACTTTGGAGATGGAGTCCAGAAATGCAACCAGGCGGAGCTCCCTACATGCCGATAGGGGGCAGTGTCAGGGAAGGACCTCCCTACTTTCTTCATGGCATGGAAGCTCTTCCAGGAAGACACGGCCTGGCAACGGAAGCATTCCCATGTCTGGCTTAAAAAGGAGTCCACTGCCACACATGGACGAGTCAGAGTCGGGAGGCAGCAGACAACACGTAAAGGACAGAAGAAGGAAGAATTGTTTTGGTTTGTTATTGTGACTGATTATTGGAGAGAGGATTGTTTAAAAGTGATTGTTTTGAATAAATGTTCTTTATTTTACCACATCAACATGTGCTGTATTACTGTATCTGTGGTTTGGGGTTCTCTGATGGCCCCTTGTGGTCACACCGGTTATTCATAGTTAAGTCATGCTGGCTGTGTTGTTTGACAATAACTGATAGCAGTAGCTCCATATTTATTAGACTAAAAGTTGATTTCTAAATTCTTGCTCAGTAGTTTGAAAGGGATTGTTGATCATAATTAATGATCAATATAAATAACTGCACATAGAACAAAAATATCAAAATAATACATATGAAACACAGATATCTATGAGAAGAAACATGCAATAATTCGCCACTCTCTGTGTTTGATCTTTCTTCCCATATAAATATGATGAATGTATCATATACTGATTGTGTACTGAACCTAGCTTTCCAAACACAATTTAGCCTTGCTAAAATGTACAACTCATCCTAACAAATTAAGCTAAATAGTTTGAAGAGAATGTCTGAAGTAAACTTTTAGGATTATTTATATAAGTAGAAGGTCAAAACTCCAGCTTATGTGAGTACAATGTCTTTGTAAATCTTGACAGTGACATGGACACTGAGAAAGTTAGTGTTATAGACAACTTGCATGTGTCTTGAATTATTATGAAAATAATTGTGAACAGACCAGAAGATGAATAATTAATACCACGCAAAATTGTTGCCATTAGTCAGGTAGTGGTCAAAAGCAGAAGATCAAAGAGAAATAATCAAATGTCAAAACCAAAAGAGAGAAAACCAAACTTGAAGACATTAAAAATCACAGTCCTAAACAAAAAGTAAACTTGAAATGGCCCTGTAGAGGATATAAATAGTCAGAATTTATGTAATAAAAAAGGAAACTAAGATAAATGCTATCAGAAAATATTCCACCTTTATTGTAAAATTGCAATCTATACAAAGAAGGTGAAAATAAATCAGACACTATTTAGTGAAAAAACTTGAAGATATAAAAAAAATAACAAAGAAATCCTAAACCAAAAGTAATTCTGAAATGGCCTTGTATGTTTGCCCCTACAGTATATAGAAAAAACTCCATAATATTTCTGCATTCCACTGAGGAATATTGAAGAGGCTATGCATAGCCATTTTATAGCAGAAACACAATAACATCATGCACCATGTCACCGACAATCACATGACAGCAATGGACTGTCATTCCCAAATTAGTGGCAATCAGGAATGAAATCATTATAAAATGGGGTCTTGACATGATGGCAAAAAATAAAAAACAATGATTAAATGAAGAAATATTACTCAAAGATGCATAAAATGTGCATTCAATGAGGACAGGGAAAGTTTCGTCGTGAAGGTGGAGTTTCACCAAAGTTTCATCTCAGTCTGTTGCTGTTTGGGATGGTGATAAAGTTAGCGATCTGCTATGTGAACTCTTGTGTCCCAGACTTGTACAGATTGTTATCAGCAAAGCAGAACTGAAAGAGAACATTCTGAAATCTGAAGCTGGAATTTAAGCAAATCCATTAAATGTATTAAAGACTGAAACTACAGTATAATTGGAATCATGGTACACAGACTGTGTAGCAAAGATATTGAAAAGGAAATATTTTCTGTTTATGGTCTGTTAGAAGGGACATTGTAAAATATGTAGCAGTGTGATACAGTATACTGTAGCGTGCAGCCGGGACCCTTGCCTGGCCAGGACACCTCCACGCTGGGAGGACCAGGGGAACAACCAGGGGGTGCTACAGCTGGAGTTGCTGAGCCCTTATGGGCAGTCGTTCCACCCCACCCTGAAATGCTGCTGGAAATTAAGTCATCAAGCACCTTGCGGAGGAGGAGTGGAGGCAGAATAAGAGAAATATAAAAGTATTGTGTGGAGCTGTGCTTGTGGAGACTGTGTTCTGTCTGTGGATACAGGGAAGATGTAACCCACAGACGAACAAAATAAATAATTATTTGTTTTTATAAGTGTGCCTCCTGTGTCTGTTTGTGTCGGGTCAGCACTCATATAGCGTCTTTTTGTCACAATACATTTGATAACTGGTATCTTTTTTCTCCTCAATGTGGGAATGGAGCCTAATGCTGATCAGGTAAGTATAGTATACACTTATTAGATATTAGTAATAACATAGAAAAGTTCTGTTATTTAGGTGACTTGTTATATACAAAGGGAAGTACAGACATGGAATTGACAGCATAGTTAGAGTAAGCACATAAAAACTTCTTTGAACTGTCCCTATTTTGACTTCTGGAACATTTCCCCCACTACTAAAGGGAAACATTCAAGTTGTGAGTTAGTTATGGGAGTGGAATGTAATTGATGAAGGTGGAATATGAACCCAAGTTCTAAAGCAAAAAGAAATGAATAAAAGAATAATTATGTGGATTTGAAGACTCAAACTCACCTCTCTTTCTCCTTGCACTGGCAATACTGTTCATATCATTTTGCTGCCACTACATAAGACAGTTATTTATTCCTTTTCCTTTTTATACTAGCATGCTGAGTACTTTTCCTACCATTCTCATGAATGTTTGCTATTTAACTTTACCTGCCCTGTGACATCTTGGTTCTGCCCTTGCACATAGAAACCTATCGATAGCCAGGTACCCTTTACATCTTTGACTTGAGAGTATTGTTTAACTGTTTGCATGGTAATGACTTTAGGAATAAGCAGTAATTATTTTATCATTGTTTTGCCTTATTGAAACCGTAAATTAATAACATGATACCAAAATATTAAGTAGTATTGACAATAAAGACATTAACAGTATATATACCAAATCTAGACAAAATTAATAAAGAAAACAGCATTGCTTCCATCATTGAACCATTATCAAAACTTTATCTACAGCAAATTTACAAAAAGAGGATGGTATACAGTCATCAGCCTCCAGCATATACTGTAGCCAATTTGATAAGCAGGAATTCTATTAATTTCAATTCAATTTAATTTTTTATATAGCACTATTCACTAAAGACAGGCTCAGACTACTCACACAAATAATTACATACTGTACGAGCCATAAAACAGTACATAACCATGCAATAGTGTGACAGATAGGGGGCGCTATCGCTCCCTTGAACCCCTGTCCACGACTCCAGACACCAGGTAAAAGTTCACTAGTTGACTTTATTAAATCTCCACAGTGCACAAAGCACCCCCTCCTCCACTATACTCATACAATAACAATAACCAATCACAATACAATAATCCTCCACTCCCAGACGCGTTGCCCTCCTACCACCCAGCTCAGCTTGCCATCTGGGAGCTCTCACAGTCTTTTTATATTCCCTGACCCGTAAGTGTTCCCAATCCCCAGTCCATGTGACTCTCAATCACTTCCGGGTCAGGTACAAGTCCTTTTCTTCACCCCGGAAGCACGTCATTCCTCTTGTCCACGTGTGCTTCCGGGGTGTAGGCAAAATACCCGTTATTCCTTCCTGCAGCATCCCCTAGTGGCCCCCATGGCATCCAGCAGGGCTGCGTATAAAAACTACAATGTCCATGATGCCCTGCTGGTCTTCTGGGGACCTCCATACTGCAAGGAGGGCTCCACCTGGCGGCTTGGGGGTATTGGCCGAGATAAACGGCCGGCCATCCATCACAATAGTTACATAGTGGCACATAATATATGCCAGGGGTTCTCAATGTCAGTCCTGGGGGCCCACTGTGGCTGCAGGTTTTTGTTCCAACCAGCTTCAATTTTTAATTGGACTCCTGGGCTAATTAAGTGATGTGTTATTTGCCAGATTCTGTGTTTTGGGAAAAATGTAGAAATCAGAAAACTAAGGTTAAAAAAATAAAAATAAATAAATAAATAAATAAATATAAATATAAATAAAATATAAATATATATATATATAATATAAAAATGTACCAAGCAGATAAATGAGAATAACTTTTTTTTTTCTCTTTAACGATATTTTCATCTTGATTTTCATTCTACTTTTTGCCGGGTGTTCTAATTGTTTAATTAGTTTATTACTTTCTAATTGGTGGGTCTAATGCTAAAGTAGTTACAGCCTTTGATTATTCAGTGTTGTTTGCCTGGCTGTCTGCTCTGCTGGTTTTCATTATTAAGATACAATGAAGGGAGCAAACTTTCCAGAGAGAGGGCAAAATATAATGAAATCAACAAAAGTTAGTTAAGCATTTAAATGGAAATATTCCTAAATGTCTTATAAATGAAAAAATCATGCTGTGATGCTTTCTTAATGTAGAATAAGAGAAGAGGAAAAAGAAATAACAGGTAATGAATTGAGATCAGTGTTATCAGGTGTTGTCACTGATTATTAATCTGGTTGGAACAAAAACCTGAAGCCATGGTGGGCCCCCAGGACCAACATTGAGAACCCTTGATATATACCATTTAGATGTATAACCAAATGGTGTTTACTACTAAGTGGCAGAAATTATTTTAAGAGAACATGTGGCTAACAGAATATTGGCCCGGCTGGCAATTGAAGTCAGGAAAGGAAAATTAAATTTGCAGCTTTTTGGTTTTACAGAAAAAAAAAATCCGGGGTGTATTTAGTCTTAAAGAAGAAGCAAAGTCAGAGTTTAGGATACCTAGTCCAAATTTCCATCCTCATTTTTACCAGTGATCCTTCAATATGGTAAGTCACATGATGGGGTTCATAAATATAGAATCCCAGGTTTCTCAAGCAAACATGAACAATCACAAGTGCCCTAATTGTATATCAAGAAGGAAAAGACAGTATGGAAAGAAGAGATGTTAGCATGGCCAGCTGGGTGCACTTACCTTGTGGGCTGTGTCTAGATCCCAATGCCCCAGGGACAGTGTGCCATAGAAATGGTGCCATCCTTCAGGTAAGACATAAAACTGAGGTCCTGACTCTCTGTGGTCATGAAAGATCCCTAGGCAAGAGTAAGATTTATCATGATGTCCTGGGTAAATTGCCAACCTCAGCTTAGTCATTTCTGCCCCCTAATCATCCCTGTCTCTAATTGGCTAACTATCTCTCACCCTTTAACAGCATCTTCCAGGTAGATGCTACACATTATTGGTGGTTGAAGTAGCTCCCCACTCACTAGGAAAAGCACTTTGAGTAGTGAGAGAAGTGATATGTAAATGTAATCAATTATTATTATTATTATTATTATTATTATTATTATTATTATTTCTGCATGTGGCATTCCAGGGACACACTGGGCCCAAATTCCCTGATGCAACATCTTCTTGAGTGCAAACATATGTATTTTATTTGTCATAAAAATACCTTGGTATTTTGGACTTTTTGGTATTAGGACTGGCTTCTCAGCAGCACCTCCCAGACCCTTTTAGTCTCTCTTTTCTCTTTCTCTACTTCTCCTAGGCAAGTGCTGTCCCCTCAAACCTGACTGTGCAAAATGGAGAGCTCTCTTTTAAAGCCTGACCTGGTGGTGCTTCCAATCCTTGTCTGTAGGAAGCACTTCCAGGTCAGGGGAATCCCATGAAGCAGGGCATTTACCCATCTCAAACTGTACTCCATACTTAAGATGTAAAGTTATATGCATTTTATGTATTAAATACTGGGCTGTGAAGCAGGCTTACTTAGAATACTGGTTAATTTTCTCATTCCATGCAGAACAGAAATTGTGCAGTTTTATTCTGTAATTTATGCTGTAATTTGTGTCATTCCAATGTAATACTACTCTAACTACCTTAGCTTTCTGAGAAGCTACTCTACATAAATCTTTGCATAGTTTTTTTTGTACTATTGTCTACAGCATATTTCTTTAAGCTACAATATGAGCTCATCAGAACATTCACTTCTGAGGTGTTATTATCATTTGTATGCTGTATTGCATTGCCTTGGTTCTTAACTGCACATTTATTCTCAAATGTAAGACGTTAAACAGAGGAAAGTGATTTGAAATTTTTCATCAGCACAACACATAATTTTAAGACAATTTTTCTCAAACTCATCCCCATGGCTACAGGTTTTTGTTCTAACCAGTTTCACAATCAATGAGTTATTTTACCTCTGGTCAAACTCATTTAATTAGCTGGTCTATTTATTTTCTTGTCACTTATTTTGTATTCAGAAAAGCAGTGCAATGTGATTTTGACATTAAGTAGATTTTTAGAAATATGTGTGTTTTTGCTATAGCTTTAAATAGAAAACTCTCTTTAGCTGTTCTTCTATTAATTCACCTTTTTCTTTGTACTTTGCTAATTAAATTGTATCCTAATAATGACAATAAACAACGAAAACAGCACACACTCAGTCAAACAGCACTGAATGCTGAAAGCTTGCAACTGCTTCAGTGTCAGACCCGCTAATGTGCTCATTAGTAAATAATGGATGAAATAATCAGAACACCTGGAAAAGTTGAATGACTATCATGATTATAATGAAAATTAAAAAAAAAACAAGTTAAAAAAATAAACAAAACATCACATGGGGTCTGCAGGACTGAGTTTGGAAACCGCTGCTTTAATATGATTATGGAAATGCTGATTCTGCTAACTCACAACTGTGTCTGAATCCTGTGCAGTCACTATCTGTGTAAAGGTAGCATCCTCTCCCTGTGTGTATGTAGGTTTTTTTAGAGGAGAGAACTCTGGTTTTCCTCTCATATTCCAAAGACACACAGGTTAATTGGTAACTATACATATAACTTGTGGATGATGCAGTGAAAATAGTCTAAGGATTCTACAACCCTAAACTATATTAACATAGTATGGTAGAATCACCAATGGTTGGATATGATTGTGCTCCTTTATATATATATATATTTTTTTTTTTAGGAAAAAGAAGGATGTTATGCCTGGTGAGAAGAACAGCAAGGGTGTTGTTATATTTTGGGGTTGGGGACTAGGCTGGAATAAAGCAAAATGATTTGCTTTATATTGGACTCTGCTATATTCTTGTTTTTTTCATATCTAGTCAGCTCATGTCACCCCTACACGCTTACAATATTGTGCTCCTCTTTTCACAGAATATTGGAGTGTATGCAATATATGCAGTGATCACAATGACATATGCTTGCAAAAAATATAATAATAAATAACTAAGTAATTAAAAATACTAAAATTGAATATTGGGAAAAAAATACAAAACTCAAGTGAAATTTAAAAAAAAACAACACATACAATAGATCCAACAAGGTGTTCTACAATCCAATTCTATCCACAATTAAAATGGAAAAGATCAGTGGCAGATTTTTTATGTAAGCAACAATTATTAAGGATGTACATATGCATATAGTTAGCTTTTTTGTAGGTCGATGTATGTATTTAATTACATTACATTAGTGTTTTATGTATATAATGAGAAATTATTATTTTAGATTGTTTTATATCTATATTAACGCCCTTTTAAGTACAATGTCAGTATCCTGCGTCGTTTTATTGCAAGAATCGTCCCAGGAGCCAATCCCCCGACTCTGAACGGCACTAAGGGGTTCAATAAAGGACGGATAGATACATTGCGGTAATATATTCAGTACATTCATGGTTTCTATACTCAGTTTATGAGTTTTTACAGAATGTTTTCCTTAAATTGTTGAAATTCCAGCCACGGTGGAAAACCTAACTTGACAATACGTCGATTCTGAATTTTGATTGGATAAAAGTCGAAACCAGCCCCTCATCACAGGGCACCTATGATTGGTGAATGCTCCCTTCCATCACCACCAGCCTCTCATTCCTCCGGGCAAGTTTGGTTGCTTCGTTGGCTATTGGGTTAATGTCTGCCATCTTGGATTACAGGAGGAGATAGTGATTAAAAATAAGGGGACACCCCCACCCTTTTTAAAAGAAAGTTTATTTAAATCACGCAATTAGCAAGATTCATATCGAAAGCGAACACATACAGTCCAAAAGAAGGATCAGTGACGGAGTGTAACTTTTGTTTTTTAAATGTTTTAAACGGGTATGACAACGGCTTCCACGCCAGGTAAATATTATTTAAAGCGGCTATAAGTCGGGTAAGAGGCTGTTATTTTTACGAGAAAGAACTAAATCAAGCCATACAGCAGGAAATGTATTTTATAAATATAATTACGGTGCTGTCTGTCGACTGACCCTTGTTTAAACTAGAGGTGTACTTAATGATATGCATCCTGAATCTAACTAGTAAAAGCGACCAATTAAAATGGAGTTAGCGTAGCAAACTTGGAAGTTTGGGACCGCGTACATTACACGTGAAGTTAGTGGAGATAATTCTTTAATGGTAACACAGTTTTCTTACTTTGATAGTATAAACCTTAATGGAAAACGAAACAAAACTGGGCAGCTGCTAGTTTGAAGACATCTGATGTGACTGCTCTATATTACCAGAAAGTCGTGGTCTTTCAGGGCATTCTATAAAAATATGAGTTGCTTGGAAGTCACTTTATTTGCGAGCAGGCCTGAGTCATGTTTACGTTGTGTCATTTGTGTCTTACGAAAGAGAGATACGTTCCGTTTTGTATGCTAAACCTTGTGATGCCTGCAGCGGTGGAGAGAACTACTTATTTTAAATCGCATGATGTAGAATTCCTTTTAAAAATCGCATAAAGTTTGTCCTATGATGTTGAGTTATGAAATGAAGGGACCATAGTGCATAACGAAAATTGTCCATTATTTAGAACGGCAGAGGGGGATGTGCGTATAAAATTATTGATCCTGTTAACTTTTTGATTACAGAGTTATGTTATATTTCTTGCTTTGCCGAGAATTCTCCCTTGCTTCGTTCTGTACGAAGGTTTAGAGTGTCCTGAAGAGTCTGACGTTTTGATTACCAAGCGATGCCGGTGTACATACTGTATGTACAGTACAACACGATGTTGAGCTGATTGATTCGGATTTGTTTAGTTTTAAGCAAACTTCGCCTTTACCGAAGGTTGTGGGTTTTTCCAGAGACGTTTTAAGGTTTCTGCTCCTCAAGCTTGGTCTAAGTGGGCACCTCTGGCTGTATGTTTTTGTGGCAAACCCTTTCATAGTCGGTGACTTGTGCCTGTTTATAACAAACGTGATCAAAATACAATATAGTGTGTGATTTACTTTTTAAAGAAATTCAGATAAGTTGTATATTCTGTGCGGCAGTAAGCGGTTTCAGAGAACAAATAAATACATGCATTGCATATATTTTTTTTCTACTCGGGAGCTGTCTTTTTTTCCATTTGATTCACTCAGTACTGTATACTTTAACTCACATAATCATGTCCACGTACTGTACTGACAAAGCTGCACAGGTGCAGAACTCAGGATTGTGCTAAAGAGTAGGTGTTTCATATTTATCTGTGCGCTTCTTAGCTAGAAATTGCTTAGAATATCCAAATATTTCTACGTGCTAGAGCAAAAAATCCTAAAAGACACTACAGTATTAGGGAAAACCGGTACTGAACTAGGTACTGAAATCTGCAGGTATATGTTTTTGTATTCTATGTTTCAGTTGCATATCAAACTTATCAATCCATCTGTACATTGATGCTAATTTATTCCTTGCTGGTTAATGCCACGTTGGAACCTCTTTCAGCAGCTTTGACGAAAGGAGGCATTAGACAAGCATAATGTAAGGGGCACTCACACATAAACCCACATCTGCATTCACTAATATTAGCCCATTTCTTAACAAAATGTCAACATCTTTGATCCATGGGATAACACCATTTCAGATATGCGCAGAATATATAAACTCCATGTGGACTGTGACCAGCCCGGAAATCAAATCTAGGTTGCTACGGCTAACCTCTATGCATATTTGACTGAAACTTTTCTTAAAAGTGTAAATGGAGTGTTAAAGTCTGAACATGGAGAATATATTCAACCATGCATTTTGGTACAAGGTCACAGGAAGCTAGATCCATTGTTCACAGCAGCAAATTCAAACATTTTCCAGAAGTCTTTATTTTTAAGCTATTTTCACTTTTCTGGGTATGCCTGTATTTTTGGTGTAAAACTTGTATATAACGCGTTTTGAATATCAATGTAGTGGGTTAGTTTAAAAAGATCCCAGGGCATGATCGTGCATGGGCATTTTTTAAGTTTGACACACCTGTTGTAGCTTGATTTTTAGTGGTTTCAACTAGTTTTCCAGCTATATTTTAATTATTTTCAGTCATGTTGCAATTCCCTTGGAAGTTTTATTGTGGTTGAGAACCAGTGTTTTAACAGACTGTTATGTAGCTGCTGTGGATTCTGTGTGTGTGTGTGTGTTTTTTTTAATATAATACCCTTCACGTTTGTCTCCCAGCTGGATTCATATTCAAGTCAAGGTAAATTACAAGACAAGGACTTTACCACAGAGCTAAAGGAGACTTAACATTCCTGTTATTTGTGTACAACTGATTGGCAAGTTAAATGCTGTCTATGCATAGTAAACAAAAACCTGACAGTTCTGATCTAAAGCAGAAAATGCACTACAATAAAGTGGTTGCCATCGATGTGTTTGTATGCTTAAGCGCCCTATTAAAGGTTTTCACATCTTACTGTATTAAAAGACATAGCTCTGAACTCAGGTAATGCTTTTACAGTAGATGTATTTATATGAACCTCAATAATCTGGTTATTCACAGAAACCTGGTGTATAAAATGCCATTTACAGTAAACCCTTATTCTGGTTCGAGAAACCAGGTTATTTGCCTCTGAGAAACCTGGTTAACAAACGTAGGTTTCTTTGTGAGTATCCTGGTAATGTGGCAATGTAAATCTTTAACCAGATTACTGTTAAGGATTTTGTAGTCTGCGCATGCCTGTTGATTTCTGTAAGCCTGCGCTTTGCTTATGGTTTCAGCAGCCACAAGTAGAAGCATCGACAAAATAAATTTCCAGAGGGAAATGTTCGGGCAATCGCATTATTATTTCTCCTAGCTAAAATAGTTTGTCTCACTATTTTGGAAATCGCTAATTTTATGTTAATGAGCTGAGCATACAGTGCTAAACTCAGCAATACAATCTTGAGAGCAGTAGGATAACATGTTGAAAGTAACGTGTATTACATATTCAGATTACTTTTAAAGTAAGAAGTAGCCTAACGTATATCATATTGAAGTAAAAATGCCTGTGCTTTTATAATTCCAGCAGCATTTGGGTATAAGGCAGGAAGCACACTTACTTTGCAGGGCTTAGTTGCACAGACTAGCAGGAGTTTTCTGCATGCACTGTGGTAAGAGAAACCTATAAATAAAGCATCAATTTGATTAAACATATTTATAAAACTCAAAACTATTGCAGGTGTCATGCTTATTTTCTGAATTATGAGGGCAATTGATGACGTTTAACTCTGTTTTTGTGCGGTTTAGTGATTTAGGAGCTTTTTGACAAAAGAGATCTCCAGAAGATTACACCATGTAAACCAGGGGTGCCCACACTTTTTTGGCTTGGGAGCTACTTTTAAAATGACCAGGTCAAAATGATGTACCTACATTAAAAATGATATCTATCTATCTATCTATCTATCTATCTATCTATCTATCTATCTATCTATC
>JANRMT010062813.1:95994870-96007500 GCA_026402145.1 Polypterus bichir lapradei
ATCTATCTATCTATCTATCTATCTATCTATCTATCTATCTATCTATCATTCGAAGTCTGAATCACAATCTGATTGTATGGGTGGTTACCTACCAGGTATTGCGTGTGGTTGGTCTGCAAGTCAGCAAACATCCGCCACAGGTGCCATCTCAGTTGCGAGAAGCAGATCATAGAATGTTACCTAGTTAACTGTCAAATAATGCAAAGAGTACACGACATGGGTTTCGCCCTATTTTGGGCTCATCAGGTGTACACACTCACTGCACCCCTCTTCCAATTCCACTTTCAGCCCATACCCTCCCCAAACAATTTTTTTTTTAAATCCCTTCTTTAGTCGATATAAATTGGAAGGCTAACTAGATTACTTAGCCAGAGTTTTGCAGTAGCTCGCATGTTTGATTGTGCGTGCAGGATGACCAGTGTGTTTGAAGAAAAGAGATCTCAGACTGGCCTGTATGTCAATCAAGTGGCAAATGCCATAGGGAGGATATGTATTTTTTTTTTTTAATGCAACGCGATCTACCTGCACTACCTTTGCAATCTACCGGTCGATCACGATCGACGCATTGGGCACAGCTGATGTAAATGCTGATTTTTAAGAAACCAAGTTTCTGCCTTAACTGGATTATTCACATTAACCCAGTTATGTGTGCGAATGTAAACTTACACAGTGGAACTTGGAAAATAATTGAAGAGAGCTGTGCAATTTGCTATCCTGAGGTGTGCATAGAAGGGTACATTGTAAAACCTAGCAGTTTTGACATTGAAGATTTTCCTTATTTTGCCTATATCCCATTGACTTCCATTTTTTTTTATTAGTTTTAATTAAAAGCAAATCACAATCCATACAATCAAATTAGACTTGACAAAATTAAAATTCAAGTCCACCTAAAAGAAAGAGAGTAGAGCCTGCAGTACTAACAAAGCAAATCTTTAAAGAAGCAAGGATGGAAGAGTATCCTTTTCCCCAATATAGAAAATTATTGTAAAATTTTGATTACATCCTGCTATGCTTTTAAAATTTTGAACAGATCCTCTGAGTGAGAATTAGATTTTTTCCAATTTCAGGTAGTATAGGACATCAGTTACCCACTGAATTAAAAGTGGTGGGTCGGGATTCTTCCAGTTGAGCAAGGTAAGTCTTCATGCTAGTGGTGAGGTAAAGGCAATTACAATTTGTTTGTTCTTTTCCACTTTAAGCCCATCTGGAAGTACACCAAACACACCTGTTAATGGGTTAAAGAGTGATTGTGGCACCAAGGGTGTCTGATAGGCATTCAAAGATTTTTGTTCAAAAGAATGTTAATTTGATGCACGCCCAAAACTTTTGGCCCAGTGTGGCTGGAGCTAGATTGCAATGTTCACAGGTTGAGTCTTGCCCTGGAAACATTTTGTAAAATTTTAAATGAGATGAATGTGCTCGTTAGAAAATTTTAAGTTGAATAATACAGTGCTTTGTGCATATGGAGCTAGAGTGTATACTGTGCATGACTGCCTTCCACTCCTCTTTTGAAATGTTAAGTGAAAGATCCTTTCTCCATTGTGCCCTGGGATCTTTGAAAGGGAGGGACTTTAAAATGCTTTTATAAACTGTGGGAGATTCTATCTGTGAGTCTTAAAGACTGATCAATATTCCTTCTGTAGTAGAAGTAAGTGGAAGGTGAGGAAAATTGGGCAGGTAAAGTTTAGCAAAGTTTCTAGCTTGGAAAAGTAGTGGAAAAATTGTGTTGAAGTTTAATTGCTTGAAGGATGCAAAAACTTTATTGATGTAAAAGTCTCTAAATATTTTAATTCTAGACATTTTCGGAGCATTAAGTACTGTGCATGTTTGAGAGCGTAGAAAAGAGTGGTTGTCATGCAAAGCTGCAACAAATAAGAGCTTCTCGGTATTAAAGTGCTTCCTACATTGGTTCCATATTCTGAGTGAATGAAGGGCATTTGGATTATTAGTGTATTGCTGATAATTTGTATTTACTGGTGCACAGAGCAGGGAATATAAAGAAGTACTGCAAGGTTTTAATTCTATTGTAGACCAGGCTTATGTATAGTCATCGATTTGTGTTGATGTCCAGGTCTTTATGGCCTGTATATTTGCCGGCCAGTAATAAAATTGTAAGTTATGTAGTGCCATGCCCTCTTTTGTTTTAGGTCATTGTAGTGTCGCCCTTTGGATGCGTGGATGTTTAGAATTCCAAATAAATGAGGTTATGATTCCACCTGATAATGTGAGATTGAGGGTGGACCATCTATTCACAACGTGCTTTATTTTTTCCATGCAGACAGTAGAATGTTGTTGAAAAAGAGCTTTATATTTACTTGTGATATTTACCCCTAGATATTTAAACTGTTCCACTAAGATAAATGGGAACGTGTCTAGACTAGTAATGTGTGCGCTAGAGGGTTCACTTGAAAATACACACTTTTATTCAAATTGAGTTTGAGTCCAGATATCTTTTTAAAATCTGTTAGTGCTTTTAGGACTGCTGGCATAGAATTTTGTGGGTCAGATATCATCTATCATCATCATATCATCATATAATGATATTTTCTGTTCAGATCCTTCTCTGAAAAGCCCCTTCATCTCTGATGCATTTCAAAAGTAAACAGCCAATGGCTCAATGGCGATTGCAAAAAGCAATGGTGATAGTGGACATCCTTGTCAAGTACCCCATTCTGGTTTGAAGTATTCTGAAATAATGTTGTTAATATGAACTGAGGTTTCTGGACTAGCATAGATTAGTTTGATCCATGCAAATATATTTGGGCTGAACCCAAATTTGTGCAAGGTTGTAAATAGGTAGTCCCATTCAACCATATCAAATGCTGTTTCTGTATCCAGAGAGAGTTAGATCTCTAGGATTTTAGATTTAATGGGTGAATATATTATTAAAGAGATGTCAAAGATTAGAAGCTAGGTGTCTGCCTTTAATAAATCCTGTTTGGTTTTGTGATATTAAAAGAAGGAAGCACTTTCTCAATTCTTCTAGCTAGAACTTTGGAGAGTATCTTACCTATTCAGGAGTGAGATTGGTCTGTATGATGCACAATGTAGCAAGTCCTTAATTTTTTGCCGAAAAGTCTGAGGTAGAATTTTGTTGTTTTTAGCATATGTAGATGTTGCTAATAATAGTGGAGCTAGCTTAGTAGATTTTTTTTTTTAATAAAATTACACTGGATAGCTATCAGAACCCACTGATTTCCCACTTTGAAGTGAGTTTATAGTGTCTAGTAATTCTGAGAGTGTCAGAGGTTTATCCAGTTCTACAGGAGTAAGAGTATCTAGCTGTGGTATCTGTAATGAGTCAAAGAACTCATTAGATTGTGTCTTATTTTATTTACTGTAGACTGAGTATAAGGACTTGTAGTACTTTCTAAATATTTGGTTTATATTTTTGTTGCCTATGATTTATCGATGTTGGTAATTGCTGTTATTGCATTTCAGACTTCCTGCTTGTGGAATTTATTCAGCTGAAATCTTATTGGCCTTCTCTCAGTGTTCATAATAATGATGTTACAATTTAAAGATGAATTGTTTTGTTCCTTTAGTAGTCAAGAGGTTAAATTATGATTGTAAAACCTGTCTTTTCCTATAAAGTACCTCATTTAGAAACCTGGCATATTCTTGATCTATTCTGGTAATTTCGCTGATTAACTCGGACGCTTTCTTGGTTTTCAATTTTTTTTTTTTTTTTTTTTTTTTTGTGATAAAGATATGAAATAATCTCTCCTCTTAAAAATCCTTCAGTGGCAGTATTCCTGCAGACACATCTGGGGAATTTTGTCTCCATTTGTCTCTAGAAAATGATCAATTTGCTTAGATATGAATTCTGTACAGTGCTCATCAGCTAATGACGGGGGGTTAAGACACCAGCTATGAGATGAGTGTGTAGAACATAGAAAGGTAAGCTCCATGATCAGAGGGGCATGGTCAGAGACAACAATAGTGGCATACTTAAACTATTTGATAATGCACAGAAAATTGTCTATGAAGAAGTAATCAATTCTTGAGTAACAATGATAAACCTGTGAGAAGAAGAAATGAGCTCTAGTAGGGCTGTTCGATATAACGATATATATCGGATGACAATATGAAAACGTCTATCGCTGCACATTACGCTATCGTTTGTTTCGTGGTGTCGCAAAATAAACTGTTTATGGCAATATTTTTTTCATTGTTTTGATGGCCACCACGTGGATGCAGACACACTAGCATGGCTGATGAAGACGAGGCAACACCAGGTAGCTCCACACAGAAGGACCTTGTTCCTAAACGAGGGGCTACCTCTGTAGTATGGAGATGGTTTGGATTTGAAGAGTCTGACACGGACCAGAAAACGGTACTGTGCAAATTATGCTGCAAACCGATCGCTACCACAGACTCCAACACAACAAACCTCTTCTACCACCTCCGCAAAAAGCACGTGAGCGAGCATGCAGAGAGTTTACAATTGAGAGGCAAAAAAGAGCCGTCAGGTGCTCAAAATACACCACGGACTCAAACCTTAGAACAGGCTTTTGCCCATGGGACGGCTTATAAGAAAGACTCGCGAAGATGGAAGGACATAACAGCGGCCATTACAACTTACATGTGCAAAGATATGGTCCCCTTTTACACCGTTGAGAAAGAGGGGTTTCGCGCATTAATAAAACTGCTCGACTCCAGGTACATAATTCCCGGCCGAAAACATTTCACACAAGTTGAGTTGCCTCGTTTATATTACGAGTGTAGGGCCAAAGTAGAGGATGAAGTCCACAACACTGCATACTACGCTGCAACAACGGATATGTGGACGAGCCGCACAACGCATCCTTATATGAGCTTGACAGTGCATTTCATCCGAGACTGGACACTCTACAGTCAATGTTTGCATACAAGTTATTTTCCTGATGATCATACAGGAGAAATGATAGCCAGAGGCCTCAGGGAAGCTCTTGAGTCGTGGGGACTGCATGAGGATCGTCTAGTGTGTGTCACTACGGATAATGCTGCAAACAACATCCTTGCACTTCAGCTGAATGAGTGGACACGCTTACAGTGTTTTGGTCACCGTCTCCACCTAGCCATTGGCGAGTGTCTAAATGCAAAATCATATTTCAGTAATAATAAACAATAGCAGACCATGTAGGATATTACAGTTGTAAAGGTACTATTTAAACGAGCATGTTAAAAGCTTGGAAGATTAATTGCTACCAAAACAATTTGCTTAAGGCATAATTTTCCCTGCAGCGTTTGCTGTCAGCGTTAATCTTGTTAAAATTACGTTTACGCCACAACTGCATTAACACGGCAAATCTCCGTTAACGAGTTACCGCGGATCGCCCCGTGCTTGGGGCTGGACGGCATCAACACGTTGGCGCCGTCCAGTCCCACGCACGGGGCGATCAGCTGTAACTCATTAACGGAGATTTGCCACACTACGATGTGCAAATTAACATTTTACTAGAATGTAGCCTAAAAAATGTTACTTCTGCCTTAAAGTGTAATCTAAAGATGATCCAGAGGTTTGTGCTAAGAGGCAAAGGAAGAGTTTGAGCAGCTACTTTAAAAAAACAACACAATGTCAAACAGCCCCTCTGTCAACTAGAGATTCAGTTGAAAAGGAGCTCAATCAATATCTCCGAACCTTGGAAGCTTGACCAGAAACAAACCCTCTGGATTGGTGGAAGCAGCATGAGGCACATTTCCCACTATTGGCTAAGCTGGCTGAAAAATACCTGTGTATTCCTGCCACAAGTGCACCCTCAGAGCGGGCATTCAGTACAAGTGGAAACACTGTAACATGCCTAAGGTCTGCACTTAAACCAGAAAGAGTTGACCAACTTGTATTCCTGGCTCTCAACCTTTAAAGGCAATTCCCTGAGATTCAGCAAGATGGGGCAAACGTTTTGAAGCACTGTTTTGCCAAGTTAATTTTTGTATGCTGTAATTCCTTCTTGGAATGTATTGTTTGCTTGTTATAGGTTTTATATATTTGTTTTGTCAACCTCAGTTTGCTGCTATAGTTTAAGCGTGAAAAAAAACATCTTTACATTTTGGGTTTTATACACTAATGTATATGACAGGCCTGTATTTATTTTTGTTTGAATTGTCTTTACTGTTATTTTCATATAATGCTAAAATGCAAACCTGGAAATTTCTTTTATTTATATATTTAATATATTTTTGTCGTAAGCCTTATTGCTGCTACAGTTTGAAGTACAATGTTTACATTTGGTTTTGACAGTTAATGTTAGACTTGTATTTATTTTGTTTAAAGGGTTTATTGGCCTTATAGTTTAGTTGTTAGTGCTTTGATCCTTTTATATTTAATATATGTTGTGAGAGTTATTGCTGCTACAGTTCACATTTTGTTTATGTCAGGCATTTTATATAGCAGTATTTTATATTGGGCCTTTAGTAATTTGTTTTTGAAAAGTGTTTTATATTTGATACATTAACATTTTATGTTTACATTCTAAGTCAAACATTTGCTCAAATGTTCTAAATAAAAGAACAGAAATAATTACAAGTTGAGTACTTCTCATTTTTGATTTTTTTTAATTTAAATGAAAAAAAAAGGAGTGGTGATTATATAAACTATTCACTGAATACAAAGAAAATGTACTATATCGTGATATCGGGATATGAAATGAAATATCGGGATATAAGATTTTGGTCATATCGCACAGCCCTAAGCTCTAAGGTTAGATTTTAAAAAACTCCACGGGGCTAATAAGTTCTGATCCATTACAAACTGTAATTATTTTTGCACTATTATGTTATTGCAGCTGTAGATGAAGACTTATCCAGGAGCCTCCTGTATAAACGGTGCACCCACAAAAATGATGCATACGCCTGTGTCCATGCTCACATTGTGATGTATAAAACCTGAACTTGGCATAAAGCCATGCACATTCTCATGCCAGCTCAAACCGTAGCGTACGCAAGTTTTCGGCTTGATTTTGCAAACTTGTGACACCTAGTTTTAAAGCAGTGCTACTGTTCCTGGGTGGCTTCCCTTTATTTTGTAGTTTCACATCCCTGATGCGGCTTTATCAAATACACTGACATTAACCACATATCGTTTTTTAGTTTACGGCATCTGATTGTAATCAACCTGTAACCATATAATGGTGCATGGAATGGCCAAACCATTCCATATACCATAACTGCTTTAGTGTTGTTAATCTCAGTGCACCACTGAGTATTTTAACTCAACGTTAAAGCGGAAAGCTATACCGCAGATTGTGTCAAGAGCGGAAAGAATTCCCGGGGTACAGCTTCTAGCACATGCTGCCTCAGCCATGCGCATAGTCTATTTGAACTTTACCTATTCGGCAAACGCTTCAGAGCCTTTCCTGCACGAACCTTACAGTTCAGAAATAATAGTTTCATCCCAAGAGATATAAATGCACTCAATCAGTCCATCAAGTGCTCCCGGTAGAACTGTTTGTACTTAGAAGTACAATTACCTCACTGTAAACTTGCATTACAGTTGTAATATTGCACAACCTGAGTCACTTATGCTTTTTATATTGTATATTTTTCGTTGTTTTTATCTTATTATTATTATTATTGGTTTTGTTGTTGTTTTACCATTTTATAGGAAAATAAGTTTATGGAGAATTTGCATATTGAATCTCATTGCACCATACAATAACAATAAAGGAATTCAATTCAATAAAAGAGAGAGCATATTTACAGATGATGACGATTGGCTTCTAAGTTGGTTTAAATTTCAAGGCGCTATCTTCTTGGAGCTCTTAATATAATTTTTCAGATGAAATGCAGTAAAGTATATATATTACATTATACAGGTAAATTTTTTACTTGATTTAAATAATGTATACTGTTATTAAACATGTGGACAGTGGTAACGATGAATTGGTGCCCCGTTCAGGGATTGTTCCTGCCTTGCGCTATATGCTTGCTAGGACTGCCGCAATCCTGGATGGATAGATGGAGGGAATAATTAAACATGTACTATGAATATATTTCAGTGTTCCTTAAAAGTTTTGAAGAATCGGTGTTCTAAGCTTACAGATGGCTTAACATCTATTACAGAGCTGATTGTGTGGCAATTGGTTACTTGGAGAAAGGAAAGGAAAGACAGGAATTGGGGTTAGTACGTTTGAAACGGACAGTACTGCTGCAATAAATTATTTTATCGAGGGGTCGCACACAGCGTATCAAGCATCTTGCAGTAGGAAGGAACAATTTCTGGATGGGGCACCAGCTCGTTGCTACCATTACGTCACTGTTGCCCCATGTTTAATACATGCTTTAATTCATTTCATCATGAAAATGATACCAAGTATACATCTTTTTATTTAAATTGTTCAGAGAGCTTTAACATCATGAATGTAATGTATTCTGTGTCCTGTCGGCATAAAAAAAAACCCGTTTAAGAAGCATGTAGTTATTCGTACACATGGAGCACGTAGAATACGAAACATTTAATGTGCTACTTTAGTTATGATGGGATTTGAGAAACTATTAAATGATATTAAGATTAATTATATAACATTCTAATTTAATGACAAAAACAACATGATTAAAGTGCAAATGTCGAGATTAAAGTTGACATTTCAAGCTTTTATTCCACACTGTGTCCCTATTTTTTTCCTTTTCTCTGTACCCTAATAAGCTTCCATATGACACTCAGACGGCGAGCTACAACTCGCCTTTTCACGGCGACTTTGATATCTGACCATTTCTTTTTTTTTTTGGGCACTGTGCGATTTTTCTGAACTTGAACTTTCAACTTCCTTTTTTTGTTTATACAACTGCTTAAACCAACAAATAGTAAGATTTTCCTTGCCTGCACTTGGCATTTGCCGATATTCTTTTTTTTTTTTCCCTGTGCTTTTGCCATTGTCTTTTCACAGAATGTTGAACTTAAGGGAATATTTACATTGATTTGCATATTCAAAGAGGTGTAATTCTGGGAGGGGCAGCAGGTGTGTGCACCAGCATTACATTTTATGCAGACCGGGATTATGTAGCAGAAGTGCGTGAAAGTTGGCTTATGCACAGTTTTCTGCATCTGAATTTTTTTGTGCGTATGCACATTTCGACTTTTATCCGTACAACATGTTTTAGTGTGAATTCTGTGCACGACGTTATACATGAGGCCCCAGGTTTGGATTTAAAACACAAAGTCTCCATCCATTATAATTTTATGAGTGTTCAAATTAGGAATAGATTCAAATATATTTTGGATGAAACCTCTGTTCTCCATGTTAGGTATTTAAATGTTTACCAGAATCACTTTAGTATTAAATTGTCCATCACCATGACACATCTCCCTTCAGGATCACATATTAGATCTGACACTACAAATGGGGTTGTTCTGTGTATTAAGATTCTAACACCCCTAGTTTTCTTTGTATAGCGGGAGTGAAAAATTTCTAAAACCTTTGCAACCAAAAGTTGTTTTTTCTTATTATATACAGTAAGTCTCATGTAAAAGTACTATCTTGGCATTTAAACCTGTTCACTAAGTGAATGCTTTCACTGTTTGGTCATAAAAACATAAAAACATTGTTTCTGAACCTTTAGTGAAATTTTGTAGTCTTATGTTAAGGTAGTACATTTTTACAAATGATACAGTAGCTTTGTCCTAGATTTCATAATAGTACCAGTTTATAGTGTGTTTATATTAATGGTTGTTGGGGAGAAAGGATAAACAAGAAATAGCAAAGCTCCCCACAACCCGCCCCCCACCAAGCCCGGCCAGACCACACTTCTGGTCCAGTGACATGCCAAGAGAGGCTGGGCACATCCAGAACAAATTGAAACCCCAAGCGTTGGTGTCAAAGGTTAAAATTGAGGTATCTTGAAAGTACACTCACGATACATTAAACCAAGGGAATGATGTTAAACAGTTACCATGGAGACTGAGATAATGTATTGTAGTACATTTTCAAATACAAAATAAATCAAGGATATGATATTAAGCACACAGATATTCCTGTGTAAATTTCTTCAGTCTTGTTTATTTGTAAGTAGTCGTTGAATCTGTTGGAAGAGCTGCTGTGTTGCTATGCAACCCAAAGGAAAAAGTGATTGAGAACTTTGAAAAGCGAGGCACGTCTCCACCCAAAAAAAGCTCTTTGATCAATGTCAGTGCATTGTGGCATTATGTGTAAATTTAATATTATTGTTTCAAGTGATGAAATAAAGTAGCTGTAAGGTTTGACACCCACCTCACTCTTTGTTAAATGCTAATCTGCATTCTCTCACTCTGGCATTAATAATGCAGCTTTACAATTCTGCTGTGTCCAAAGGGCTTAGAAGCAGGTTCATATTCATCTATTAATCTCGCTGTCATGGATGACTTCTGCTTGCTGGGTCATGGATGCACCAGTAGTTTTCATTCTCAAAATACTGAATTATCAGTTCATTCAGTCATTCATCATTCATCATTTATTCATTTTCTTAACAAGGAATTAATCTTAAACTAAGGATCTTTAATTCTAGATAATAATATATTACATTAGCTATAGGTGCATAATAGGAAGAAAAATGAAAAATGTTATTTTAAGCTGCACTACTTGGAGACACTCAAAGTAAAATTCAGTTATTGTAAGTAAGGTGTAAAGAAAAATGACGAGACTATGAGAATAGGAATTCATTATCTAGCTTTTGTGTCAAATTTGATTTTGTTTGCGTGCATTTAATACTAAAAATAAATGACCCTTTGAGATTTGGAACATTTTGCAAATGCATATTGGAACTGTCTCCAACTCCATAATCAAACAATCTAGATACAGTAAATTATTGTTAACAAGGCCATTGACAACTGCATTTGTTAATTTTATGTATTTATTTAGTAATTTGTAAAGTGCATTTCCATGAATAGCAAAGAAGAAACTAAAATAAAACAGCTCAGATGGTGATGCTGAAGTTACATAGGATGCTTGTACTAGTATCCTTGATTTTGCACACTTAGTTCCCGAAGGAATTACACTATGCTTTGGTGGCATAATTGCAACAAAAAGTTTTATTTTAAGCAAAACGATGAAAATGTGAAACAAATGCATGGGTAGCTTGTTATTGTACAATGGTATGGTGAACAAGATTGGAAGCATCTAGTTGGACTTTATTTCCTCCTTGAACTTGCATGCATGGCACCTCTCATTTCTTCTTTATTGTGCATAGCTATGAACCCTGCGAATGTGTGAGGTTGCTAGTGTGGAAGTAAAGGAAAAAAGGTTACAAAGTAAAACACGTTGAGAAAGTTAAATTCACAAATGTTGAGGATTGGCAACATATATTTTGTGGTGGACTGCTGTAGGCCCTTACCCAGCCGGGACACCTAGATAATGGAAGGAGACGGGGAGAGAGAGCTTATTCTGGACAGTATCTCCTCCAGATCGCGACCAGGCAGCCCACCTGGCTTTCAGCAGGGCCACAGTTTTGAAGCATGGAAGCTCAACTCTGCTGGCGCCTGTGGCCACCTCCAGGGGGCGCCTGGCCCTATTTAGCAGCACTTCTGCTCCCAGAAGAAACTTGTCGGACACCTGGGGCCTCATGTATGAACGGTGCATATGCACAGAATTGTTGCGTAAGAACTTTTCCACGTTGAAATCACGATGTATAAAACCTACACTTAGCGTAAAGCCACGCACTTTTCTACGGTACCTCATACCCTGTCGTATGCAAGTTCTCCGCTCGGTTTTGCAGACTGGCGGCACCCAGCGTCCAAGCAGTGCTACTGTTCCTGTGTGGTTACCCTTTATTTCTTAGAACCACATTTCTGACACGACTTTATAAATACACTGAAACTAACCACATATTGTTTATTAGTGTAATGCATCTGATTGTAGATTACCTGTAGCAATATAATGGTCCAGGTCCAATATAATAGCCATAGTATTCCAAATACCATAACTGCTTTAGCGTTGTTACTCTCACTGCACCATCTTCTTCTTTTTCTTCTTTCAGCTGCTCCCTTTAAGGGTTGCCACAGCGGATCATCTTTTTTCATATTACTCTCACTGCACCACTCGTAGTATTTATATCATTGTATCTGAGTGGGGAATCACAGCAGCAGCTGATCAGAAAGAGAATTATCGGTATACAGCGTCAGGCACACGCTGCCAAAGCCACAGAAAAACGTTTCAAAGCCTTTCCTGTACGGACTTTGCGGTTCAGAAACAGTTTCATTGCAAGAACTATAAATGTAATCAATTGCTCCTTGTAGAACTGTTTATACTTAAAAGTACAATTACCCCACTGTAAACTTGCATTACAGTTATAATATTACACGACCTGCACCACTTTATAAAGCGCGTATTTACATATGATGACGATATCATTTTTAAGATGAAATGCAGCAAAATATGTTGATTATATTATACAGATAAAACTTTAACTTCATTTAAATAATCTGTATTGTTAATAATTAAACATGTGAGGACACGGTGCCGCAGCACTAGCAAGTTCACGTATTCCTTCCTTGCGGTGTATATTTGCTGAGGCTGGCGCGACACTGGAAGGATAGACGGATATAATAATTAAACATGTACTATAAAGATATTTCAATGTTCCTTAAAAGTTTAGATGAACCGCTGTTCTAAGCTTACAGATGGCTTAACGCCTATTACAGAGCCAATTGTGTGGCGATTGGGTATTTGGAGAAAGAAA
>JANRMT010062813.1:96007900-96019557 GCA_026402145.1 Polypterus bichir lapradei
TTTACTGTATACTATTTTTCTTGCATTGTACGTATTTATTGCTGGTGGCCTGTCTATCGTAATGGCTGTAACATATGTGATATCGGAGACACTCAATATCTTTAAAATAATATTTAGGTTTTACTGTATATAAACAGTGTGTTTATATACATAATTTCAATGAATCTTACCTAATATCTAAGAGAATACAAAGGGATTATGCTGTATAACTCTGTGGGGAATATTTATAAACAGTGTGGGAGAGTTTATAAGGGCTTAAAATATATAAAAATAACCATACAAACATATGGTTTCTACTTAGCGGATTTTCACCTATCGCGGGGGGGTTTGGGACGCAACCCCCGCAATCGAGGAGGGATTACTGTATACAAAACAAGTTATAAGTAGTTTTGACTTAATCATTCCATGATACAACAAAGTGGAAAAAGAGAAATGTCTATTTACCAAAAAAGTCCTGTTTATTTTTATATATATACAATAGATATATAGATAGATATATAGATATATAGTGTCGAGGATGCCAGGGGCCACGACGCCTTGGAGGACCGGAAGTGGGCGTGTGCCCATCTGGGATCACGTGGGGACCGCCTTCCTGGTTGCTTTGGGAGCCACGGGCTCAGGGCGTGGAAGCCCCACCCTGTAGGGGCCCATGGTCACCGCCAGGAGGCGCCCCAATGCCTTGGGGACCCTGGACCTCAGCACTTCCGCCACACCAGGAAGTGCTGGGGGGAAGAGAAGCAGGGACACCCGGAGAGCTTCCGGGAGAACAGCCGGCACTTCCGCCACACTGGGGCGTGTCAGCGGGAGATTGCCAGGGAGCACCTGGAGCTCATCTGGGTGCGGATAAAAGGGGCCGCCTCCCTTCATTCAGGGCGAGAGTCGGGAGCGGAGAGGACTGAGCTGGAGAAGGCAAGGAGGCGCCCTGAAGAAGTAAGGCATTGTGTGGCCAGGACTTTGGGGGTTTTGTGGTGCACTTGTGTGACTTATAACTGTAAATAAACGTGTGTTTGGGTGAAATGAACGTGTCCGCCTGTCTGTGTCCGGGTCAACTACCACAATGGCGCCCAACAGTCCACAGTTCCTTATTCCTTCCGGGTCAGGGCAAACAGTCCTTTTCTTCAACCCGGGAGCACGTCGTTCCTTCCTGTCACATGACCGTGACGTACTCCAGGGTTATAGGGCACACAAGAGCCCATGAGCCCCCCTACAGCGACTCCTGGTGGTCCCCAAGGTATCCAGCAGGGCTGTGTAAAAACACTACATAGTCCATAAGGCCCTGCTGGAACTCTGGGCACGATCCTGCTGTCGGGAGAGCTCCTCCTGGCGGCCTGGGGGTGCGGACCGGCATGGGAAGCCGGCAGTCCTCCACAACAGATATAGATTATATATATTTATATTTTATATATCTATATCTTGTCATCCTTTGGTCAGAGATTTGCACAGAGACACACGAGGTCGTGGAAACAAGAAGGATTTTTATTCAAAGACTGCAAACAAACATTTCTCTCTTCAAACTTGCTCCTTGACAGAGATGACAGTTTCGTCTAAGTAGTCGAGAGAGAGAGAGAGAGAGAAAGCAAAACAAATCAATACCAAAAATGACAGGCGCTGCGCAAGGCTTTTTAAGTCGGCGGAGTATTGCGCGAGGCTTGTATTACGCGTTATAGTGCATGGATAAGGAGCATTGTGAGGGTAGTCCGTGTTTCAGGGGGTTGTGGTTTTTCTCGGGGCGTCTGTCTCTTCTTGGGCGATCAGCCCTCCAGCTCACACCCTTGTGAATCAAGCGACTCTCTGTACCAGGTTCATGTTCATGTAGGCGTGATAATATGTCTGTGTTGACGTGTTCAGAACCTGGTGGGTGCTTGACTGTGAAACTGTAAGGTTGTAAACCCTGAAACCATCTCATTAGATGAGAGTTTGTATCGTTCTGTCGGTATAACCATTGAAGTGGAGCATGATCAGTTACCAAAGTGAAGTTTCGTCCCCACAAGTAATAGCGAAGCGCTTCCACAGCCCACATGATTGCCAAGCATACTTTCTCAATTGTAGAATAATTACTTTCCCTAGGAAGTAATTTCCTACTTAAATATGTGATTGGATGTTCTTCTCCATCAAAAATCTGTGACAGTACTGCGCCCACACCAAACTCGCTTGCGTCTGTTTGCAAGATAAAGTCTTTTGTGAAATCTGGGTTTCTTAGAACTGGGTAAGAAGACAATGCTTTTTTTAAATCGCTGAAAGAACGTTCGCAATTTTCTGTCCATAAGATATGTCGGTTTTTCCTGCCTCTAGTAAGTTCTGTAAGAGGGGCAGCTCTATGTGCAAAATCTGGGATGAATCTTCTGTAGTAACCGGCAAGCCCCAGAAAAGTGCGCACTTGTTTCTGTGTCTCAGGTCTCGGGTAAACAAGCATTTCTTCTATTTTCCTTAACTGTGGTCTAAGTAAACCCTTGCCCATAGAATAGCCTAAGTAATGAGTCTCGGACATGCCCAGTTTACATTTCTTAGGGTTAGCAGTAAGGCCAGCTTGCCTCAAGCTTTCAAGAACAGCTTGAAGCCGCTCTAAGTGTGTTTGCCAATCATTGCTGAAAATCACGACATCGTCAAGGTATGCCTCAGCATATTCAGAGTGAGGACGTAGGATCTGGCCCATCATGCGTTGAAAAGTCAGAGGTGCCCCGTGAAGGCCAAACGAGTTTTGTAAATTCATAAAGTCCGTCAGGAGTTGCAAATGCTGTTTTCTCACAACTGCTAGCCTCCAAAGGCACCTGCCAATAGCCTTTCGTGAGATCTAGCGTAGAGATATAGCTCACTTGACCCAATTTTTCCAATAGTTCATCGACACGGGGCATTGGGTAAGCATCGAATTTAGAGACCTTATTCAAGCGTCTGAAATCGATACAGAAGCGAACCGAACCGTCTTGCTTTGGGACTAATACGACCGGACTACACCAGTCACTTTTACTTTCACGAATTACACCCAATTGTAGCATCTTTTTTACCTCCTCGCGTACAATATTTTGTCGCGCTTCTGGAATCCGGAACGGATGCATTTATACACGAACACCAGGTTCAGTGTTAATTTTATGTTCTGTGATGCTAGTTTTGCCTGGTAAGTCTGAAAAGACATCAGTGTTCCGTTCTATCAAAGTTAACAGTTCTGTCTTTTGCGTGTCAGTAAGATCTAGAATGTGTGTGTGTATGTATATATATATATATATAGAAAGTGTCTGATTGCAGAGTGGTGTATATGCTAGAGCAACAGCTCTATGTAATCCACATTGCATAAAAGATAACAATAAAAATACTTCTTGCAAAGGACTGCATCCTTGAAGAAACCTGCATCATCTTTTAATGCACACGTCAATAACGGCATTGCCAATATTGAAGAGTAAATAACTGTTAAATGTTTCAGTCATTCCTTATTTTTTCACTATGGATTTGGAAAATTTTTTAATTAATCAATATTGCATTTTACATGCATCAAACATCATTGTCTGTGACACTAACTATTGATAGTTGCCTTGCTATAGTTAAGTTGAGGTATGTAGGATAAGATGTTTTAAAATTCACTTCTTTAGTAATGACTGCAATTTGTAGTTTTATTTGTAAGTTTGCATTCATTTTATAATATTGTCCATGGTTCTTATTTGGTAAGACCTGCTGACAAGGTGGTTAATATTAGTACATAACTGTTTTCCCTTTTGCCAGCTCAGTCTTCGGGCAGGGATATACTTGATGCTATGTGATGCATGTGCTTGTGGACGATGCTGCTACTCAAGCAGTGTACCGACTATACTTGGGCGAGTACTTTATGTAAATCTGAAGGATTCCACCAGGTGGCAGTGGGAGAAATCATCACAGCAAGAAAACAACGTCCGGTTTCACTTTGTTGTTTGTTACACCTGTTGAAGATAAAATTTCTTTGCATTCTGATGTAGTTGTGAAACTGCAAAAGCAAAGAAGGGGGGGGGGGGGGGAATGGTAACAGGTACACATAAGATTGTATGTGAGACCTTTAAATATATCATGTTATTACAATGGGGAATATGTGACACTTGTATTGCCTATGTGAGGAATGGATGAAGGAAAGCACCACAAATATTTTTGTCTGTCTGCATTTTAGTTTGATAATTTGCTTCACCTCACTGAACTATTCAAACATTGAAGCATGCACACAGCATTATCTTGCAACAACCAAATCCCCACTAGTTTTCTCTCTCATTTTCCGCTTTGCATGGATGTATCTTTCTCGGATTTCTTTCAGTTTCATCTTGCACATTTTCACATCGACTTTCAAAGAGCTGGGGCTTCATGTACAAATGGTGCGTACACACAAAAATGTTGCGTAAGAACGTTTCCACGTTCAAATCGCGATATATAAAACCTAAACTTGGCATAAAGCCACGCGCATTTCCACGGTACCTCATACCCTGTCGTTCGCAAGTTCTCTGCTCGGTTTTGCAGACTGGCGGCACCCAGCGTCAAAGCAGTGATACTGTTCCTGTGTGGTTATCCTTTCTTTTTTTAGATCCACATCCCTGACGCGGCTTTATAAATACACTGAAATTAACCACGTATTGTTTGTTTAATGCATCTGATTGTAATTAACCTTTAACAATATAATGGTCCACAGAATGGTCAAACTATTCCAAATACCATAACTGCTTTAGCGTTGTTACTCTTACTGCACTGTATCTGAGTGGTGAATCACAGCTGTACAGCAGCTGATTGGAAAGAAAATTATCGGTATACAGCATCAAGCACACACTGCCTCAGCCATGGTGTCTATTGAACTCCTCTCATATAACAAACGCTTCAGAGCCTTTCCTGTACTGACCTCGCAGTTCAGAAACAGTTTCATCCCAAGAACTCTAAACACACTCAATCAGAAAATCCAGTGCTCCTTGTACAACTGTTTGTACTTATTAGTACAATTACCTCACTGTAAACTTGCACTACAGTTAAATTATTTCGCAATCTGAGCCACTTTATAAAGCGCGTATTTACATATGATGACGATCTCATTTTTAAGATGAAATGCAGCAAAATATGTTGATTATATTATACAGATAAAACTTTAACTTCATTTAAATAATCTGTATTGTTAATAATTAAACATGTGAGGACACGGTGCCGCAGCACTAGCAAGTTCACGTATTGTTCCTGCCTTGCGGTGTATATTTGCTGAGGCTTGCGCGACACTGGAAGGATAGACGGATAGAATAATTAAACACGTACTATAAAGATATTTCAATGTTCCTTAAAAGTTTATATATATAATATAATATTATATATATATATATATATATACAGCAAAATATGTTTATTATATTATACAGATAAAAGTTTAACTTTACCTACATGGTGCCGCAGCGCTAGCAAGCCGCTGGTGCACCGTTTACGGATTGTTCCTGCCTCTCGCTGTATTCTTGCTGATGCTGACGCGACACTGGAAGGACAGATGGATAGAATAATTAAACACATACTAAGAAGACATTTTGATGTTCCTTAAGTTTTGAAGAATCGGCGTTCTAAGCTTACAGATGGCTTAACATCTATTACAGAGCTGATTGTGTGGCGATTGGGTATTTGGAGAAAGAAAAGTAAGGACTGGAATTGGGGGTTAGTACGTTTGAAAGAGGCAGTACTGCTACAATGAAGTGTTTCATCGAAGGTAGCACACAGCGCAGCAAGCATCTTGCGTGAGACATGAACAATTACTGCGCCACCATGTTCCCATATTTAATAACATGCTTTAACTCCTATCATCATGAAAATATCACGTATACATCTCAGTGTTTTTATTATTCAGAGAGCTGTAATATCACGAATGTAATGGATTCTGTGTCCTGTTGGAGGAAGAGAAAGCTTGGGAGCACGTAGTGATTCACACACACAGAGCACATAGAAGATCAAATACAAAACAAAGCATTTAACGTGCTACTTTAGTTAGGATGGGATTGAGAAACTAGTAAATTAAACAATTTTAAGATCAAGTTTATGATGATCTACTTTAATGACAAAATAAACTACGTGATTAGAGTGGAAATTTCGAGATTAAAGTTGACATTTCAAGCTTTTTTTCCTACTGTGTGCCTTTTTTTTCTCTGTACCCTAATAAGCTTTCATATGACACTCTGACGGTGGGCTACGACTCGCCTTTTCACGGCGACTTTGATATCTGACAACTTCTTTTTTTATTTCGGGCACTGTGCAACTTTGTGAACATGAGCTTTCGAGTTTCTCCGACACGCTGTGTCACTCGATCAACTTCTTTTTGTTGTTTATACTACTGTTTAAACCAACAAATAGTATGTTTTTCTTTGCCTCCACTTTGTATTCGCTGAAATTCTTCTATTTTCCCTCTTGCCATTGCCTTTTCACAGAAGGCTGAGCTTAAGGGCTATTTATATTGATTTGCATATTCAAAGAGGTGTACTTCTGGGAGGAGTTGGGGCGGGACAGCAGGCGCGTGCATGTGCATTACTTTTTATGCTGACTGGGATTTATGTAGCGGAAGTACTTGGAAGTTGGCGTACGCACAGATTTATGCATCTGGATTTTTTTGTGCGTAAGCACATTTCCACTTTTGTCCGTATGCCATGTTGTAGTGTGAATGCTATGCACGGCGTTCTACATGAGGCCCCTGGTGATTGGATTCCAGTTGTTCTGATTGGCACGTTTGTCACTATGGAGAATTTAGTAAACAACAATGTTGATGTTATGTGCTAATACTGCAACTCTTGCTCTTGTCGCTTTAATTTCTGATGATGTGCTCAGAGAATATCTGTATTATATGGATGCATTAATGAATTTTGACATTTTGAATATTTTCAGGATGGAATTTGATGATGATGATGATGATAGTCCTAACAAACTCTTCAGGTATGTAACAAATTTGTTCTCTGGTCATGTATGTCGAATAGTAACTCACTTGTTGTATTGAGTGCATCTTTTATGATAGTTTGTAGTAAATGACTTTGCAACTTTGCTAAATTTTTAAGATTTTTTTTATTTACACACTTTTGTTGTTCCCTTAGATGTGATGATGATCAGGCAGGTTCTAATGACAAAGAGCGGTTCGCCAGGTAAGAGTGCAAGTTTAACTCTTTACACTCTGCCTCCAATTTCTAGTAGTTGCTCTAAAAAACTATTGGAGATTATCTGTTTACAAAGAGCTGTACATAAGTTCAGTAGTTTGCTGTTGAAGCAGTGCATTTTATGTGACTGTATGTCTTTTGAGTTTCTTTTTTTTTTTTTTTTTTTTTTTTTTTTTAAATCTGCCTGCAAAGTAAGGCTGAACTTGCTTTTCTCAGTTTGAAGCCTCCAAACCCCCCCATTCACATTATATTGTTGAACATTAATAGAGCAACATTGAAGCTTATACAAGTTTGTGTGCCTGGGTTCTCTTTCAAGAATGCATCATGATGCATTTATAATTAAGTGAAATCTTTGTTTAGAAATAGGCCCTGCAGAAATAAAATTTTTAAAATAGCTGAAAATAACTGAGAGAACTTACTTGATTTTACTAGTTATAGTTGGTTTCCAAAAAAGATAAGTAACAGTATGTGTGTGTGTATGTGTGCTTATATATGAGGTATGACAATTTAATTCCCAGAATGGGCGCGTAGTGTCACCCATAATGTAACTGTATTGAAATCACATAAATATTTGTGTTTAAACATGTTTGAACTAATCCGTGCAAACTGATAGATCCAGTTGTTAGTTCACTATTGGGAAGGTAATAGATATCTGCGTGTACACTTAATCGTAAAAATGTGTGATAGAAATTTAGAGCAACATACGTGCATTAATGTTAAATTTTGTGTGAAAATTGTCAAATGCAGTACTGAAATGTTACAGGTGTTGCAGATGGCATATGGTGAAGATATTGTAAAAAAGTCAAGTGTGTTTGAGTGGCATAAGAGGTTCAAAGATGGGCGAGATGATGTGATGGATTACCCCAGCAGCAGATAGCCAAAAACAAAAATGTCTGATGTTAATACATATTGAAAATTAGTTCCAGCCCTGCTTCCAGAAATGGGAATGCCGTTTAAGTCAGTGCTTAGATGCACAAGGGGAGTATTTTGAAGGCAACAGTAGCCTCTATAGTACAGTTCCACGTGTATGTTGTTTTAAAGGTGCATTTCGGGAATGAAATTGTCACGTGTGTGTGTGTGTGTGTATATCTATACTAATAAAAGGCAAAGCCCTCACTGACTGACTGACTGACTGACTCACTCACTCATCACTAATTCTCCAACTTCCCGTGTAGGTGGAAGGCTGAAATTTGGCAGGCTCATTCCTTACAGCTTACTTACAAAAGTTAGGCAGGTTTCATTTCGAAATTCTATGCGTAACGGTCATAACTGGAACCTACTTTCATCCATATATATGGCCATAGCCAGCAGCTCAGTCGCCGTGTGAGGCGGAGTTGCGTCCCGCATCATCACGCCTCCCACGTAATTGAGTGCCTGCCCATATAAGGTAAATATTCGTGGGTGAAGGACTGTGCTTAGCATATTCATAAGTGCAGCTACTGCGGAAACCCTCTGACGCTGAACAAGCCTTTGTACGCATATCAATAGGAAAGCAAGGTGTAAAGCTTAACTTTAAATTAGATTCATAGACACGCTGCTGCTGGCGTTTGTCATGCCTAAGACGAATACGATATTCGCGAGATACAAGTTTAATGAGAGGACGCAGGGTATAAACGAGACTTTTCAGCACTTTGTAGCAGAGTTAAAATTGCTGGTGAAGGACTGTGCTTATGCAAACGAAGATAAGATGGTCAGGGATAGAATAGTGTTTGGCGCAAACTCAGCAAAAGTGAGAGAGAAACTTTTAAGTGCCGGGTCTGAGCTAACATTAAATAAAGCCGTGGACATCGCGAGATTGCACGAGATAGCACAAGCACAGCTGAGAAGCTTCGATGCATGTACTCCGAGCGGCTCACGTGAACTGATTTTGCCGGACTGGGAAAGATTAAATTAAGTTCATAGACACGCTACAGCTAAATATTCGCAAGCAAATCCACAACTTAATACCAGGAATGCCTGTTAAACATCTCAGATTCACGAGTACCGATTTGGGTTGTGATCACTTCGATGAATGAAACCCTTTATCTTTACAACGGTTGACAAACACGAAATACGAAACACGAACACAACACATCCTCCAAATATGAACCTGATTGAAAGAAATAATGATAATCAAATCCTTGATGACAGCAACACTCAGTAACACTCACAAAACAATTACTGTATATTGACAGTCATGTTACGTTATTTTTAAAATGTTTCCTTTTCTTTTTCATAACTTCTTTAACACACTACTTCTCCGCTGCGAAGCGCGGGTATTTTGCTAGTATATATTTCTTATTTTCCCATTTTGCCTATTATCTCTTATGTGAAGTAAGCATTTCATGTTCCAGTTTCCTCCGACCAACATTTACAGGAATCTTAAACTAGAATGATTTCTACAGTGAGCATCATCTACCGTAATACAGAGGATTTGCAAATTTTCTCTTCATTCAAATAACATGCTGCTTCCAAGATAGAAAAAACAGCTTGCAATGCAAATAACATAGACAGGTCATTAGCATGAGTTATTTACATTTTTATGTAATTCTATAAGATTTTGTCAAGAAGCATAGAAGACAAATTATATTCTTAGTTCTGATAACTTTTAGCTGAACTGTATTTTTAGCAGAAACATTTTTGTATTGCTGCGGTGGGCTGACGCCCTGCCGGGCTTTGTTTCCTGCCTTGCGCCCTGTGTTGGCTGGGATTGGCTCCAGCAGACCCCCCCGTAACCCTGTAGTTAGGATATAGCGGGTTGGATATTTGATGGATGGATGGATGGATTTCTGTATTGTATTTTGTGAACTTGCATTGTTTGCAAAATAGCATAAATTGAATTTATTTATTTTTGCTAAAGGGAGAACCACAGTGAGATTGAGAGGAGACGGCGCAACAAGATGACAGCGTATATTACTGAGCTTTCTGACATGGTTCCTACATGTAGTGCACTTGCCCGCAAACCTGACAAACTTACTATACTGCGCATGGCTGTATCACACATGAAATCTCTTCGGGGCACTGGTAATACTTCCACTGATGGCAGTTATAAACCTTCTTTTCTTACAGACCAGGTAAGAAAACACTTTTGCCACTGTAGCATTCAGTATGTTGCCTTTGCCACTTGAAGTATATGGTTGTTAACTCCTCTCTATGTAATTTCCTTGGGGATGATTTTTTTTCCCCTTAGTTTTCTGCATTTTGACCAAAAAGTCTTTCTGCAGATATGTCAGAACTAGGAATAATTTTATAGTTTGAATGAAAACATTCATTACTGATTTGATTTTTTTTTTTCCCTATTTGTCTTTTTTAGGAATTAAAACACCTCATTCTGGAAGCTGCAGATGGCTTTTTATTTGTTGTGTCCTGTGAAACTGGGCGTGTTGTTTATGTGTCTGACTCTGTGACACCAGTTCTTAACCAACTACAATCTGACTGGTTTGGAAAGTCCATTTATGAGTTGGTCCACCAAGACGATGTGGAAAAGCTAAGAGAGCAACTGTCCACAACAGACAATCAGATTTCCGGTATTGTGTTTTTTCTTATAAAAATTTGTATGACTTAAATGAATGAGTACTGTATTACTGTTCAGCTTATGAAAATCTTTTGAGAAATTTGATAAAAATAAAATTTGTAAAGTACAGTTATGATAGATAGATACTTTATTAATCCCAAGGGGAAATTCACATAATCCAGCAGCAGTATACTGATACAAAGAAACAATATTAAATTAAATAGTAATAAAAATGAAAAAATGAAAAAAAAAAAATACTATATATAAATATATAATATAATATATATATATATATATATATATGATACTACTTGATGCTTAGAATTTGAAATAAAGGTGGCACAGTAGAAAATACATTAAAGTTAAAATAGTAAATGCATATGAAAGTAATGATAATTTTATTCCTTGACTTTTAAGTGAAGCACCATTAAACCAAACAAGATTTATTTTTAACTAGGGCTGGGAATCAATTTTAAAAAAAATTAACTAATTAATTGCATCATTATATGTAATTAATCTTGATTAATCGCACCTAACATTAACACATGTACTCATAAAAGTACTTAAATCATGAAGTATATACATACCGAATCATAAAAAAAATGAATCAACACAAAGGAATTAAAAAAAAAAAAAAAAAAAAAAAAAAATGTAACTTAAACGTTAAGACCTTAAACTTGAACGTTTTAACAAAATACTACTTGAGCAAGTATAACCTGAATTTGAATGCCTTCCTAAAATGAAGTTGAAAATAGCAAGAAAATGAAGACTATGTATTATAAGCACCTACAAAAATAATAATCAAAAAATCACTAAGTCCATGGCAAGCAAGACGCACGCAAGTCCATGGCCACGCCCACCAACAATTAACTAAGTGGCCGACCATGGCACGCAAGACAGACCATGGGATACGCACGACAGAGCCCCGCCCACCAACAATTGGAGCAAAAGCGAAAGCATTTGCCAAGAATGTTTTCATTAATGAAGACACACACACACACGGGCGCGCGAGAGACACACACACACACACACACACACACACACACACACACACACACACA
>JANRMT010062813.1:96054922-96079617 GCA_026402145.1 Polypterus bichir lapradei
TCTCTCTCTCTCTCTCTCTCTCTCTCTCTCTCTCTCTCTCTCTCTCTTGCTCGCTGCACAGGAAATGCACAGGGAGAGACTGAACATGTACAAACCGATAGGGAAACTGGCTTGTTCGTATCCCGAGTGTGTGGTCGTGAACCAAGGCAAAAGTTTGGCGAACTTTTTGGTCGTAAACCGAGTTGTACGTGTACCGTGACTTTCGTGAACCGAGTTTCCACTGTATGTAACATTCGATCATTTTCCTTAATAAATAAATGACCAAGTATAATAATTTTGTCTCGTTTAACTGGTTTCTCTTTATCTACTTTTAGGACTTGAGTGAAAATCTGATGATGTTTTAGGTCATATTTATGCAGAAATATAGAAAATTCTAAAGGGTTCACAAACTTTCAAGCAGCACTGTACAGTCTTTGTACAGGCAAAAGGCAACAAGAAGGTTATGAAGCCTTGTACTGTGGTCAATTACGATAGCATGTTGGGCGGTATAGATAGTGCAGGTCAAGAACTGACTTTCTATTCTGTTATGCAGCAAAAGAAATACTACAAAAAGATATTCAAAGTCACTATCTCTAATGGCCACTTCCAACTCCTTGTAACAGTGCCCAAACTCATCAAAATGGCTGGGTGATCTTCTCTCCCACTTTTGTCATGTGGTGGGTATTGAGAGCACATCAGCAGGGCTTGGGAGTGCTGTGTTGTCAGATGGTGCAGCAGGGATGTTGTATGCTGCACTGGCATGTGGCACAACCGGGATGATAGGTGCTGTGCTGTTGTTCTGTGCAGCGGGTGTGTTCAATGCTGGTCAGCTGTAAGCAAGCGGGCGAACCTTCTGGTGTGGCAATGCAGATGTACCAGTTTCTTTGCTGTTTTCATATACTGAAGTGGCCCTGCAAACTGCATTCCAGGTCTGGATATCCGCTTTGAGGCTCTCCCTTTACTGCCGCTTCACAACCACTCTATGATCTGGTGGAACACTGCATTTGGAATGCATTTGTCTTATACAAATAAAAAGCTGGCGAAACTGTATCTCATGCATACTTTACATTTCAGCTTTTAGAACAAATCATTGCCACACATCCACTGTCCACACTACTGCCAAAGAGACGTGGTTGACCCAGCACGTTGCAGATCAATCCAGAGCGTCTTATTGGTAGACAGTTTATTGATTATATACCTCCAACAGGGAAAAAAAAACAGAATCCAACTCATACTTGTGCAGTGTGCTGTTTAAAAACTGATAAATCTGGAAAGAAAATCCAAAAAGAAACATACTATTATTACTCTGACGTTGGGTTGTGTCTTTCACTGTGCTTTAAGATTTACCACACAAAGGACCTTTGAGATTATATACTGTTTTGGCATCATTATTAGTATTATTATTACAGTGATTATTTTTGTTTTTATTGCTCATTTCATATTTTTATTAATCATTACTATTATTAATTGTATCAATATAGTATGTAGTAGGGGACAACATGTGATGTAATAGGACTATCCTTTTTCCACCAGTTTAACCGAGGGACTTCTAAAACATTACCTTACATCCACTTTTGATCTGTCCTTAGTTCTGTGCCTGTTTATTTTTTTGGCACTCCCTTCAAACATTTAAACATATCATATACTCCTCCCTCTTGGCAGTAATCCTTTCAGCTTTCTAACCTTTGTTACCTGTGAGTTAGTATTTACCTGGTAATAGCAGAAATACAATAAGAAATTATACTGAGGAACATAAGTATTTGAACACCCTGGGATTTTGCAAGTCCTCCCACTTAGAAATCATGGAGGGGTCTGAAATTCACATTGTAGGTGCATTCCCACTGTGAGAGACAGAATGTAAAAAAAAAAATTCAGGAGATTGCATTGTATGATTTGTACAGAATTTATTTGTATTGCACTGCTGCACATAAGTATTTGAACACCTGCCAATCGGCAAGAATTCTGGATCTCAAAGACCAGTTACTCTGCCTTTAAGTAGTCCACCTCTACTCCACTTAGTAATCTTAATTAGTAGCACCTGTCTGAACTCTTTAGACACCTGTCCACCCCACAGTCAGTCAGAATCCAACTACTACCAAGGGCAAGACCACAGAGCTGTCAAAAGACACCAGAGACAAAATTGTGGACCTCCACAAAGCTGGAAAGGGCTATGGGGCAATTGCCAAGCAGCTTGGTGAAAACAGATCAACTGTTGGAGCAATTGTCAGAAAATGGAAGAGGCTAAAGGCGACTGTCAGTCTCCCTCGGACTGGGGCTCCATGGAAGATCTCACCTCGTGGGGTATCACAGATGATAAGAAAGGTGAGGAATCAGCCCAGAACTACACGGGAAGAGCTGGTCAATGACATGAAGAGAGCTGGGACCACAGTTTCAAAGGTCACTGTCGGTAGAACACTATGCTGTCATGGTTTCAAATCACGCATTGCACGGAAGGTTCCCCTGCTCAAGTCATCACATGTCCAGGCCCGTCTGAAGTTTGCCAATGACCATCTGGATGATCCAGAGGAGGCATGGGAGAAAGTCATGTGGTCAGATGAGACCAAAATAGAACTTTTTGGTCTAAACTTCACCCGCCGTGTTTGGAGGAAAAAGGAGGAGGAGTTGCATCCTAAGAACACCATCCCTACTGTGGAGCATGGGGGTGGAAACATCATGCTTTAAGGGTGCTTTTCTGCTTGGGGAGAGGACGACTGCACTGTGTTAAGGAGAGGATAAATGGGGGCCATGTATTGTGAGATTTTAAGTAACAACCTCCTTCCCTCAGTCAGAGCACTGAAGATGGGTCGTGGCTGGGTGTTTCAACATGACAATAACCCGAAGCACACAGCCAGGATAACCAAGGAGTGGCTCTGTAAGAAGCATATCAAGGTTCTGGAGTGGCCTAGCCAGTCTCCAGACCTAAATCCAATCGAAAATCTTTCGAGGGAGCTGAAACTCCGTGTTGCTCAGCGCCAGCCCCAGAACCTGACAGATCTAGAGGAGATCTGTGTGGAGGAGTGGGCCAAAATCCCTGTTGCAGTGTGTGCAAACCTGGTCAAGAACTACAGGAAACGTTTGACCTCTGTAATTGCAAACAAAGGCTTCTGTACCAAATATTAACACTGATTTTCTCAGGTGTTCAAATACTTACGTGCAGCAGTGCAATACAAATAAATTCTTTACAAATCGTACAATGTGATTTCCTGAATTTTTTTTTTTTTTTTACATTCTGTCTCTCACAGTGGGAATGCACCTACAATGTGAATTTCAGACCCCTCCATGATTTCTAAGTGGGAGAACTTGCAAAATCGCATGGTGTTCAAATACTTATGTTCCTCACTGTATGTCAGTTGTTTTGATAATACATTTTATACTACTACATATTGTCACCTGAAATTTTTGTAATTTAAACTAACCTTGTACAAAATTTTTGTAATTTAAACTAACACTGTACATTTTTTATCATTTACAAACAGGTGTGGAAACTGCACTGTGGATCCAGTCTCACTTAATAGACTAAGTTATGTGAGGAACCGAAATAGGTACCTTTTCTTCTTTAACTTTGCTGAACTTGTATCAGTTTTCATTTCAGAATAATTGTTCACGCCTTTAGATAAAACTGTGTTTGATTTGGTAATTAATTACTGTTAATACTGAAATGGCCTGCCATTCAGAAACGCCTTGTTTACTTTTCATTCCTTTTTCTTGATCTTTCTTATGTCTCTTTAACAGTTAGACATGTCCTGTAATATAGGAGTGAGAGGGGATCATTCAGGCAGATATCTCACCATCTGCCCATAGCATTTACATGAACCTAGGTCTATGCCCCTTCTTCAACATGCAAAATAGAAGGTGCTTATTACCCTATCAATTTTATTCTGTTTCAGTTTTCTTGCTGTTATGGTGTGTTGATTTTACAATAGAATAAACCTTTGTTTTGACATATTCTTGCATTGACCATTTTAATACCTGGTACATGCTTAAGGTTTTAAAATTCTGTGGGTGGGTTTACATTGTTTGCTGATGTATAACGTGATAGTGAGACCAGAATATCCTTATTGTGTTACAGAGCAGTATAAAGAATAATGAAAGAGCTCTAAAATATGAATGCCTTTAAAGATGTAAAAGCCTTTCTATATGCTGTGTAGAACATAGTAGTAAACAAAATCAAGTAACTATATTGTGAACCATTTGAACACTTGTGCTTGTGGCATGTGTAAATTAAACACCTGCTTTTTCATGCATCTGCATGAGAAATTCTAGCAGTAGGCATTTAATAAAACAGAAATTCTGTTTTAATATATTATGACTTCCACCAGACATTAGAACACAAGCTTGACAACATTTTTTTGATAGCTCGGTATCACATGAGCTCAGTTCTGCTACACATTACCAATGTCTTTATCTGTGTTCAAATGAAAAAGGGGAATTGTATAAATGGTACATCTGAAACCTCAGGCCTCCTGACCAGCCATACTGAGTAACAAGGAAAGAAGGGCCTTGGTCCAGAGAGGTATCAAAGAACCCAATGGTCACGAATCTTCTGAAGTCTTCTGCTGAGATGGTAGAAACCTGAAATACAGGCCATCTTAGCAACACTCAGTCAATCAATCTCCCGCTTAGAGTTTGCTAAATGGCATTTAAAAGACTATGAGAGCACATGGAAATATTCTGTGGTCTGATGAAACAGAAATATAACTCTTGGGCAGAACTCTTAAGAACTATATCTGGTGAAGACCAGGCACTGCTCATCACTTGCTTAATACTATCTCTATGTTTGTAGTAACATTGACTTGTGTGGAAAATGTTTGTTTTACTGCTTTAGCTTTTGATTTTTTGGTTTTGTTGAGAGAATGTTTGTGCAGCCAGGTGAAACAGCCTTGATCTTAGTCAAAAGATGTATTAAAGTTTCAAATGTTTAGTATCCTGTGTGGTATAAAGCTGTTTGCTCTGTCATTATTTGTACCCTCTAAAAATGTTTTATCTATATTTCATAGGAATGGCTTGGGCATCACTAAGGAAGGGGATCTGCAGTATGTTGTTGTACACTGCACAGGGTATATTAAATCCTGGCCTCCAGCTGGTATGAATTTCAGAATTTTCAGCAATTTCAGAATTTTAGCAATTAGGAAATGAAGTATAACCAGCAGTTACATATTCAGAATAAATGTTAATCTCAATGAACATAGGACTGTGATGTATACAAGTAAAAAATTATGTGTTACTTTATACTTTTACATTTTGTAATCTTATTTTGTTTTTTTTAGTCTGATTCATTACTAAAATAATGTCTATATAGAAAACCAGCCCTTAAGCTCCGTTTCCAGCCACGTCCATGCACTTAAGTATAGGTAATCTTACCAAATGCAATGCTGGGTAGGCTCAAGCAAGTAATACTAATTTAACATCTTAATTAAAGGCTCATTCATTTTTTTGTAATTAAACAACTTCCAAAATTCTATTATCTGACTTTTAGAATTTGTCTTGTCATAATCAATTTTGATGTACAGTATATTGCAGAAAGTGTATGTAGGTGCCGGTATCTGGCTGTCCTTAAAGTATTATAATACAGCAGTCTTAGCTGCTCATTGCACAGGACTCATTAACGGTGTTTTGAATTTTTTTCAACAGTGACTTTTGTAATTCATATTCTGTTTCTTAACATTATGAGGACTTGTGTTTACAACATTTCAGAGTATTAGTGAAATCTTTAATTAAAGATTTGTTGAATGCTTTGTAAAATTTATCTCTTAGTGCAGATTGACAGATAAACCGTATAACCTATAATCAGGAACTTTCCCAAGAATCTATTTGGTTCAATGGTATTTGCTGTCTTGCTAAATATTAGAAACTATCACCAAATTTTGTAATAAAGTGCCATATTTCTGGATGGTACTTAGTAACGTTATTAAACAAAATTATCCAGACACTGCAATTCAGTTCAAATCTATGTTAATTTTAAATGCTGCACTTTTAATTTAGAGATTTGTTTTATTTGAAAAGCAACTTTTAATTAAATAATGTTATTTGTGTATTTTTAGGTGTTTCTTTGCCAGATGATGAGCCAGATACCAACCAAGGCAGCAAGTTTTGTTTGGTGGCAATTGGAAGGTTACAGGTGCGCTCTAACATATTACTTGGTGTCTAACAAATAAACATACAGCTAATGATTTTTAAATTCAGCTGATCATTTTCTGTGAGTGGTGCTTCATGTTGTAGGACTCTTGAAACCTCTATAGGAATTTGATGAGTATTTTATGTAGTTTTCCTGTTGTATTTGTATTAATCTGTCATAAGAATTCATCTGTGTGCTAACAGAACAGCAATTATTTTGCTCATGTCTAATCTGAACACAGTTTTTAAATACAAAATTAGTCTCTGCAAACTCTTTTGTGCCCTCTCCATGTAAAGTCACCAACATGAGATTTTAAGTAGCCCACTTACATTTCCATGTTTGTCCAACTAGTAATAAATAGTAGGATCTACCAATGACATTATTCCCCTGTGTTTGTTTTCCTTCACTTTGTTGTAAAAGCAGTGTTGTGCATCCATAATACATATTTTTAGTTTCCACAAAGACATTTAGCTTCAACTGGAACTCCAAAAATATCTTGCAACAGTTGTATACCTTTCAAAATGCAGATATGATATCTATAGTGTGTACTATCCACAGTTTTTAACAATCAGAACCTTTAGAATAGCATGATGGTGAATCCTCTGGTAGTTCATCCCCATCCAATTTTTCAAACCTAGCCACACAGTGTGTCTTAGGTACTATACTTGCTGGTGTCTCTTTCAAGGTGCATACTCATCTTGTGGAAAACATATGTTTACCCTAGATGTGGAATTTCCTGAAAAACTTTGTTGTATTTCCAGTTGCAGAGTTCTTCTTGTTTAGCAGTATCAAAGGACAAGTCTTGGGTCTTAAGCATATCTTCATGAAGGTGAAAATTATTTTGCTATTATCTTTGAGCTCTTTGTTAATACCAACAACTGTAGATAATTCATCTGAATCTTTAGTGCCAGGTTCAGTGCACCACAGATTGTACCAGTTTGTTTATTTTCCTCTGGCTTTCCCTGCACATCTGAAGAATTTCTACTTTATGTTGGATTCCACTCTCTCTCTCTCTCTCTCAGTATATTGGTAGGTTGCCCTCATTTCAGTGCAACATGTGTGTTCTTTAAAAATTGCTGGATATCTCCTTATTTCCTCAAGAACAGTTTCTCTAACTATTGCCACCCTCTGTTTCACTATTTGTGTTGGTGAAAGACTAGTTCGAATGAAGACATAAAACAAGACCACTGGTGCAAATGTGCTTAGTGCTTTTTATTTTAAACAATCTAAATAGTGAGGTGCAGATCTCCAATAAATAAATAATTAAAAACTGCTTGTGAAGGATAAAGTAATTAAATAAATTAGTAATAATATAAAAACATGTTAATGAAGGATAAAATAATCCATCCATACATAGATTAAAATCAGTGGTAAAATACAGTTGGGATCAGTCCATTAAAAGAACATTGAACCTCAGTGCATCCTTTCGGAATAATGCCTCCTGTACTCACACCGACATGGTCTATTCAGCAAGAGGAGATGTCTTCCTGCAAGCAAAGTAAACAGTTATCTGTTTCATGTCTCCTCCGCAATCCCTCGGTGTTCATAGGGACCCTTATGCCACTAACAGCCCTTGGCTTCTATGGAGTCTCTGAAGTGGCTGGTCGCTCCTGCTTCTCTGTAGCATTTAGCAGGAGCGACCCTACTTCTAGAGCACCAATGCTTCTTATGGGTCTTATGGGACATCAGCCCTGACAACTTGCCCCTTCTCAGCAGCACCAGCTTTGCTGCAATCCTAATGCTCTTCTTTTCCTTTCATTATCTTAACCTCCAGACCCTTATTTTTTTTTTTTTTAAACCTCCCATTTATTTATCAAGTTTTTTCTGCTCCCATCTCTATACAACTCAGGATTCTTTATACTCCAGTAGGTGCAGGTGCCTTAATTATGATCCCCAGAGCGCTAATGAGGAAACTGGCTGAACTGAGCTTCTCTGCACTTGAATACATGACCAGCCAACTTTTCCCATTAACACTACAGGACTGCTTGGCTTTGCTACTGCGCACATCTATACCCTACATAGCCTGAGTGTGCTGTTTTTCATTAAAAACCTGCACACTGCCACGGACCTCTTACATGAATCATACTTGCAGTCACTGTATATTTTCTCTGGCGGTCCATGAATACATATCCATGAATGGATAAAAAGCTTTACAATTTCAGAAGTCGTGTTTAAAGTTACAGTGCCTCCTACAGTCTAATGTGTAAAACAATCAAATATATGGAGATGACACATATTTCAAGTTGATAAAGGTCCATGGCAACAGTCATTATACCTTCAGGTCAACTGCAAGCCTATGACTGCTTTAGGCTTAGGCTTGCTGTACTTCAAGCATGTCTCACACATGTTCGTAATTTGCTCAAAGTTGGAAATGCATTCAGTGTCATTATCATTGCATCACCACGGTTTCTGTAGTTTATCGGCTGAGGCATGTCCAAACTGCCTGTGAAGCTTCAATGTCATTTTTTTTACTTCTACTCGTTTCTCTTATGCTTTTGTGACTGCCAGTGTTTCATTTTCATGATGGACATCTTGCTGGTTCTTATCTAGGATGTTTATACAATAATATCCAGGTGTGGTCAATTCCCCTTTAGCTGGCTGTTTAAACATTATTGCCTTGTCATATTTAATGTCAATCGATGTTCTACTTAATAGTAAAGAAATGTCTGCATTGATTACTTCTGTTTCTATATTGCATCTGGTTTCTCCAATTTTTTGCTTGCCTGTAAGTTTTCTGGAGCACACTACTTGCCATGTAAAATTTCTAAATGAGTAAGTCTAAGTATTAAGAATATTTGGGTTAGTACTGTTAATTTATACTGTAACTCAATGTATTCAATGACCTATTCTTGTCACTCACTTGTTGTGTGGAACTGTTTGTTCTGCATATGTTAAAGTGCTTTTTTCTTAGTTCTTCCATTTCTCAGATTTGCAGACTTGATTAATTAACAACAATAAACTGTTCCGTAATGAGTTTTTGTGTGCCACTGCTGTTGATGGTAGTTTTGTCTTGTACTTAATGCATTCAGGATAGGAACAGGTGCTATATCAGATTCAGTCCTCCATCAAACTTACCCCTTTTTACAGACTTGTGTTTTGTCCCTGGTGCACACTTGCTAGCATAATTTCTCTTTGCTAAGAACACAGATTCAATCAAAATACCTTTTCTTATTTTCACATTGTGATGTGTCACTAGCTTATAAACTATGGCGGGTACAAATGCAGACCGAAGCCACTTTGCTTTCAGATTAAACTCCTGGGAAAACATCCACACATTCATAGGTACACTGTAGTATAATGTTTGATTTTAAAACTAAAACCAAGAACTTTATTTAATAAAAAAAAAAAAATCAGGAAACATCCAACTATTAGGGCTTTGTAAGAACTACAGAAAAGTGTCTGTAAACATTTAAATGAAAACACTGACGTGGATATTAGGCAGCAAACCACATTTGCTTTTACATAACTCTTTGAGATGTTTAATTATTATCTTTTCTATATGCATGTATTTTTTTTATTTGGTAGGTTGTTTGTGTGTTGATTTTTGGTGCAAAGTCCCAGACCTCATCTGGTGTTTTGAAAGAGCCAAGATGAAGATTGAGATCCCTGCTTCAGTGTAGAAGTCATTTGAGTTAAATGTTTGGAAAACAAAAATAATCCTATTGTGTCTTACAGGTAACGAGCTGTCCAAGTAACACTGATATAAATACTACCAGTTTACCTGTTGAATTCATCTCTCGGCACAACCCTGAAGGTATTTTCACATTTGTGGATCATCGTTGCCTTGCTACTGTGGGATACTCTCCTCAAGTAAGATGGATTTTATAAAACAGCTATTACTTTATTTATTAATTTATTACTTTTTTAAAATATTTGCCCAGTGCTAACATTATAATTTAGCAATTTGCAATTTGCTTCCATTTACATATTAAATAAATTGCCCTTTAGCCATTTTCCTGATATCTTAATTGCGGAGGTTGAATGATTTAATGTTTTTGCTTCTGGTAAAGAGCTTGGACCACTTTTTGGAAATGTAATTCTGTCTTTTTTCAGTATCTGTGTTAGGCAATTGTTTTCTTAATTCATCTTTATAATAACAGCCTTTTGTATGTTTGGTCCCTTAGACTTGCTTTATGAGCTTCCTTTTGAATTATAGTAGTGATCTCCATAGTAATGCTGGTTTCATTAACAACTCATTCTGTGATTCATCTTCAGAAAATAAAAACATCTTTGAGTAAAGTATGTGCAGTAGTGTACAGTTATAGCATTATGCCTCTGTATTCTTGTAACTTATATTCTCAAGGTTCTGGTCCATGAGCAGCCACTATACATGGCACATAGAATTTTACAGTGTTACTTAAACAGTATAGGTTGCCTGTGCAGTGCTTTTATGAACCTTTGAAGATTTCCAGTTTATTTATTTATTTAAATAGGCTGGTGCGCAGGAAGGAGGAGGAACAAAAATTTTTTGCTTAATAGAAATATTGCGGTCAAAGATAAAGGTGGGGTTAACACTAAGGGCAATGAAACATATGCTGTATATACTTCAAAATGAAATACACAATTTAAAGTCAAAAATAATGATAATGTTAGACTTTTACAGATACCTCCAGCTCCGACAACATTTTTGCCAGAAAATTAAAAAAGGGATCGATGAGGATCCAAATAAGTGCTGTAGTTAAAATATTCTCTTCAGCTTACAAGGCTGAACCAATGTTTAAGACTATTACAAAACTTTATAGAGCCTTGATGGATTTACAAGGAGATTCATCCTTGTACATTAAAGAAAGATGGGAGAAAGAAAATGGGATTATCTTCTCAACCGAGGACTGGGAAAATATATGTAAACAACAATGGGCAACCTCCCGTTCTCCATATTGGAGAGAATTCTGCTGGAGAAATACTATTAGGTTTTTGCTTACCCCAAAACAAAAATAATTTTCAAGGCAACTCAAATTGTTGGAGACATTGCGGCTCACAGGATGCAAACCATTTTCACATATTTTGGGGATGTCCTAAAATTAGAGGTTCTTGGAAAGATATACATAAGGTATTGGAAATTGTTTTAAACATTACAATTGATTTCAGTTTTAAGGTACTTTATATGGGCACTGTGTCAATGGTTTCCTGGGAAGGGAAAAATAAATACATGTATAGAATAATTCTTGCTTCAAGTAAAAAAGCTATTACTAGATGCTGGTACAAACCTAATCTGCCACAAATACAGGATTGGATTGATGTTGTAAAAAATGTGTTTATAATGGAGAAAATTACTTTCAGTAGGAATAACCAAATAGATCTGTTTGTCGATTTTTGGTCTAGGTGGAGTATATAACCCCTATTGAACCAGATGTTTTTCTGTTATAGCATCTGTGTTTTATGAATAGGTATTGTCTATACATCCCCTGTCTTCTGTAAATAGTTTTTTTTTTCTTTCTATAATTGAGAGATAACCCAAAGAGATATATTGATCTGTTTTATGCCATGAAGAGCTTTTTGATAATATCTGTTGTAAACGTGACAAAAGTTATAAACAGATGTATTGGATTGTATCTCTTTTCAATAAAAACTTAAATAAAACAAAAAAAAATAAATAATGATAATGTTTACAACCAGTAAATCAAACAAAAGTATTTGCAAAAAGGTTTTATTTTTAAAAAGTATTCACAGACTTGGACAAGGAAAGATGTGCAGGGTCAGTTTAACATCATGTGGTACAACTTCCGAGAATACATCTTTTAGTGAATATCATAACAATCTGTACTCAAAATGGTGGCAGCCTGGTGGTGTGGTAAAAGCATAATGGTAAATATAAGTAACAAGCCTTCGAATACCAATACATAAAAAAGAAAAAGTAAACTCTAACTGTCTGGATTTCTATGATAAAATAGCTATCTTGTATTTAGCATTAAAGTATTTATTTGAACTATAAATTTATCTTTAGAAAGAAAGAAAAATATTTTTTTAATTAAAGAATATTTTATTATTTATACAGCCATGTTGTTTTGAAAATGATGAAATTGTTTTGTCCTGGAGTAAATGTGGGAATAAAAGAATACAATCACAATTTAAACATTTTTGGCAGTTCTTTTAAAAACTGTTAACTCTGTTTCAACTACACTGTATAATAGACAATGAAAGTAACTTGTAATGAGCTATCACCCCCAAAAAGGAACATGTACTTTGTAATTATGCTACACATCTTTTAGCAATGCAACATTTTTCACTTTCTGCACGTGACTTGTTTCCACTTGCCTCTGACCATTGTATCGTAATATTAGATTTATCTTTAACAAAATATTTCACTATTTTATTGACAGGAACTCTTGGGAAAGAAAATGGTGGAATTTACGCATCCAGAAGATCAGGGACTTTTAAATGACAGCTTTCAACAGGTCTGTATTTTCATATTTTATGATAGGTACACAGTTTTTAATGATAATGTAAAGTATAGCTTTTCCGGAACTCTTACATCTGCCTTAAAATATAAAATGGGATTCCTGGGGAACATTTAAAGGCATTAATAATAAACATTTTTGTTTATATATATTTGTTTGTAAATATCCCATTTAATCAAGTCTGGTTAAAGTGTTAGTTACAGTTTAGATTAACTTTCATATAGGAATAGAAGTTAGTGTACTGTGTAAACTACAAATGTTGGAAAAAATTTTTTGATAGGTCATCTTCAATACAGAGGAATATCTTTTTATCACAACATGTAGAATTCAAGATAGCGGAAAACAAGATAAAAATGTAACAAATATCAAATTTTTTATGGCATTACATGAAATAAAGCAGATAAACTTCTAGAAGACACGTTTTTAGCAGGAGAGTCGGAATAGAGCCCAGGGAACATGTAGTAGAATTTAGCTCTAGAGCAGTATGAGCCTCAGAGGTGTGCCTCAGAAACCTCCATAAAGTTACTTAAGAGTTGGATTTAAGGAGTTACAAAAGTAGGGCTAGGCAGAGTAACTGAGTGAAAACTGCTGTCTTTAATTGTTCGCCAATATTTCTGATCTTTTGACAGTGCTGCTGAAACTACTCACAAACATTGTCTGATGGCTCCAGGGATTTCGTATATTTAGGCTTACTCATAATATCAGTTATAGAGGGCCAATGCTCAGGTTTTGTATTATTTCAGGTTATGAACTTGGAATAGCAGCATGAACTACCTTTTCTAATTGCTATAGAATATAGCTTCTTTTATTCCTCAAATGCTAGCAGTAAATGGCAAAGCTTATTTTTCTCCTATCTGTGCTCAAACCTGCATCCCAGTCTTTTAAGGTCCTGAGCTAATCCGTGTACTGGCGGATGAATGACAGAAAGAAACCATGCACACTTTCTGAGGGGAAAATCTATCAAGATTTTTCAGAATGTGCAATTATATAAGGTCACACTTTCATCTAATGACAGAGCAGCAGAGTGAGGTGACAGAGCAAAGGAGTTTGAATATGAGAAAACAATAGTATTTGTAGCTTTTATATTGTGAAAAATTATAGTATGGTAATATTTATTTCTGTGGCACATTTTCATGATGTAGCTCAAAGTGCTTTACTTAATGTTAAAGAGTAATTACATGAAAAGAAAAAACAATATTAGGTAAGAAAAATAATGCATAAGTAGAAAAATTATCTTGCTTTAGAGTCGCACTGAATATTCACATGAATATTTAAATACCCCACGAGTAGGAACATATAGTAATTAAGAGATGTGTTATATTATTATACTAGGGGGCTCCACCCACTCCAGGGTTTGGTTTACCAGATATACAATTTAAAGAAATTATTTTCATGGGAATTGTTACATATGCATTATTTTCACTTCTAGTTTAAAACTTTTGTAAAAACAATATTTGTTCTTTATTTCCGGCCCCAGGCGTGGTTAATTCTCTTTCTCGCAAGACGTTTAATGCTGCTCGCGTTGTAAAGTGGGGGGCAGAACGCACGCTAAGGAGATGCGGTCGGAACAGCTGCTGTCGAGCTGCGTGCTCTGCTTGTCACGCTCTGCATAGATCATTTAAAAACAGCTGTCCTTTTGCCACTTCACGTCTCTGCCGCTCGTGTTGTGAAGGAGATGTGGTTGGATCATCTGCTGGCTTGCAGCTGCTTCTGGTGAGCTGCGTGTTCTACTTGTCACTTGTCTTTGTTTTAAGAGCTGGGAGCACATGAAGTGTGTCTGCCAAAAGCATTCTAACAACTGCTAGGTTAGATGTCCGTGAACTTTTTAAAATTGTTTGTAAGTAGGGCGTGACATGCAAAAGTCACCGTCTCATGGGTTTTGCTTTCTAAGGTTGTAATGTCTAGTTTCGTGTGTCGTCGAAGTGTCCCTTGATCTTGATCTTTTCACTCAATCCCCCAGAGGCATGCTTCGCTCCTGCCACTTCGCGTCTCTCCTGCTCGTATTGTGAAGGGGGGGGGGGGGGGGGGGCTGAACACTTGCTAAGGAGATGCAGATGGATCAGCAGCTGGCTTTGTGCTGCTGCTGCTGAGGTGCGTGTTCTGCTTGTCGTGCTGCGCGTCGATCATTTAAAAGCCTGTACAGCAGCTGTCCTTTTGTCTTGCGTGACGTTAAAGTGTCTCTCGCGGGATGTCAAATTGTCTTCTGAGAAGATCGCATCTTATCTCCCTCCCAAGATTTCCCAAGATTTTTTTTTATAATAGAGAGATGACTAGCAGAGGAAGATGGAGTAGAGAGAACATAAACTAGTACTACATGATCAGAAATGCAACTATCCATTACTTAAATGTTAACAGTATGCAGCAAGATCCAGTATATGCCCTTATTTAAAAGTAGGTTGGTAATATGCTGAGTTAATGGAAAGCAGTCAGTGTGTTTTTAGAAATTCTGAAACAAGTAAGCATTTTGTAGTGTCAATATGAATAAGTCGCCTAAGGTATTTTGTATAGATAAGACATACAAAGCTTAGCAAATTCAATAAGGCTTCTAAAAATGAAGACCAGAATGTAGGGGGATACTAAATAAGTAGAAGGATTAGTGGCTGTGAGCTGTGGCACTTTATTGCCAGACATTCAAGTGGTAGCTTATTCAAAAAAGGTGAAATACTGACATAATTCTGTTTACAAAATAAATCCTCTCCCTTAACCAGATGCCTGTGCAAGTTTAAAATATGTATAGTTCCCTGGAGCGATTTCATTCTTCAGAAGAGTGTCTCTGTAATGATGGCAAGTTTTGCATAAACAGAAAATCAGTGGTGGTCTCGATTTTAAAATAATTTAAAAAGTAGTGGTTTAATCTTCAGTGACTGTTCATAGAAAAGAGTAAATTTGGTAGTAATCACTGATAATTGCAGTAGAGGCTGACATCTTTGAAACTATCATCAGATCCACATGAATGATATGAATGATCGTTCACATGTGAACGTACTGCATGATGCAGATAGCCAAGGAAAGGTGTGGTAATGTGCGACTCCATGCATTACCAATTTGAGTTAAGAGTAATACTAAATGGAACGTTATTGTTTTAAAGTATAAAAGTATGCCTGCGTAGCGGAAGGACGCTTAGTGTTTGCATGTTAAAGCCGCTGCCATGGGAATGTGGGGCCATCTCAACAGGTGCGAGCTGTGAGGGCATGGCGGTTCTGGGCAAATGTAGTGCCAATAAAATAGCCAGTATGGGCTTCTCCACAAGTGTCCAGTTTTACATGCCGGTGTCCTCGCAGGTGGTTTAAGGTACAGCGTCTGGAAGGAAAAGCCAGGATTTGCTTTTGCATCCGAGGTTGAGTCAGAAATGGGGATCCGGTATGAGGCATTGAGCCAGCAACTGGTGTGCTTTAGCTCACCATACCTGTTGGCCATCCAGGGGGAGCTTGCACATGTGAAAGGAGTTCAATTTTAATTAGAAAGTTGCTAGGGGTGTGTTATGGCGTATGTCGTGAATGTGACAGCATGTACCTGGATAGGTGCATGGCGTAGATAGGGGTGGTAGACTGGCTGAATAATCTTGCCAGTTATATTTAAGGAGTTGACGGCAAACCGGGGTCATCAGTGGACCTAAAGGCGAGGTAAGGTTAAGCACTGCTCAGCTATTAAAAGAGCAGTTTTGTTATTTGACGTCTTTGTAAATATTTTTTTTGTACATATATATCTCAGAGTGATAATTTTCATGGAAGTATATATACTTATTTGGTAATGGGATAGTTTTTCTTTTAAAATTGTTTTTTGTTTTTGTATATATACACACTTGATTTTTTTTTTTTTTTTTTTTTGGCATTTTTTTTTTTTTTTAACTTTCTGTGCCAGGGATGATAAAAAAAAGGAAGACCACTTTCATTTTTGGAGTGTGCGTGTATGGTTTTTGTAGGAGTGCATTGTTTTTGTTTTAGATACACCATTTTTTCTTTTTTTGTCCATTTTGTTTTTATTTACCTTTTGAAGGACTGTCAGTGCTGAAGGACTATGAAACAAAGCCCGCCTAACACTACTGTGTTTTTGTGGTACAGCACTTATGTAAATGAACTTGTACCTTTCACTCTTCAATTTTGGTCTGTGTTTCTTCCCTCTGTTGATCATGTTCGGCTCATGAACCATCAGATGTCCAGAGTGTAGGTTGGGACCATTTTTCCACTACACGGGATATCACAAAAAGTTGCAGTGAATAGATGTTCTTTGTCCAAATCCCAATGAATATACAGTACTGGTGTATACAGAGTTTCTCAAGCTGACAAAGTACTTTTCCTGAGATAAGGAAGAGCTCTTTCCCATTCTTAAAGATTGAAGATAATAGTTGAATATAAAAGCATAACAAAATATCCTGTGAAAGGGAAAGTCAAGAAGATGAACAACATTTATTTATATAGCTTGTTTTCATACAAATGATGAAGAAAGAAAAATAATTAAAATAAGATTAGGCAATACTAATTAACAAAGAATAAAATAAGGTCCGATGGCCAGGAAGACCGAAAAAAACGAACCAAAAAAAAAACTCCAGAGGGCTGGAGGAAAAAACAATCTGCACAGGGTCCAAGGCCATGAGACTGCCCAGCCCCCACTGGGTATTCTGCCTTCAATGATGGTTCACCTCAAGCAAAAGTCTAGGCATCAGGCTTTCTTTTAAAAGTGATCTCTTCACACACTTTCCACCTAAGTACATATAATCAAATGCCAACTACAAAAGTGCAGACAATTACACACTTGAGTGCGAAGACAGAAAGAAACCTAGATAATCAGCTGCTGTGCAGAGTCTCTGGTAAGTTGGGGTGATTCTGAAGCTGTAAAGTCTAAGCCATCTCAAAAAAGGAAGCTGCCCACACAAAAACCAGTAGAATATTGTATAATCAACAGCAAAACAGGGCTCCTACTCAGTTTTTTTTTTTTTTTTTTTTACAAAAGGTAAATCTAAAATTCTCTAGAAAGCAGTGATCAGAGTGTATCAGCATGCTCCCAACATTCCCAGGATCTGTTACCTTAATTTGTTCCTTTTCTGATGCACAGGCCATTTTTTTCAGTGTTCTTAATATATTAGGGTTGAAACAATTTCTCTCCCAAGAGTTTTGCTGTATTTCAGAGAGTTTTTGTGCCAGTGATTCGGTCTGTGTATAGAATGTTCCAAGGCAGTTTACTTCTGACTCCATTCTGTACAATAATGAAATTGAGTGGAGTTAGGTGTGACCTTTGATAACCTGCCATTTTGAGCTGAAAGCTGCAAATACTACCAGATGCACTTTTAACTACCCCATGAAAAACCCCATCAAAATAACCTCTCTTAGAATACTGTCAAAGAATTTCTCTGAATCTGAAAAAGCCCAGTATTTGCCCCGTTACATTTTAGTATTCTATCCTGGAATTGTCATATTATAAATATATCTGCTGCGTACCTTCCAGGTGTATAGATGAACTGGTTTTCATCTATTTGTACTATTTCTCTCACTCTCTTCTCTAGAATATGTTTAGATACTTTAAAAACTGTTTCAAACTACTGCCTTCATAGTTACAATAATATAAAGTATAACCTTTCTTTTTGAATGTTAACTGTTTATCCTCTATCCATAAATCTAGTATGGAAAGCCATATAGTTTCACCTTTGCCCCGTGTCTTCAAAAGTAGTTTCAGATTGACCTACTGATTCATATGCCTTTATTTTTTGATTACATCCACTATTTCTTTACAGGTGATTTTCTTTTTTGCCTCAGTTTATGATTATAAATGTTTCATGGCATTTAAAGCATTCTCTGCTTTTAATAAACTGTCAAAGTAATTTTCCTAACTCTGTTTGATTGATCTACTCTTACAGTACACGTCTATTCTGATCTTTTTGATTGCTGAATTTGTTGTTCTTTAGCCCTAGTTCTTGCTATTAAGTAGGTCAATGGTTAGTTATCATGTTCAGTCCTGGGAGATCCCCATGGCTACAGGTTTGTAATTCAATCAATGTCACGGTCACTTTTTATCATTCTTGATTTTAACTGACCTTATTGTTTAGATACTTGGTATTCAGATATGTTTATGAGAGTTCAGTCAAATTGTACACTTTACTATAGCTTTAAAAGTCTTCTTTTCCTTTTGTTTTCATAACAATTACTTAACGCTTTGAAATTGCTTCCATTTTCTTGTGTTGTGTATGCCACTTCCTGCGACTCTAGGCGTTCACTCCTAATGAGGTATTGAGGGGTCAAAGTTACTCCTTTCCACAAAACTCTGAAAAATGTAGAATTTGTATTTGATTATTTTATTTGAGTATTTGATTCTTTTAGTCCTAGCCTTCCAAGAGCCTCTCCCAGAAGGTTTAAAATGACAAATTTCAAAAAGTAGCTTCTGAGGAATTGTTTTAGACTATTTTAAGGTCAGTGATAACAAACTTTGTTGTTTATCTATCCATCTATTCATCCTTCCTCACCTGGGGATGTAGCTCTCTATGGATCTCTTTTAGAGTGTGAAAAATGTCATATCTCTATTACAATCAACATCATCTAGGGTTCAGAAAAACTTTTAAATTAGTACACACAGCACACATTTTACATTTTTTTTTTCTTGATTTTTTTTGAATTCTTGATTGTACACGTCTGACTCGTTAAGTAAATCTTTACATTTCTTATGGATATCCTATGTTTTTTCAGCTTATGCTAATTCAACCATTTTTGTTTTCTTTTTACTTTTGCACTGTTCAGTACAGCTTTCCCCCTTAAATATTTATTAAATGGTAATTATTAGCAATGTTGGAGCATTTTCGCTTTTCTGCTCATATAGATATATTTCTTAAAAATGTGGAGACAATTGAATATGACATTGAAGGAATTGCTTCCCTTTAGCATTCATTTTTGACACCATTTGGATACAATAAGTTTGTGTTTAGTTTTTCTTGTGTTGTAATGCAATTTTTATTTATATTAGCTTTGTAAATGAAGTTCTATGCATGTGGGTTGTTTATGGCAAAGTGTGCAGTGCTATTTAAAAGTTTGGGCAACACTCTGAGGTTGCATGATAATTTGCTTTGTCTTCATAAGAGAAGATCACAGCAGTATGCGTTTTTTTAGAGAAATGTAGACAAGTGGATGTTTATCAGACCAAACTTTTTAGTTGTAGCATTATTGAGTTGTATGAAATAAAATAAAATGTAAAAAATGAGATTTGAAAAAGTTTGGGCACCCCTTAAATTGTATTAATATGAAGACCCGACAGTTTGCAGCACAAAATTGCTTTGATTAGCTCATCAGACCTTAAACTACAAAGATAGAAAGATGCATCCAGTCATAAAAAGGTTATTTAACATAGGTAATTGCTAGTTGTGCTTGTCCTTGGTTCCAGAGAGTGGCAACATGGGAATGTCTAAAGAACTCTCTACTGACCTAAAAACTAAGGTAATTCGTCGTTATCAGTTAGGAGAAGGGTACAAGAAATTATCACAAAGGTTTGGACTGTCTCCACAGTCAGAAATATAGTTAGGAAATGGAAGGCCACAGGAACAGTCCTTGTGAAGGAAAGATGTGGTAGGCCAAGAAAAAATATGTAAAAGGCACAGCCAAAGGCTGGTTAGAATGGTCAGAGATAAACCACAGACCACCTCCAGAGAGCTACAAGAACATCTGGCTGCTGATTGTGTCATTTTACATCGTTCCGCAGTCCAGCGCACTTTGCACCACGAACAGCTTGATGGAAGGGTGATGCACAAATAGCCTTTTCTGAGTACTTGCCACAAAAAGAGTTGCATGAGGTATGCAAAAGCGCATCTGGACAAGCCAGAAACATTTTGGGGAAAAGAATACTATGGACAGATGAGACTAAGAGTTATTTGGTCACAACCAGGGGCGCTATGCATGGTGAAAAAAACACACAGCATTTCAGAAGAATTTGCTGCCTACTGTAAAATTTGAAGGAGGGCGCATCATGTTATGGGGCTGTGTGGCTAGCACAGGTACTGGAAACCTTGTTAAAGTTGAGGGCCACATGAATTCCTCCCAGTATCAGCAGATTTTTGACAAGAATGTTCAAGAGTCAGTCACAAAGTGGAACTTACGCTGGGGTTGGATGTTTCAGCATGACAGTGATCCAAAGCACCATTCAAATTCTAACAAGGAATTCATGCAGAGGCACAAGTACAATGTTCTAGAAAGGCCAAAGCCATTCCAGTCCCCAGAAATGAACATCATTGAAAATGTATGGATTGATTTGAAGCAGGTTGTCTACGCTTGGAAGCCATCAAACCTGACTGAAGTTGAGGCATTTTGTATGGAAGAATGGTCCAAAATACCACCTGCCAGAATTCAGGGACTTGACAGTGGCTATAGGAGGCGTCTAAAAGCTGTTATTTCAACAAAAGGAGGGTCTGCTAAACAATGATGGGTTTATTCCTTTGGGGTGTCCAGATATATGCACCTTCCGGTTTTTGTTTAGTTTTGTTAGTCCAATAAAAAATATTTCACTACTGAACTGTTGCTGTTTCCATAAGGTATAAAATGTACTAAAATGAAGTTTCTTCCTCATAAGCGTAGCAAGTTATAAATTGATACAGTGATTTTATCAGGGGTGCCCAAACCTTTACATAGCACTATAAGTTAAAAAAAAAAAAAAAAAAGAAAAGTATATTACCTTCTGGTCAGTACTGAACTAGGCTGTTCTGTGAATAGTATGTTTGTGTTAAATATAGTTAGACTGCTGTAGATGAAATTAATTTATTTATGGCCATTTGAATCAACTAGCCCTATCAAACAGCAGTGCAGTCATGAGTAAAGTCCATAAAAACAATTTTATTTTTAATTAATTTGGTTTTATTGAATTTATTTAAATCATGTAACATTCCATACAATCAAGTCAAACTTAACAAAACTAAATTCAATTCAACCCCCACCCATGAGAGAGAGAGAGAGGCCAACAGCTAGAGTAAAACTTTTGAGAGTAGTATAGAGGGAAAGGAGTCTTTCTCCCCAATATAAGCGCATATTCTAAAATATTATTGATTAGATCTTGCAAGGTTTTAAGAAAAGTTTTAAATAGATCCTCTAAGAGAGAATTAGATTTTTTCCAATTTCAAATACAGGTAAAATTCCGTTACAACGAATATCTTTACAACTAAATTTTCATTACAACGAAGTATTTTTATGGTCCCGACAGTTTCCCCATATGACACGAGTCTATAGAAATCTTGTTACTATGAAGTACATTCAGCAGATATTTTCATTACAACGAAGTGACCTTGAAATGCTTGAATGAATCATCCACAGAGCATTAATTCTGTGGTTGCAGCTCAGTTGTGCACAATGATCCCCAAACAGAAACATTGTAAAAAAAAATTTTCTTTCTTCAAACTTTCCTTGTACTGTTTTTTTTTTTTTTTTGCTGTTTTTGGTGGTTTTCAGCAATACCTTTTGCTTATTGCTCGTCTACATTTGAAAAACATCCATTGGAATTTAACTCATTGTCACCCTCCTATAGAAACGGCAGATACGAAAAAACGATATTAGAAAAAAAAAAAAAACTTTACATTTTTGCAGCTTTTGATTGAGGCAAAAAGAATAAAGATGTTGCCATTGAAGTCGGAATTTCTCCATCGACACTGTCAACTTTCTTGAAAGAACAAGCAAAAAAAGAAAAATTTCGGGTTGCAAATGTACACAAACTGCTGCATTTGAAAACACAGAAAAAGCCGTTTTTATGTGGTTCAGTGATGCTTGTTCAAGAAACATTCCTATTAATGCTGCACTCATTCAAGAAAATGTGAGGTTTATAAACTCTCTTGGGACCTCCACCAATGGGACGACACGGCGAAGAATGTCTTGAAGTGTAATCACTGTGTCTATGGAAGACTGTATATCTGTTGCCGGAGCAACAGCTGTCTCACAGCTCAGCTATGTCTCCCATCCAAAGCAAACAGAAAAGATCTTGATGGGTGATGCAAGGAACATTGTAAATGCCGGGAACAGGATTAATTAGCCACTAACCTTGCCACGACCCTGCCTGACTGCTGTGTCTGTGTATAGGAGAGTGGCAGATCACGCTACAATAAATAACCGTGCTTTTCCTGTTTCAAGCTGAATAAATCTGGTTTTGCTAAAGTATCGAGACTCAGCCTCGTGTTTTGGGGTGCAAGACAGGGACTTAGAGCGCAACCATAATCTTTTAGGATTCAATTCTGTGTTGCTTCACTACAGCGCTGTGAACCTGTGGTTGCCCTGTCCTGGCAACAGGCAATCTTACACAGACACGGCAATTGCACTTTGGGATGTAGTTCAGCGTGACTTTCCCATGGGGGTGGGGGGGGAATCCCAAAAGAGTTCAATATGCGTCCACATTTAGATAATGTTCGCATTGAATTCCTCCCACCCAATTACACAACAGTGCTTCAGCCATTGGGTCTGGGCATCATTCGTACCCTGAAAGTGTATTATCGCAAGGAATTGCTGAGAAAAATTCTTGTCAACATAACTTGTAGACAGGAGAAGATTAAAAGCAATATGAAACAAGCTATTGAAATGATTGCAAACACCTGGACGCAAGTTAAAGAAAGCACTATACCAACAAATACAGAATCTCATTATTACAAAATTTTCATTACGAAATATTTTTTAGGTCCCGGGCAGTTCGTTGTAACGGAATTTTACTTATAGTATATAACATCAGTTACCCACTAACTTAACAGAGGTGGGTTAGGATTCTTCCAGTTGAGCAAGATACGTTGACATGTTAATAGTAAAGTAAAGGCAGTTACAGTTTGTTTGTCCTTCTCTGCTTTAGTCTCCTCTGGGAGTAAACCAAACACGGCTATTAATGGATTAGGAGTGATCGTGAGACCAAGGCTGTTTGGTAGGCATTTAAAAAAATTTTGTCCAGAATGATGTTAATTTGGTACACACCAAAAACATGTGATGTGGTGAAGCTGGAGCTCGATTGCAACATTCACAGGTTGGATCTTGCCCTGGAAACATTTTTTGACAATTTTAAATGAGATAGGTGTGCTTGATAAAAAAAAAAAAAAATTAATTGGATGCTTTGCGCATATGAAGTTAGAATTCTGTGCATGGTTCCCTTCCACTCCTTTTTAAGAAATGTTGAGTAAGAGGTCCTTTTCCCACTGTACTTTCAGATCTTTAAAAGAAATCTATACTAATAAAAGGCAAAGCCCTCCCACTTCCCGTGTAGGTAGAAGGCTGAAATTTGGCAGGCTCATTCCTTACAGATTACTTACAAAAGTTAGACAGGTTTAATTTCGAAATTCTATTCGTAATGGTCATAACTGGAACCTATTTTTTCATCTATATACTGTAGTAGACTGCCTCTCGATGGCCGTGGGAGGCGGAGTTGCGTCTCACGTTATCACGCCTCCCACGTAATTGAGTGCCTGCCTAAATAAGGTAAAGTAAACACTTTTAATTTTTTCCTCCTTTCCCTGAGCTATAGCCTAGACAACTGCAAACACGGGATCCCATTTCTAGACTGCGGCAAACTAATATTAAGGCGCTTCGCACTTTCTTTTGCACGTATACAATTATGACATCGTCAGGTCAGATTATGAAGACACGCACAGGAGTGGAGGACCGACAGTGCCATCCCGGCCAGTTAATAGCAGGGCCGTCTCTCCAGTCTACACGAGACCCGCCGCGACGCTTCCCAAAAGGCACTCATATCTTCAGCGAAGACGTCTCTGTACACTATATAAAAGAAAATGGCAAGTTTCCTTTCTTTACACCTTTTTTCCTTTTATCCCAAACCAAAGCCTTTCTCTCGTAACACTGCAGAGGACACAAGTAATTTTCTTTAATTGCTGGTAATGCCGGTAAGGCACATTACCACAGGCAGAAATTTGGACGTTCACATAGAAAATGTAATTTCTATACCACAGCCGTCGTGTAGCGCCTTTCAAAAGGGATCTACTACAGAGAGATGATCCATATACAGTACATTTTAGCTGCTGTTAGTACTACTTACCTGTTGTGTTATACCATCTTTAATAGTGCTCAATGTATCTTTACTTCTTAAAACGTTAATGTTTTACTGTTTAATAACTTATAGACTACATTTTATTTTTTTCCCTTGCACTCAGTGAGCGAGGCCAATGGGTGATCAGTTTATATATAATATATAAAATATATATATTAGCGAAAGTGTGTCTAACTTGTGGATTTTTCTACGAGTATTTGGTGGCAGCGTCACAA
>JANRMT010062813.1:96094617-96113207 GCA_026402145.1 Polypterus bichir lapradei
TTCACCAGCGTTTGTGTGTCAGCTTTTATCCCTCCAGATCAGAGAATTTCCAGTTCCATTGTCTCAAAACACCACTCACATCTATAGTTATTCCCATTTTCAAATTAAAACGAACAGCAGCAGATCTGGAGCGGGGTGTGGGGGGTGTTATATTGTAATCGTGACTGAGAATAAAAGTGGGGAAAAAAAATGCTAACTTTTACATGTATTAAAAATTTACACTGGCTATTATAGACACAAATCAAATGTATGTTTGTATTGTATAATAACAATAAGAGCAGCTCACTACTCAAAACGGTAAATTTGCAGGGGAGCTGGTATCGAACTCGCAACCTATTGATTACAAGTGAGCAGTTATTACCGCTGCACCACGGAAGCTGTTGAATTACCCTTGTACCTTTTGTGAAAGTGTTTATTTGATGTTTAGACTTCAGCCTTCACACCATTATATAGTTCATGTCTACAATTTGTCATTTATTACTAAAACATGAAAAACATTTCTGTTTTAACAATGTATTTACATAGAACACACATGAAATTATTTACCTTATACAACCCTAAGTAGCTCACTCCCAGATAATCAAGGCTTGAACTGGGAGAACTTGCCCTTTCTGCGGCGGTGGAGGGGATGGTATAGCAGGCTACTTGCTGCTTGTGCTTATCGACAAATTTACAAGACAAAAGACGCTGACAGAGAGGTGCGAATAGATTTAAGGTGGGCCAGAATTACGAGTTTTTTTGTAGGCTTTGATAATTCTAGTGTTAAGTATTTGAGTGAAAGGTGTTATTGTGGTAATGTACTTTTGACAATTACATTTTCCAGCTTATTTTTCTAATGTCATGAAACATTTATATTGTATAACCATAACTACTGTTAAGAACCTTTTTAAACTAAGTATAACTGACTGATAGAAAAGTTTATTTTGCAGTGATATATAAAAGGAAGCTAAGAATATATATAAAGTTGGAAAATTATGTATGGGAAGTGTCTTCATAGACTTAATGTCAAATAGTGGGGATGTCTTTAGTTATATGTAATGTGTTATGACATTAATGCCCTGTGATTTGAAATATTAGTAAGCCAAGTTTGCTGAAAAATAGCAGTTTTCAAGAATGTATTTTTTTTAGCAGAAGAATAAGTGATCATTTGTTAAGGGTCGGGGGGGGGGGGGGGGGGGTGTCTTTTTTCAACATTATTGAGTTGGATATTGTATCTGTAATTTTTGCAGTGGGGTTGGGGGTTAACTTTTTTTTGATACTAGTTTTGCAATTTTCCTCACCCCAAACATTGTGGTAGCAGGGCCCCAAATCAGGATTCCCACCCCGCCTTGTCTTCTACCAGCATGCAGAAACCCCAGCTGAACCAGATTGCCAACCTTCCTCTGGAAATGAGTCCAGGGCAGAAGGTTTCGAGGTGAGACTATCCAAACTACCACAGTTAACATTAAAATATCTATTTATTGTCTACCTGTTTTAACTTTTCTTTTTAATTATTCATGGTGTTGGGTCTATTAGTTCTTTCTTCATCTTGAGGAGGTCCTATTATTTTTATGAACAAATGAGCACTTTCTGGCCTAGATACTATAACTAGGTTTAAAACATTTTATTTGGTGGCTTAAAACTTTGCACAGTGTGTGTCTGTATAATATATATAGATATTTACTTGGCTGTGGTCCTCTTTTTCAGCATTTTTCCTTTTTGATTTCCTTTTATTTAGGTGTCACACTAGACTACATGATGAGGTTATATAGGGCTTGGTGAGCATTCACATTTTGGTTTTGGTCACAAAATGTTGACTCAGTAGGACAATTTAAATGGAAGTAAATTTGGTTTGATCCAAGAAATTTATAAATGCATTAATGAAAAAATTAATTTGATGAATTTTCACGCTTACAGAAATGTGGCAGTAGGGATAAACTAAAGTAGCAGTGTAAATGGAATCAAGATCTGGGCAAAACAGGTGCACTTGTTATATTACTCTTTATTATTGTAAAGTCTTTGTATGCCATAGTTTTATTATTATTAACATAGTACTGAATATTAATTTTAGATTCTAAAGAGTACTATAATACCTCACCCATTATAAAACAGTGAGAACGAGGACATTAGTTTAACTAACTAAAAGCCCATGCATTAAATGACAAGAAAGTAAAATAGAATAGTGGTTGAAAACATTCTAATGCATAATAATAATAACCAGCATTGTTCTGGATTGAAAAACATAATTCTTTACTAGTATATATTTTCATTGTATCTTCCATTGTGTTCTGTATGATAGGAACCCAACAGCCATAAGATTATGCAGGTCCAAATTGTAGACTTGTATAATAACTCATCAGTAGGTTAAAGATTTTTAGTTGGTTTATCGGAAATGTTATGGAGATGTGGTATAGTAATGACTAACTGGAAGGAGAACCTGTGCATGAAGAGTTACGTGGTAATACGCGAGGGGACACGAAAAAAAAACATGACTGAAGAGAGAGAGAGAGAACCTATGGTATTACAATTCAGGAAGACTGGTCTTGTTCTTTACGGGAGATGGACGTCTGAAGCGGCACTCCGTTGCAGCGACTTTATTTTTTTCTCTTATTTCTTATTATCCCGAGATATCCTGTATTTACCTAACCTAGGGAGTTTCTACTACAGTATATAAACATAAGTAACAAGAAAGGGGGTCAAAGTAATGGAAAAGAAACCTAAGACTGCGCCCAAGTGCAAGTGCAAGGTATGGCCTTTGAGAGACTGACCTGGAACTGGCAGGCGAAGCACAGACTTACCAGGACCCTGCTCCACTGCAACATTTCCAGTCAAAAGCAAAAATGGGAGTGAAAGTGTAAGTGATGCAGGTCACGATAGTGCACCAATTCCAGAAGATCATTTGTAACTAGAAATGGCCTTGCAGTCTGTGCTTTCATCTACTCCTTACGAGCCGGAAGCATCGGCTGTAACGATGATTGCCATTTCACTCACGGAGCACGAAAGCTGAAACGATTTCTCCGAACTGAAGGAAATGATTGCAACATTGGCCATGGTCATAAGTGAGCTCAAGAAAGACATTCAGAAAAATATGAAGAAAGAAATAAATAGCTTGCTCAAGACAATCGAGAAGACAAACAACAAGCTGTGGCAGGAATATAAAGACTTGGAAAAACTTATATATAATCGTTTTGATGCAGTCTTTAAAGATATGTTGAGAAAAATTGAGGATCACATTCAGGAAAATGCGTCTAAACTGAGAGAACTTGCTGATCAGCTGAAAGACATTAAGCAGACATTCACAGCTCGAATTGAAAAAGCAGAACAATTGGCATCTAATGCCGATGGAAAGCTACAGCTGCGAATTCCGAATGCAAAAAACTCTGAGACAGACTTGCAGCTGTGGAAGATGGATGCAGAAGGATGGATATTAGAATCGAAGGTCTACCTGAGAAACGTGCAAGTCCAAACCCAGTGAAATTTGTAGCTAAACTATTCTCAAAAATAATTGGAGAGGACTTTAAATCAGATACTGAGATAGCGGCAGCTTATCGCATACGTGGATCAAATACCTGTAAACCTAGGTCTTTAAGTGTCCGCTTCGAGAGATTACAATTTAAGCTTAATGTAATGGCACTACTCAGGCACAAACAAGAGATTATATTTGAAAATAACCACATTCGTATTTTCCCTGATTTCTCACCCTCAACAGCTGCTATACGTGCAGCTCTTTGCAACATTAAACAGCGGTTATAGAAAGCCGATAACAGATACAGCCTCTTGTTTTCTGCCAAACTGAAAGTGGATATTCAAGACAAATATCACATCTCCTCCAAGGAGGAAGCAGAAAAGTAGTTAAGAAAGCTGATCCTGACGCTTTTTTGAAATGCGAAAGTGAGTCGCATCCTGTCATGGTATGGCAAGAAGATATTACCTGCTATCTGATCTGCTTGCAATGATACGGGTACCACAATACATCCTTTTTTCTTCTCGGCCACTTTTTGTTTGTTTTAATCATAATTACATGCATATGTGTGGAAGAAATGAAAGTGTTTTCCCTTTTTATTTATTTATTTTATTTTCTATTCTAAAGGAGACTGTTTAACATCATACCCTTGGTTTATTATTGTTGTTATTGCATCAGGGTTTACTATGCTTATTCAGGGCCACTTTTTAACACCATTTCCTGGGTTTACTGTCTTAATATTTCAAGACTGTTGTTGATTATATTTAATGATTATAGTCTGTTGATGATTATATTTTATGCTTATAGTATTTAGATTTTATCACCAATAGAGATCTACTTTTTAATCCTCAAATGCCTCTGCTGGGGGGCCTGTTTTGTTTTGGACATGCTCTGTTTCTAGGTATGTCAGAGGACCGGGACTTTGAAGTGGGGTCAAGTCTCACGGAGGGAGGAAAAATGGGGGGGTGGGGAGGGGAGAGAGAAAAAGAGCAAGCTATATCTAATCTATCCTTTTAATCCTTATAATTATAACTTCCAACATAACAATAGGCTGCATGGCAATAACTCATGGGAAAATTTTAAATTAAGGTTAAAACTGTCTCACTTCCAGCTAAGACTACACAATGACATCAAAATTTCAGAATCAATGACAGTTAACTTTGTGAGCTGGAATGTTAAAGGCCTGAATCACAAATTAAAGAGAAAGAAAGTATTCTCTCACCTAACAGGTCTAAATGCTAAAATAGTATTTTAACAGGAGACCCACTTATTAAGCAGAGGGCAGTTCTAGCTGCAAAAAGACTGGACTGGCCAAATGTTCCATTCCAGCTTTACAAAGAAAGGCTAGAGGTGTGGGAATTCTTATACATAGAACAGTCTCATTTGTAGCATCAGATGTAGTATCTGATCCTGAAGGGGGATATGTGATTGTCATGGGCAACTTATTTAACTGTAACTGACCACAACTTATCAGACCCCTGGAGGTTTCTAAACCCAAACTCAAGAACATATTCCTTCTACTCACCAGTGCATCATTATTACTCAAGAATTGATTATTTCTTTATAGATAATAATTTCTTGCCTGCGATTTAAACCTTGCAAGTACGACACTATTGTTATTTCTGACCATGCCCCTCTGATCTTGGAGCTGAAATTATGCCGCACATACTCATCTCGCAGATGGCGTCTTAACCCACTTCTATTAGCAGATGAGAACTGTACAGAATTTATATCAAAACAAATCAGTTTCTTCCTAGAGACAAATACATCCTCAGAGGTCTCTGCAGGAGTACGCTGGGAAACTCTAAAGGCCTTCTTAAGAGGACAGATTATTTCATATCTTTCCCACAGAAATAAGTTAGAAACCAAGAAGGTATCTCAGCTAACCAGTGAAATTACTAGAACAGATCAAGAACATGCCAGGTGTCCAAGTGAAGCTCTTCATAGGAAAAGACAGGCTCTGCATTCAGAGCTCAACTCTTAACAACCAAAGAAACTGAACAGCTCATTTTTAAATCAAGTCATCATTACTATGAACACGGAGAGAAAGTTAATAAGCTCTTAGCTCAACAAATCCACAAGCAAGAAGTTTGCAATACAATCCCAGCAATCGCCAACACGAATGGAGATAAAATCATTGACCATAAAAATATAATGCATGCATTTAGAGACTACTGTAAATCCTTATATTCTACTGAGTTCAAAGAAGACAAAACACAATGTAATGCATGCCTCAAATAGATACTTTTATTTCAGAGGAACTGGATAAACCTCTGGTGCTATCAGAATTACTAGATGCTATAAAGTCACTTCAGAAAATAGCAGGCCCTGATGGCTATCCTGTCGAATTTTATAAGAAATTCTCCACTCAGCTAGCTCCCCTCTTATTAGCAACATTTACAGAAGCTAGAGACAATCAAATTCTACCTCAAACTCTTCACCAAGCATTAATCACCGTCTTTCCTAAACAAAACATTATTACAATGTACATTGTACAGACCAATTTCACTTCTGAATAATTATGTTAAGATACTCTCCAAAGTCCTAGCTAGAAGGATGGAGAAAGTGCTGCCTTTGGTAATATCACAAGATCAAACTGGATTTATTAAAGGCCGACACTTAGCTTCCAATCTTCGAGACCTGTTTAATGTAATATTCACCTACAAAGTCAAACACCCCGGAGTTATTATCGTTGGATGCAGAAAAAACATTTGATATGATCGAATGGAACTACCTTTTCACTACATTAGAGAAATTTGGGTTTGGCCCAAATATTTGTGCATGGATCAAACTACTGTATACCAATCCAGAAGCTTCAATTTGTATTAACATTTGCTCAGACTACTTTAAACTAGAACGTGGTACCAGACAAGGATGCCCCTTGTCACCACTGCTATTTGCAATCGCCATTGAACCACTGGCAGTCAACTCTCGAAATGCTTATCAGATAAAGGGGTTTATCAGAGAACAACTGAAATTTTCTCTATATGCAGATCATATGGTTTTGTATATATCAGATCCACAAAATACTGTACCTGCAGTCTTAACAGCACTTACAGAATTTCAGAAGATCTCCGAGATTAAGATTAATTTGAATAAAAGTGTGCTCTTTCCAGTGAATTCTCAAGCATACAATATTAGATTGCACACCTTCTCTTTTATTTTTGCAGATCAGTTTAAATACCTAGGGGTAAATATCACAAGTAAACATAAAGCTCTTTATCAACAAAATTTTGTCGTCAGTATGGAAAACATTAAGCAAGACTTGAATAGATCGTCAACCCTCCATCTCTCTCTACCTGGAAGAATTAATATTGTTAATATGCATATCCTTCCTAAGCTTCCTTTTTTTACTTCAGAACATTCCAATATGCATCAATAAATCATTCTTTAAGCAATTAGATTCAACCATAACCTCATTTATTTGGAACCTAAAACATCCACGTATCCAAAGAGCGACTGTGCAACGACAGAAGGTGGCATGGCTCTACCACACTTTCTGTTTTATTACTGGGCAGCTATACAAGCTATATATATACAATACAAGCTATAATATACAAGCTATAAAAACCTGGACACAAATAGATGAACATACACAGGCTTGGTCCACAATAGAAATAAAATCCTGCAGTACTTCTCTATATTCCCTGCTTAGTGCCCCAATAAATGCAAGTTATCGCCAATATACAGTACTAATAACCCAATTGTGCTTCACTCACTCAGAATATGGAACCAACGTAGAAAGCATTTTAAGATGGAGAATCTTTTCTCTGTGGCACCTCTGCATGAGAACCATCTTTTTCAACCCTCGCAAACATATGTAGTTTTTAAAATCTGAAAAACATTTGGGATTAAATTGCTTAGAGATCTTTATATAGACAACATCTTTGCATCCTATGAACAATTACATTCCAAATTTAATTTTCCAGCAACACATTTCTTTCACTATCTTCAAATCAGAACCTGCCCGATTTTCCCCGTGTTCCACCTTCCTCTATGCTGGAAAAAATATTGCTCAATCTCGAGGACTCAAACAGAATTTCTGCAATATATAAAAATATTTTACAGTCCCTTTCAAAGATTCATGATGACAATGGGAAAAGGATCTCACACTCAACATATCAGAAAAGGATTGAAAGATGCAATGCAGAGAATTCATTCGAGGTCCATATGCGTAAAGCATACAATTATTCAACTCAAAATTATATATCAAGTACATCTGTCTTGCTTAAAATTATCCAAAATGTTTCCAGGGCAAGATCTTAAATGTGAACGCTGCAATCAAGCTCCAGCCTCACTGGGTCACATGTTTTTTGCCTGCACCAAATTAACATCATTCTGGACAAAAAAATTTCAGACAGCCTTGGTGTCACAATCCCTCCTAATCCACTAACAGCTATGTATGGTGTTCTTCCAGATGTGCTTAATGTGGAGAAGGACAAAAAAACTGTGATTGCCTTCACTACACTATTGGCATGCAGACTTATTTTGATAAACTGGAAGAATCCTAACTCTCCTCTTTTAAGTCAGTAGGTAACTGATATTTGATATTATTTGAAATTGGAAAAAATCAAATTCCTACTTAGAGGATCTCTGCAGAACTTTTTCAAAACCTGACAGGATCTAATCAATAATATTTTAGAATAAGCTCTTAAAGCACTGAGGAAGTAGATTCTCTCCCCATTTCTTTTTCTTCTCCATGTATCTGTATCCACCTAATTAAACTCATCAATTTATTCATTTTTACTTAGTCTGTTGGCCATGCTCTCTTTCTCAGGGGTGGGGGTTGATTTGTTTTCAATCCTTTTTTTTTTTTTTTTGTAAAAATTGATCTATTTGTATGGAATGATTACAATAAAATCAATTTAAAAAAAAAAAAAATCCTGTTGACGTTTCAAGGGAAAAAAACCTTTTTTTATTAACATTTTTATCTGTTTATATAATTTGGTTCATAAATAAAAATACCCAATTCGTGCTTGCATTGGGAGTGCAGTGATGGGATAAATCATCTGTCAGTTACAGTTATAATTTGTAGTGTCATACATTTGAATGAGAGAGTTAAAATGATGGCTTAATTAATCATCTTTTTATACAGTACCATACATAGCCCTGATAAATTTAACTGAGGCTTCACATTCATTCTCTGATTGCAATCATCATGGCTACAGTTTTGTGTCTAGCCACCCATACATTTCTTGCCCAACTTATCCAGTACAGATGACATGTAATGTTTTAAGAGAAGCACAAGATCTTGGAGGTGTGTAGTTCGAGGCACTGCTAGAACAGAATACCTCTGTAATTGCTGAAATCAAATTAGCATACACTACATATGTGCTGCTTGTTATCTTATTGAAATGAAGCTAATGTTAATTAATATAATCTGTAAATCTTGCAAACATGGTGAATGCATAAATGACACACATTTGGATGGTATGGGAGCGCATGAGATGCAGGTTGAAGTCATGAGTAATTGTCTAATTCAGTGGAAAATTCTGGATAAGTACACAGGTATAAGTAATAGTAAATTCTCATTGGTTATATGAGGAAGCTTGAAAACAGCAGGACAAAGGCTTTTATAGAAATTCTGAAATAATAATCTTATTGACAAGTTTTATTTCAGAATAATACATTTTATTCACAAAGGTAGCCATAATGTTTCAGCAAATATAAACAGGGTAAGACTTTGAAAATTAAAATATCAGGAATTTGTGATATTTGAAATTTGAATTACCATAATTTGATGTGTCCATTAAATATTACTCTTCCTTAACTGTCTTAACCAGCTAATGCCTCCTTCATATCCTGATGCACACTCACAGCAACAAATGTTATAAACTTGACAAAGTGATTGCTTGGCAAACCCAATTCGAAAGATGCACTGTTATAAAAAGCAGTTTTTGAGAATTTGTGTTATTGAAAATATCCTGAATTATATTGGTACAGGTTGAGTGTCCCTTGTTTGAAATGCCTGTGACTGGAATTTTGTGGATATTTTTTGAATTTTAGAATATTTGCATATACTTAATTAAATATTCTGGGAAACAGTCTTGATCAAGTATGGAAATGTTGCCAAACCAGCTAAGTGATGACTCGCACATATAGTAATTCATATAACCAAGTTGTTGTTATTGTAGTGACCTCACTGCCAAAGGAAAATAAGCGAGCCAGAGAATGCAGTTACAAAGAGAACAGTTTATTAGAGTGGGAGCTCAAAATGAGGGAGACAAGGATGGTGAGAGACAGAACTTGTTATAAAGAAAGTTCGCTGTACTGTTCTGGCTGAGGGGTATCACCTTCACCAAGCTGTGTTTGAGGGAGACAAGGATGGTAAGGGACAGAACTTGTTATAAAAAAATTCTGCTTTATTATTCTGGCTGAGGGGTATCACCTTCACCGAGCTGTGTTAGTCTTTGTTACTATTGTTGTAACAGCTGTTGTCAACAATGAACCAAAACCATCACATTCTCTGTCCGCAACTTTTTAAAAATCAGATTTTTTTTGGCATACATATTTTCATGTTTGAATCCAAACAAAGTTTTATAAAAGAAGTCTTAGTGTATAATACTGAGCTCAAAAAGTTTTGGATTTTAGAATTTTGGGTTAGGGATACTCAACCTGTATCTTTTAGCAATAGTTTTAAGCAGGTTATATTTTTCAGCTAATAGTAAGAAACTAAGTGAATAAATGTAGTATTTGCGCATGGTAAGATAAATCGAGTAGTCCATGATAATCATATAATTTATAAACCCTGTGCCAAAATCTTCCCCCTGGCTCAGAGACACATGAAATTTAAAGTTCTGAACTGTATATTTTTAAGTGGAAAAGCAGGGAATTTTTAGGTTTTGTGATTATTTCATATCAAACCACAGTATTTATTCAAACATTAATTAAATCATTAAAAGGATGACATACACCCTCAAGTAAGACCTCATGTAAATGAGCATGGGAGGCATATTTTAATTTAAATTGCATGAGTGTATTTCTTGACATTTGACATTCATAGAGAAGTAAAGCCCATTAATACGAGAATGGTATCATCATACATTCATGCACGTATTCTACTTATCATGTGCATCAAGGTAAAGAGAAAATAAAACCAAGAAATTACTCTTATTGGTAGCACAAGCTAGCTGGCCCTAAAAAAGGAGCTAAACAACATCCATAAATAGAGTTCACAAAGCTTGCTTAATCTCCTGGCTTTCTCTAGCCAACATGGGTACCTGCCTATTTTAAATTTACCCCAATAAGATACAAAGACCTCTGTGCTGAAAACCAGGAAAACAAAAAAAAATTAAATTAAGAATGGCTTTAAACACAACATTAAACAGACCTGAACACTAAATAAAAGGTTCTTACAATACAAATAAGTTAACATGCAGAAATGCAGGCAAAATAAGCAAACCTACCAACAACAAAACACAAAAGTTATCAGAATGTTTAACCTTCTTTCTGTTTTGTAGGTGTGCCTTTATGTGAGAAAATTAACACTTAGACCATGACCATGTGATACTGCACACTGACCAAGTAGCCACACCACTTGCATCACCTGATTTCCCACTGTAGCGACCATCTTGTCTTTTGATGAGTCTAAGCTTTCTACCTAAACAGTGCAAAATGGAGAATAAAGAGAATAGCCAGAAAAAAATCTGTGCCAAATGAGCTTAGCTGCCTGTGAAACCTGACAGCATACTTGGGTTCAGTGTTGGTTCAGCTCTAAGATATTTCTTAGTTTAATATTTTATGATTGTTTTCCTTTAATAAAGAAATTGTTTTTTAATTACAAAATGCTTATTTTGAAGTTATAGTCATGCATTTTTAAATTGTAAGGTAGATGCTTTGTTGTAGCTCTAATTACATGTCCCTGAGTAATGGTCTAGAACCATTCCCCACTTGTAGTTTGGAACTATAAGGATTTCCAGACAAGAAATAGCTAATGAGAAAAATAGTAATTTAAAAAAAAAAAATCAAAAATCAGTCCCCAGTAAATATTCTTGGAAAAAGGATGTTCAAACCGACTAGCAAAGTATTAATCAGAATCACTTTATTGCTAGCATGTGAAACTTACCAGGATTGACTTTGATTAGATGCAAAAAATGGAATACAAGACATTACCAGTTCAAGGCAACACAATTTAGCCTACTATTAATCTGACATTGTGCAAACAGCTTTACAAAAACAGTTTCTTGAACAAAACATTTCCAGACTTCAATAATACCCTCAAATAGAAAAACTGTACAAAATAATATAGATATCAAATAGTACAAGTTGAGCAAGTATGAAGTATTTACAAATAGACAAACAACATAGTTACCAGTTATATGTTGTAAAAACAGTTAGAAGTAACTGTACGCAAGTTTATTTAGGATTTGAATATTTTGAGGAACAAAGTTGCCAAGATGGTGTATAGTTCAGGTTGCAATAGATCTGCACCGCTTCTGTGATGGCAGTTTAATGAACAGATGGCTACTGGAGCTACCCGGGTTTAGCACAGTTAGAGCGGACAGAGGCGCAAATACCTGCGGAAAGGAGGAGGACTCTCTCTCTATGTGAATACAAGGTGGTGCAACCCTGGACATGTATACGTCAAAATCTCCACTTGCTGCAGGGATATGGGACTGTTGGCTATAAGTCTGCATCCCTATTACTTGCCCAGAGAGTTTGGACACGTCATTGTTATTATTGTTTACATCCCTCAACGGGATGGAGATAGCGAGTGACATCATCCACGCCGCTGTTGCTAAACTACAAACACAGCACCCCGAGGCGCTTGTGCTAATCTCTGGAGACTTTAACCATGTGACGCTGGACAAAACATTACCTGCCTTCTCCCAGTATGTGGATTGTAACACCCGGGGAAATAGGACTATTGACCTACTGCATGCAAACGTTAAAAGACGCATACAGCACCACCCTGCTACCTGCGCTTGGGAAAGCAGATCATAACCTGATTCTGCTTCAGCCTCACTACAAACCTAGAGTGAGGGAGCTACCTACAACCACACACTCATTCAGGAAGTGGTCCCCTGAGGCAGAGCAGGCTCTGAGAGACTGCTTTGGAACTACGGACTGGGATATCCAGCAGGGATCTTATAGTGAGAACATTCAAGGAGGTTGTTGACTGCACTACTGACTACATCAACTTCTGTATGGACACTGTAGTTCCAGTAAGAACAGTACACTGCTATGCTAACAACAAGCCATGGATTACAAGTGACATCAAGGGCCTTTTGAACCAGAAAAAAAAAGGTCTTTTAAAGGCAGTGATCAGCATGAGCTCAAGCGCGTGCAGGAGGAACTCAGAATCCAGCTCAGGGCGGTGAAGGAGAAGTACAGGAGAAAGCTAGAGCAGAAGCTGCAGAATAACAGCATGAAGGAAGTGTGGGATTGGATGAAGATCATCACTGGCTGCAGCTTGAAGTGGGGTGCCACCATCGAGAGAGATGTGGAGAGAGCAAACCTGATGAACAACTTCTTTAACAAGTTTGACCTCCCTAACCAACTCTCACCTTGGAGTACTGCACCCTCCACCCATCCTTCTGCTGATACCAGCATAAGAGAGAGTTTCTTCTACTCCCCCGCCCCCCCCAAAATTACAGCAGTCCAGGTAAGCAGAGAACTGAGGGAGGCAGCATAAAGAATAGGGACGCCTCACACCTGAACAAATTGGTGAGGAAGGCAGGCTCTATTGTAGGCACGGAGCTGGACAGTTTGACATCTGTGGCAGAGCGACGGGTGCTGAGCAGGCTCCTGTCAATCATGAAGAATCCAATGCATCTACTGAACAGTATCTCCAGACAGAGGAGCAGCTTCAGCAACAGATTGCTGTCACTGTCCTGCTCCATTGACAGACTGAGGAGATCGTTCCTCCCCCACACTATGCGACTCTTCAGTTCCACCCAGGGGGGTAATCGTTAACATTATACAAAGTTACTGTCTGTTATAACTGCATTTTTATCACTCTTTTTAATATTGTTTTTTATCAGTATGCTGCTGCTGGAGTATGTGAATTTCCCCTTGAGGATTAATAAAGTATCTATCTATCTATCTGCAGTTGGTGGAATCAGCTGCAATCTTTCCTGCTCAATTTTTTGTTCTGCTCATAATCCACTGGTAGACACAATAGGGTATACCTAACTGGACTAGTTCACTCTGTAGCAACTCTAGAACAATTGTTTTGAAGGCTGAGCAGAAATCCACAAACACTACCCTCACATACCTGTTAGGCAAGTCCAGGGGCCTCATGCATAACGCTGTATGTAGAATTCACACTATAACATGGCGTACGGACAAAAATATCCAGATGCATAAATCTGTGCGAACGCCAACTTCCATGTTTGTCCGCTCCATAAGTCCCAATCAGCGTGAAAAGTAACGCACGTGCACGCGCCTGCTGCCTCACCCTAACTCCTCCCAGAATTACGCCTCTTTGAATATGGAAATCAATATAAATAGCCCTTTAGATCAGCCTTCTGTAAAAAGACAATGGCAAAAGCTCTGGGGAAAATAGAAGAATTTCAATGACTACCAAGTGGAGGCAAGGAAAAATGTACTATTTGTTGGTGTAAACAGTGGTATAAACAACAAAAGGAAGTTGATCGAGTGACAGGGTGTCAGAGAAACTCGAAAGCTCAAGTTCACAAAGTCAACAGTGCCTGAAATAAAAAAGAAGTTATCAGATAAAGTCGCCGTGAAAAGGCAAGTCATAGCCCACTGTCTGAGTTTCATATGAAAGCTTAGCTTAGCTTAGAGTACTGTCTCCCTCAAATATACTAACCCCCAATTCCTGTCCTTCCTTTTCTTTCTCCAAGTAACCAATCGCCACACAATCAGCTCTGTAATAGATGTTAAGCCATCTGTAAGCTTAGAACAGCAGTTGTTCAAAACTTTTAAGGAATATTGAAATATCTTCATAGTACATGTTTAATTCTTCTATCCATCTATCTTTCCAGTGTCAAGCCAGCCTAAGCAAGAATACTGCGCGAGACAGGAATAATCGGGGCGCCAGCTGGGGGACACTCTGTCCTCACATGTTTAATTATTAGCAATATAGATTTTAATGACTTTAACGTTTTATCTGTATAATGTAATAAACATTTTGTTGCATTTCATCTTAAAAATGATATTGTCATCATATGTAAATATGCGCTTTATAAAGTGGTGCGGGTTGTGCAATATTAGAACTGTATCGCAAGTTTACAGTGAGGCGATTGTACTTGTAAGTACAAATAGTTCTATAAGGAGCACTTGATGGATTGATTGAGTGTGTTTATAGTTCTTGAAATGAAACTGTTTGTGAACCGTGAGGTCCGTACAGGAAAGGCTCTGAAGTGTTTGTTGGATGAGAGCAGTTCAAATAGCACATGGCTGAGGCAGCATGTGCTTGATGCTGTATACTGATTAATCCTCTTTCTGATCAGCTGCTCCGAGTGGTGCAGCGAGAGTAATATGGAAATAGATGATCCGCTGTGGCAACCTGTAACGGGAGCAGCTGAAAGTAGAAGGTGGTACAGTGAGAGTAACACCGCTAAAGCAGCTATGGTATTTGGAATAGTTTGGCCATTCTGTGGACCATTATATTGTTACAGGTTAATTACAATCAAATGCCTTAAACTAATAAACAGTATGTGGTTAATTTCAGTGTATTTAAAAAGCCGCGTCAGGGATGTGGATCTGAAAAAGAAAGGGAAACCACATTGGAACAGTAGCACTGCTTTGACACTGGGTGCCACCAGTTTCCAAAACTGAGTGGAGAACTTGCGTACGCCAGGGTTGGAGCTACCGTGAAAATGTGCGTGGCTTTACGCCAAGTTTAGGTTTTATACATCGCGATTTGAGTGTGGAAATGGGCTTACGCAACATTTTTGTGCATACGCACCGTTTATACATGAGGCCCCAGGTGCTTAAGAATGTAGTGGAGGCATAAATTAACTGCATCCTCCACTGAGAGATTTGCCCTATATGTGAACTGAAATGGATCAAGGAAATATCTATATATATAATCTTCATTTGGATCTTGATCTTTGTTCGTCCGCGAATAAATTAGAAGAAGAAGCACTAGATGATAGAAGAGAGACAGCTAAAACATAGGCATTGCATTAAGAATCTCCTCCAGGCTTATACTACTGAAGACTGTAGTACGCCAGTCACACCTCAAAACACAGACATTCAAACTAAACAAATTGTTGTGCTTTAAATTAACTAAAGAGATCTTCATTTAGATCTTAATCTTTGTCCGCGAATTCCACGCATGCGTAGACCACCTTCCAGTTTAGTACGTTGTTGTTACTCACGGATGTCAACAGTGTGCCGGAATAACGAAAGGGGTGGTGGACAGCGTTACGCTAGTTAACTCCTGAGGCCTGGTTAGAGAATGAGATTTCCGAAGATAAAAAGTACATGCCTGCATAACATGAGTGAAAGAAAGACAGTGGGTAGTTGAATGACAATGTAACAGCTCGTTCCGGAAATTATTATTGTTACGTTGTAGCCGGCGAGTGCTGCGCGTCTCACAGTTGTACCGTGGCTTGCTCACATGTCAGTGAAGTGATCCATATCTATGCTTTAAAGAGCCTGAATACCTATGTGTCCCCCATTTATAACCATTGCTCCATGTATATTGCCTTACTCTTTGGATTGCCACAAAGCAACCTGCGAGATTGGAGAAAGGTTGAGAAGAGATTGTGAGAGGAAACGACAGCATTGTGAAAACGAGACGAACTGTGAACGGACAGAAGCAGAAATGCTCCCACACCACCACACAATTACGATTCGGACAGTGATTCCGAGTAGGCTGTTCCTATCGAATCAATATCCAAGGGTTTTCTTTTGTAATTTTGTTTCCCTTATAAAAGATCATAATGCTGTGCGACGAAGGGCCCAGTTAACGACTGGCAGCCGCGTTTAAATAGGGAGCCCTTCACAGACAACTTTTAACACGCGCAACATAGTTGGGCGCACATGGCTAGTACTTAATACTTAGTAAAGCTTAATACGACTTTGCTAGCTGCTTTCTGGTTAACCTTCTTTGTATATAAATGGGAAATTCCCAAATGTTTGGTACACGTTTGACATGTAATGTTGTTTTAAATGTTTTAAGCCTACAGATTGCTCTTCAGGCATTTAAATTGTCATAAATTTTCTTTTGTTCAGGTCATTGACATCTGACCTAATTTAAGTCACACTATGACTCAAAGATTTGCTGTGGATAAGCTAGGTTTCCAATTTTTCCCATGCATATTAATATTTTGTACAGTTTTTTTTTTTTTTTTTTAATTTTGAGTTTAAGTGTGTCTGGTCATAAACACATTTTTTGTTAAAGGTCATTATCTTTACTGAGTAAGTTTGCAAAAAAATATAAATTTGTATACTATGCTTAATTATCATTTCACACAAGAATATTTAAAAACTTTTAAAGGGCCTTATGCTAATCAAAAGTATAGTTAAATAGTCAAAATAAATAAAAATTGTCCAGGCTCATTTTGTAGCCTAAAATGATTTTTTAATGAGTACATATACTGTATACTGGTACTGTTTTATATCTGCTATCTCATTCTGCCCCCTTTTTCTTTATGGGCTGGACCAAGGTAGTTTTTTTTTTTTATAGTACTAGAAAAGTGCTTCATTGTCTGGAAGATACAACTGCAAAAAGTTTTGTAAATGTGCATATTAGAAGATCTAAAACATCTATAATTTTGTATTGTATATTTTCAAGTGAGAAACCATTAAGCAAATGTTCTGAAAAACATATTGAAAAATATTATGAGAAATGGAATGTTATTTTAGGCTACGGTAAAAGAGTTCTTTTACTGTTGTTATAAAGGTATATTTAGTAAATTAGTTCAACTAAGTATAAGTACTTTATTATTTTGTTAGAGGAAAGTTATATTTTGATGTCTCTTTTTAGTTTATTCTAATCTTTTCCCATTTAAAATTCAGTTTCTTGTCCTTAGTAAAATCTCCATATTCCAATGACCGACTGGATGAATGAGATCTTAAAATGAGTAGATGGAGTATTTAAACTTTTAACAGGAGATAAGGAAAAGTACTGAAATTTATATGGTTTAATTTAACCTTATGATGTGTGCTCGGTACTTATTTGCATTTTTTATTTTTAGACAAATTCAACAACAGCAGGTTGATTCAGGAAGTGGTCGAGAGGCACTTTATGATTCTCAAATGATTGGGGGTATGCAAATGAACCTTGGGCAGGTAAGTTTTAAATTTATAATGCTGTCATCAAACAAAAAAAAACAGTTTAGATATCTATACTAATAAAAGGCAAAGCCCTGACTGACTGGCTCACTCACTCACTCACTCATCATTAATTCTCCAACTTCCCGTGTAGGTAGAAGGCTGAAATTTGGCAGGTTTATTCCTTACAGCTCACTTACAAAAGTTAAGCAGGTTTCATTTCGAAATTCTACACGTAACGGTCGATAACGGTCGACAACGTCCGCCATGTTGAACTTTCTTATTTATGGCACCATCTTCACGAAATTTGGTAGGCGGCTTCCCTGCGCTAACCGAAACCGATGTATGTACTTATTTCGATGGTATGACGCCACTGTCGGCTGCCATATTGAACTTTCCAACGTCACTAATTTTCCAACTTCCCGTGTAGGTAGAAGGCTGACCCCATCCACACTCACTAATTCTCCAACTTCCCGTGTAGGTAGAAGGCTGAAATTTGGTACTTATTTCGGTGATATGATGCCACTGTCGGCCGCCATATTGAACTTTTCAACGGTCTTTGTTACTTATGGGCCCATCTTCAAGAAATTTGGTACGCGGGTTCCCAACGCTAACTGAATCCTACTTACGTACATATATACGTCCATAGGCTGCAGCTCGGTCACCGTGTGAGGCCGCGTTGGGTCCCCCATTCCAACGCCTCCCACGTTGCTGGCTGTCTGCCTATATAAGGCCGTCTGTCGCTCCGGTCTCTACATTCCCTTCCTTGCTTCGCCACGGTATTCACGTCTCCCTGCTGATAACTACAGCCTTTTTATTTAATCCACGGCTTCTCCGCTGTTTTATTGTTCATTTATTACGATTATAGTTATTGTGTAGGTATTTTAGACTTACTTTACATTGTTCAGGTACCCATTTCCTTTATCATTCTAACCGTACCCCCATTAACATGTCTATC
>JANRMT010062813.1:96123207-96171204 GCA_026402145.1 Polypterus bichir lapradei
TATATATATATATATAAAAGATTTTTAAGTACAAAAATAGTTAATTATACAATAGAATGTACAGTGTAATAGTAAACTAAATGTAAAAACATTGATTAACACTGAGAAAACTTTGAACAGAGAAAACTAACGTTTCAAGAGTTCACGCTATAGCCTTACGAACCGCTCTCTGTAAACACTTTTTTTAATGAGTCTTAAGCACAGGGAAAATAATTGAACATTTGAAAAATCCGTAATTTATACAAAAACTAACCATAAACAACCAAGAAAACTAACCTTGCATGAGTCAAGTTTTGGCATGAAGGAAGTGAGGAGGAACTGGGTGGAGAGGAGATTACAGTTTTGAGGTAAAGTCTGTGACGATGCGGGTTCGCTGCATGCTCCCATCTCGCTTCTGGGATCCCTTAAACTCATCACCGTCGGTAATGTTACCGATGAGCATGACAGTGAGGCACTGCAATGGAGCAATCAGATGGTGCAAAAAGTGCCAAGTGCTTTTTATTAAAATCAAAACAACAATCAAAAACAAAGTCCAAATTAAATAAAGTACAGTGCTTTCACAATCCTTCAATAAATAAATGATCCCATCAAAACAGAAGTGAAGTGAAGTGGAGGTTAAAATCCAATAGAAAAAAGTCTTCATTAAATACGAGATTAAAACAATACTCGAAGCAGTCTCTTTAAAAACAAGCCTGGTGCATTCTTTAACTGCCTTCTCGTGCTCTCTCTCGCTCGCTCGCTGCACAGGGAATGCACAGGGAGAGACTAAACACGTACAGAAATCATCGGCGCGTACAAACCAGAAGGGAAACTGGCTTGTTCGTCACCCGAGTGTGTGGTCGTGAACAGATGCAAAAGTTTGCCGAACTTTTTGGTCGTAACCCGATTTGTATGTGGTCTGAGACATTCGTGACCCAAGGTCCCACTGTATATCCCATATAGAATTTGACACTGAGCCATGGATTATTCTGCTACAGTTAGACACAGTGCAAACAGAAGAGACTGATGAAATAAAGAAAAAGATTAAACACAGACATTTATTTATTTGCTTATATACTTAAATTTTATTAGGCCAACACAAGGGCTGAAATTGCTAATGGCTCTGCCATGGAAAGTAACATTACAAGTGCAGTAAATAGCTGTAATATGGTTTAAATGTCACATCAGTTTTTTAACTGCTTGTGGGAATTAACTAATTCTATAGAATTAGAAGAACAAGCCCCATGTTGTGATTTTTTTTTTTTTAATAATTTTAAATTCTATTTTGATTGTATACCTGTATAAAATATGATACAGTATAATATAATGAACTAAGTGTTTTATTGGATACATGCTTTTGATGAAATTAGATACATGTTGAAAAATGACATGGACATGTAGAAAAGCTTAAGTTTTAAGACTACACTAAATTCATTTTAGACAACTTTCATTAACGGAAAACACCTATTAGAGAGCATTAACTCGGTAAAAGCTCGAGGGAAATTGAACTGATATTAGTACAAGAAGTTGTAAACAATTCTATATAAAATACTATAGATGAAATGGGGATGTTAATGATTGTAAAGGCACCATGTAAAGATAGTCAAGGAGATATTTTACTTAACATTCTCAAATAACACTTAATACAACTGAGATTTGTAAGGATCCCAGAGCCTTTCTGGACAGCACTAGGGTGTAAGATAGGAAGCAACCCTGGGCAACGCACACCAGTCCTTTGGAGGGCACGCTCACATTTTTAGTATCCTAAAATTATACATCTGCTATAGATTTGTATACCAGAGTAACATATCTCGGAGTGATGTCCTCTCCCTCATCCTAAGCACTGCTCTGGGACATCTAGAAAGGAAAACAACCTACAGTGCATCCGGAAAGTATTCACAGTGCATCACTTTTTCCACATTTTGTTATGTTACAGCCTTATTCCAGAATGGATTAAATTCATTTTTTTCCTCAGAATTCTACACACATCACCCCATAATGACAACGTAAATAAAAAAACTGAAAAATCACATGTACAAAAGTATTCACAGCCTTTGCTCAATACTTTGTCGATGCACCTTTGGCAGCAATTACAGCCTCAAGTCTTTTTGAATATAATGCCACAAGCTTGGCACACCTATCCTTGGCCAGTTTCGCCCATTCCTCTTTGCAGCACCTCTCAAGCTCCATCAGGTTGGATGGGAAGCATCGGTGCACAGCAATTTTAAGATCTCTCCAGAGATTTTCAGTCGGATTCAAGTCTGGGCTCTGGCTGGGCCACTCAAGGACATTCATAGAGTTGTCCTGAAGCCACTCCTTTGATATCTTGGCTGTGTGCTTAGGGTCGTTGTCCTGCTGAAAGATGAACTGTCACCCCAGTCTGAGGTCAAGAGCGCTCTGGAGCAGGTTTTCATCCAGGATGTCTCTGTACATTGCTGCAGTCATCTTTTCCCTTTATCCTGACTAGTCTCCCAGTTCCTGCCACTGAAAAACATCCCCACAGCATGATGCTGCCACCACCATGCTTCACTGTAGGAATGGTATTGGCCTGGTGATGAGCGGTGCCTGGTTTCCTCCAAACGTGACGCCTGGCATTCACACCAAGGAGTTTAATCTTTGCCTCATCAGACCAGAGAATTTTGTTTCTCATGGTCTGAGAGTCCTTCAGATGCCTTTTGGCAAACTCCGGGCGGGCTGCCATGTGCCTTTTACTAAGGAGTGGCTTCCGTCTGGCCACTCTACCATTAAGGCCTGATTGGTGGATTGCTGCAGAGATGGTTGTCCTTCTGGAAGGTTCTCCTCTCTCCACAGAGGACCTCTGGAGCTCTGACAGAGTGACCATTGTGTTCTTGGTCACCTTCCTGACTAAGGCCCTTCTCCCCCGATCGCTCAGTTTAGATGGCCGGCCAACTCCAGGAAGAGTCCTGGTGGTTTCGAACTTCTTTCACTTATGGATGATGGAGGCCACTATGCTCATTGGGACCTTCAAAGCAGCAGAAATTTTTCTGTAACCTTCCCCAGATTTGTGCCATGAGATAATCCTGTCTTGGAGGTCTACAGACAATTCCTTTGACTTCATACTTGGTTTGTGCTCTGACATGAACTGTCAACTGTGGGACCTTATGTAGACAGGTGTGTGCCTTTCCAAATCCTGTCCAATCAACTGAATTTACCACAGGTGGACTCCAGTTAAGCTGCAGAAACATCTCAAGGATGATCAGGGGAAACAGGATGCACCTGAGCTCAATTTTGAGCTTCATGGCAAAGGATGTGAATACTTAAGTACATGTGCTTTCTCAATTTTTTTATTTTTAATAAATTTGCAAAAATCTCAAGTAAACTTTTTTCACGTTGTCATTATCGGGTGTTGTGTGTAGACCTCTGAGGGAAAAATGAATTTAATCTATTTTGGAATAAGGCTGTAACATAACAAAATGTGGAAAAAGTGATGCGCTGTGAATACTTTCCGGATGCACTGTATGTCAGAATGCTGCTTATTGACTGTAGCTCTTCCTTCGAAACCATTGTGTCCTCCAGCCTGGTGCCAAAGCTCATAGACCTTGGTAAGAGTAGCTTCATTTGTGGCTAGGTATTCACCTTCCTGACACCTTCTGTGAGGTTTGACAAAATTAACTCCTCTGTACTGTTCACCAACATCGACGTTCAGCAATGCTGCTACCTCAACTCATTGTTATACAGTCTATATACTTATGACTGTGTAGCAAAGCACAAGGGCAACAGCATCATCAAGTTCGCAGATGACACCACTGTGACTTGCCCCTTCAATGACAGTGATGAGACTTCTTACAGGAGGGAGGTGAAAATGTTGACTGAATGGTGCAATAACAAGAACTCCCAGAATTTGACAAAACAAATGAGGACATTGGTGATTTTGGAAAGAACAAAGGCAGTCACACTCCACTCCACATCAATGGCTTCCCTGGCCAGACAGTTAGCAGCTTCAGGTTGCTGGGTGTCCAGATTACCAACTGCATTTTGAGGTCTATAAACATCACCTGCGTTCTCAAAAATTCTTTTTTCCAGGAGGCAAATGTGCTTTGGGGTGGCAACCTACACATTAGTGAATTTTTATCAGTACACTATTGAAAGTATCTTGACTGGATGCATCACAAAGTGGTTTGGCAACCTGACTTGCCAGGATTGTAAGCTCCTTTAAAAGATTGTCTCTACTGCTTCTAAATCATGGGGGGCTGACCTTCCACAGTTTCATACCATTATTACGTGAGATGTCTGAGGAGAGCTGAATCCATCATCTTTGATGAATACCATCCTGCTCATCCATAGTTTTCATTTCTACCTTCTGGAAAGCACTACTAGAACCTCACCACTCACTCCTCTTGCTGTTTTATGAGTAATTGTACTGTATGATACTTTTTTATATTTACCCTTATTTACTGTACTCGGTTATTTACCTTCTGCTACTCGTACTTATTTACTATATTTTTATTTATACATCATCATCACTGCAAATGTGGTACAAGAATTTCACTATACACTTGCATTTTGTGTAACAAGAAACATCTGTAATATCTGTATTGTGTTGTTATGATAGTAACATTGGCTTGGGATTATAAATAAATTTGTGTTTTACTAGATATTTTCTTTAACTCCCATAGGACTGGAGGAATGACTTCACAAGTTAATATTGTCCAGCAGCCATCTTCAGCTGGGCAGATGCTGACCCAGATTTCACGCCAGTCAAACCCAACACAAGTGGCATCATCTTGGAATGGCTGTCGTCCTTCTTTTACTGGGCAGGTAGGACCTTACCTAGGGTGCAGTTGCCTTTTGAATGACCAAAATATTTTATTTAAATTACAAAACTGGTAATCTCAGAGAACTGGTCAAGCATTTTCAAAGTAAAGCTACCACGTCTTAATTTTATACTAGTAGTCTGCTTTCATTGAGTTAAATCTGTAGCTCATTAGCCTATGTTTTGCTAGTTAAATAAGGAATATGAATTTATAGCTGCAAAATGGAGAATATATTCAAGTAGTTGGCAGCCATTGAAGATGTTTTTTCTTTTTTCTGTATTGGCACTTGTGATTCCACAGGCTGGTTCTGCACAAGTTCCTTTGGCCTCTAAAACTCAGTCTTCATCCTATGGGATTGGAGGGTTTCAGGGAACACCATCAACTTTTGGTTCACTGACCAGCTCCGTGTCTACGTCTTCAAACAGTGGTGGAGCATACTCCAGTATCGGCAATCGTGCAGCAGCCTTTGGTAAAGAATTTTTTTTGTTGTTGTTGTCTTCAATTATTCATAACTTTGTGTCTTTGTTAATTGTCTACCTCTTTGACATTTTTATATATTTAGCCATTCACATAAACAACCAGTCAAATGTTTGGATACATCCAGAAATTGTCTTGTTTTTGATAGAAATGGTTACCTTTTTTATCAGGATACCAGTAAACTGATTTAAAAATACAGTCAAGACATTACTAGTTTTGTTAATGACTATTAGTGCTTAAAATGACTTTTTGTTTTATTATTATTCACATATGACTGCAAAGGCCCATTTTCAGAAGCCATGTCTGAAGAAAATTTCTCGGCGTGTCCAGACTTTTGACTGGTAGTGTACATATAAGTATGCTTTTAAAATTAACTCTTTCAGTGTATGTAATTATTCCATTACACCTGGGGTTTCCAGGTTAAGTTGTGGAGGACTGCATTGGCTGGTTTTTCCAGCCCATTGGTTTAATTAGAAGTTTAAAGTTAAGATGATGATAGGATGTATTTCCTATTGTTTTGGCTTGTTAATGTAAAGCACAGCCCATATTAATTAAACGTATGCAGAGGTAGGTAGCAACGCATTTTATTTAACATGTTGCTTAACTTCATTGGTGTGAGCCCCGAGTATGTCTTAGACTTTGAATTCTATGTAACAGTAGTTAACCTCTAATATCTCCCAGCATAAGTTATGATCCAATGTATCTGGGACATCTAGTGGATAAAGTAACAGGCTGCAAAAAAAGTCATGAATATTTCTACCCTCTCATGTGCTAGCAATAGATAAAGTATTATACGAAAGTACAAAGAAACCTGCTTCTACTTTCCTTCCTGCAGCATTGGTGACTGTTTCGAATCATACGACATGAAGGACGTGTACTAATAAATCTGAATCAGTACAGTAGTGGAGACTAGACCTTTTCTACTGTATTAATGTTGATATTTTGATATGTACTTGTTTCATACATAATAACTTATAAAAGAGACCCCCTCGCGTGGAATGTTCCACTTGTAATGTCATGTAGGGCACTTAGAGTTTTGGATTAGGGATACTCAACCTATATTACATTTGCATTTTTAGTGGGTTTAATCGATCATTTTCAGCTCTCAGTCAGTTTTCATTTCTTGAATAAATACCCAAACCTACCCATTTTCCAATCTGTGAATTTCATTATGCAAAATTGGCTGTCAATCACAGATCTCCAGGTAGTGGTCAGCAAGTCACATCATTTACCAAACTTTCATATGAATGTGTTAAAAATGTGCCACCTATTTTTTGGAAGATCTTGTTAATTAGTTTTAAAGTTATTCATGCATGATAGCTCGATTTGACCACCGCTGTCTTCTAATCAAGTCAGTGTTTATTACTTAAAAAAAATGATGCCAAAGGAGATTGGAATTTCAGCAATCAGCATAGCAGACACGGCTATATTTGTTTTTCTTCAGTTGTGTCAGTATACCTAGAATGTTACTAACTCGGAATAATTTTTTGATTAATAATAAATAACATCCTACATTTTTTTTTTTATTATTGTTGTTATATCATATAGTAATATCCAGCTATCAAATCAGTGTAAACTGATAAAATTAAAAAAGATTCCTAATTTCTTAGTGTGTGGATCAGTGTGAAGTAGCTAGCTATCATTTATCTAAATCTAACATTTGAAGGTGGCTATAAGACCTTATTGTTAACATCATGGTACATAATTACAAAGTAATGTAAAAACTTATGTTCACATTCATATAGAATATGCACCTCTCCCATATTGTGGCTTGATTCATGTGATTACTGTTTACATAGAATATGCACCTGTATTATTTATTGATTCAACATGTGCAAGGAATCCTATGTTGCTTTTCTGTGTGCTGGCATACCACACAAGAACACACCATTAAAGGAAAGTATGACGATTGCACTACCTTATAGAACACCTAGGTGGGGCACAAAATGCTAGTGTTCAAATCCTAGTCAGGGCTCAGCGACAGTCTTTTCTAGTTGTAGAATATAAGCTATTCACTGTTTAGACTTTTATTGACTTTAAACTGTATTTGTATAGCTTTTGAACACGACAAACGTTTTTAAGGCTTATGTGCCAACTCCCTCAGCTTTCTTGTCTTTAGAAGAATAGTATTTGGTTGGTAGACATTAAAAGATCCTTTTCCCCAACCCTTGGGGGGGAAAAAAAAGGACTACAGATTAGCTTGATTTCTTTTATTGTCAATTACTTACAGTCAGTTGAAGGAAGCCCATTTAATACAGATGATTTCTTTTAAAAGTTGTTTTTTCTCTTCAACTGGATTACGCTGGTTTAGATGTAAGCAGAGAGCAGAATTGAGTGTAGTGAAAAAAATGCAAAGTAACATGGTCAAGTTGGTAAGTTTATCTTAAATTTCTGGTGGGACTGTTCTTTCTTCAAAGGGTACACTTTATTTGTATACGTTGTTTAATGTCCTTCAACAATAATTTAACCATTCAGGTAAAGTATATATTGTTTTTGGTTAGTTTTTACTATATACAAATGTAACTGCACCATAGTGACACATCAGCCATTGCTCCAGTACACACACAGTTATTATATTCACTTTTTCAAAAGTGTCAAACTCACTAATATATCATTGATTATAATAGCAATACATTCACTTTCGTAATTCTAATCTAGGCAACCGTACAATGCTTTAACAGTCACAAAAAAGTGACCATGCTCACATATATCTTCGGCCTCAACCCGAGCCCTCGTAGAACTGTTCTTTGCTGGCTGCAACCTATGTGGGTAAGTGTAAACTTTCTCACTGTTTCTCTGCTCAAGTAACTAGCTTGATGAATAGGTGGTTGAAACTTCCCCTTGTCAATTGCTGAGTGCTTGTGGAAATCCCAGAGGGGATAGTCTACTGGCTAACGTGTTATTTTAATTGGGCCGAGTAGGTACACATGGGGTTCATTGCTTTGCTTGGGTGACTTCTGGAAATTCACTATGATAAACCTCAATTGGTTTTCATGGACTATTATGTCTACTTTGCTATCTAATGCAGTCACATCCTCAAAACTAAAATATTCACCAGATGAACTGTATCGACTTCGATCAAACTATGAAGTGCCTGCTGATCTCTTGCTGCACCGCGGCATTCTCCAATGACCAAAGTATGTTCACCGAGGCTCTCGTCGTCGTTTTTGCCTCAGCAGGAGTAGCGGCGGGTCTGTTCCTTCAATTTGGTCTGAAGGACGCACATGTCCATGTACTTCTGAGCGATGTGCTAATCACAACATGTTGATCCCTTTGGTAAAATCACCGAAATATACGTCCATAGATGCTTTGAAGTTTGGATTATTTAATACTCGATCTATCTCTAACAAAGCTCTACTGATTGGTGATGTTATCATAGATACTAAGATGCACTGTTTGTCTTACGGAGACCTAGCAGCAACCTGGTGATCATTTTCATCTAAATCAAGCTCTCCCTCCAGAGTTTGTCCGCATCTCCAAATCCCGTTCTTCGGGGAGGGGAGGCGGACTTGCAATAATATACCGTAAGGACTTAAAACTGTCACCGATACCTCTTCCAGCGTATCCATCCTTTGAACTGTTAACTGGCAAACTCAACGGACCTTCACCTATTATAATTGCTGTTTTATATAGACTTCCTAAATTATCAAGTGTTTTTATTGCTGAACTTTTTACTGTTTTAACAATTTTGTGTGCAATGTCTGCTAATGTCATCCTCATGGGTGATTTTAACATACACGTTGACGTGCCAACCGATGCACTAACAACTGATTTTAATGAATTTCTTGATTGTTTTAATTTAATTCAATATGTCAGCTTTCGGACTTATAACAAGGGTCATATTTTAGACTTAATTTGCTGCTCTGGTATCACACTTCACAATCTCATTCCCACTGAATTAACTATCTCAGATCACAGAATGATCATATTTGATTTTAGGTTACCTCTCAGTAAATCAAAGGTTCCACGTGTAATTTCATTCCGTAATGTCAAGCATGTAAACTCCGAGACACTTATACATTTATTGCAATCCCAGTCTGTTTCTACTTCTGCTACCATACCATCAGAATTAGTAGACGATTACAGTGCTGCTCTGTCTTCTGCCTTTGATACACTAGCTCCCTTAAAAACACGGACTGTCTCATTTATTTGCACTGCTCCCTGGTTTACATCTGAACTCCGTCAGCTCAAAGCCTCGGGCTTTCAGTTGGAGCGCCTAGCTTAAAAGACGGGTCTTGTTGTACACAAGGAAATGTACTCAGATCACATGTTGAAATACAAAAATGCTCTCTGCTGCCAAAACTGTATATTATTCTAACATTATCAATACAGGAGAGAATAATACTAGAGCTCTTTTTTCTACAATGAAAAGGCTAATTACACCATCAAAAAGTGCCGCTCACCATAACCTCTCTGTTAAATACTGCTGCACTTTTTTGGATTTCTTCAACTCAAAAATTGAAAAAATCCACCAGCAACTTGCCTCCTCTATTCCTGCAGAAAATGACATACTCTCCACTATCACCCATGTTCCCTTACCAACCACCCTATTCTCAGATTTCAGTTTACCAGTTGAAAATATCTCTGAGCTTGTAACAAAATCTAATTCTTCCACATGCCAATTAGATCCAATACCTACAAGCTTTGCTAAGTCTTGTTTGTCTCATATATCCCTAATGATAACTACTATAGTTAACTATTCCCTTACTACAGGCATGGTCCCCCTCTCAGTAAAAACAGCCTCAATTACTCCAATTCTGAAAAAACCTGGTTTAGACCCAAATATTCTTAACAATTATTGGCCTATTTCAAATGTTCCATTTATATCCAAAATTCTTGAAAGTTGCCTCCCAACTCCAGTCCCACCTTTCAAAAAAATAACCTTTCTGAACAGTTTCAATCTAGGTTTCGCCCTAAACAAGGCACAGAAACTGCCCTGGTGAAAATCACAAATGATCTTCTCTGGGCAGCTGACATGGGAGTTTTATCAATTCTTGTGCTTCTTGACCTCAGCTCTGCATTTGACACCATATCTCACCAGATACTTTTGAAATGTCTAGCAATCTTGGAGTCTCTGACCTTGTCCTCCAGTGGTTTTCTTCCTACCTCACTGATTGGAAGCAATTTGTTCAAATAAAGGGCTTTAAATCTGAGAACGCAGTCGGTAATCGGGGAGTTCCGCAGGGTTCTGTTTTGGGGCCACTTCTTTTTCTCATTTATATCTTCCCAATAGGTAATATCTTCCGGCACCATGGTATTAAGTTCATTGCTATGCTGATGACACACAGCTATATCTATCCACTAAATCCACTTCTGTTTTCCCTCCAGATGCCCTTACGGCATGTCTCCAAGACATAAAGACATGGATGACTCACAATTTCCTCCAACTAAACAGCAATAAAACTGAGGTGCTCCTCATTGGCTTTAAATCTATACTTGCTTAGGTTAACCATCCTTCTCTTTTAATTAACAATATTAACATAAATATTTCTTCCCAAGTTAAGAGCCTGGGCGTTATTCTTGACAGTACTCTCTCTTTTTCTTCCCATATAAGTACCATTTCTCGGACTGCCTTCTTCATCTCCGAAACATTTGTAGACTTCGCCCTGTTCTTACCCAGCACAATACTGAAGTATTGGCCAATGCCTTAGTCACCTCACGTATAGATTATTGTAACACTATTCTATCTGGCATTCCACAAAAAGTTATCCATCGCTTACAGCTTATTCAAAATTCTGATGCCAGGATAATAACCCATTCTAAATCCACTGAACATATTACACCTATTTTCTCTCAACTTCACTGGCTCCCTGTTAACTACAGAATACAATTCAAAAAGCTCTCCACAACCTTGCTCCTCCCTGCCTCACTGATCTCCTCCAGATTTACACTCCCTCTCGCTTACTCAGATCTTCATCTGTAGCTCTACTTTCTCTATCACACGTCAGACTCAGGTTATATACAGTTAATTGTTGTTTAACTCTATTGTAAGGTGACCTTGAGTGATAAGAAAGGCGCCTATTAAATAAAATGCATTATTATCATTATCAAAGAAACACCCCTCCACTGACCTGCCAGTATGTTCACAGATAATTGCATTGCACACATTGCTAACTGCAACCCATCCCCACAGTAGTAACAGAAGACATAGTGACGTTACAATATAAAACCATAGATTAATTACACTATATCCAAATATTCTATGAAAATGTTCACAGTAGTATTCCATCCACTTCCTAAATGTTACTGATTTTAAACTGTTATTCTCTATCCTGCTAACATGCTGTACAGTTTTAAGACTTATATACTATTACCTTGGTAGTAGACCATAAAAATGGCAATAATACAAATTATTGTGATTTTTTCAAGACATTCAATAATAAGAAAATGTACACAAATATTGAATGCATCAGTCATTACCTAGGGAGTTACACTATAGTGGGTAATGGTTTTAATGAGCTTGTTCTGATTTTATAATGTTTACATTCTGTACTTCACAAAATGTTACTATGTAATATTTTATCTTTTTTTAAGAGTACATAATTTACAGTGGGTAATAGTCTAATGTTGCATGGTGGACCCAGGTATTTTAAAGGCTGATCAATGCATTGCCTTTTCTTTCTTGCATAGCTGCAAATCATTTACACAAGAAACCCTTCTGCAAAATGTTGCTTCAAAGCCTTGTTTTTAAAAAAAAAAAATAAAAAAAAAAAAATTGGAATTTCCTGACTTTTATTGTGGATTCTATTAAAGTAACCTATGCTGGTGAATATGTGTGGCAAGCAACAGAACATAGTCTATCAAGGCAGCAGAAAGTGAACTATAGCACAGTTCATCATTTTGCCAGACTTGTATGAATCCAGAAAATGGATAAGTTGATAAAAAAAAAAAATAATAATAACAAAACATTTATTGAAATGCTTTCTAATTGCTACAACAGCATCAATTAAGTAGGCAAAACAAAAGAGGGAGCAGCACTGGACCTAAGATATGAACATCCATAGACAAGGCCTCAGCCTGTTAGCACCTTAAAGTGTCACAGGATTATGAGCCGTTTAATTTTTGAATGAGGACAGTCACTTGCCCAACATGTGGACAGAGAATTAAATCACAACACTGTAACTTTATTTGTAAATACAGTAAAACCTTGATTAACCATGAGGGGTTGGGACTGAGACTGTGATGGGTAAGAGAAAAGACAAATAACAGAACAGCTACTTTAAAAATTATATGTACTGTACATTAGCAAATGGTCATATTTATTTACAAAACAAAATATAATAACAAAATTAATTCATATAATATTGTAACGACCAGCATAATAAGGAAACACATTACGGAGGCACTGGAGTTTTCTATGTTTTATTTGGAATCTTCGTTCCATAGCAAACGGTGCCCCGTCTTCTACTCCATTATCTGGGTTACGGAGCACACCTCCAAAACAATAAAAGAAAGCTGCACCTACCAATCAGTTTACGTCTAGCCACTTGCATTCCTTTTTTCTCTGTACTGCAAACACTCCTGCTTATTGTCTCCTCCTCTACTCAAAGCTTCCTTCCGACTCACCTTTCTTTTTCTCCTAACAGATGTGTCCTCCCCTTACTGAACAGAAGCCCTTCATTCAGTCCCATTAATTACAGCATTCATTACACACTTTCTGCTCCCCAACAGCACATCACAAGCTGCCTGCATGTCACAATATATTAACAAAACAGAATATAACTGAATTTAAAAAGAAAATTACAAAACAGGAGAGCATTAACATTAGTACATTAACAATGCTGTCAGTGGTTTCGATTTTCAACACGGTTTTCAATTTTGTTGGCATCAACCTTTATTGCATTCACTATCTTCCTACTTCGTAAATTGAAGCAATACTTGAAGCTGTTTTGTAAATGTTTAATAATTTTAGTTTTTTGTGACAATTCAAACACCACATGCTTACGTTTATCAGGTATAACAATGTATAGTAACTTAATTATAATAAAAGAGAAAAGCTAAAAACTGAAGGTATGTAACTGAGACTGATTTAAAAATGCGCGCTGACTGATGGTGTTGGAGAAGAACATTACGCCGTAGCAGAAGGGACAGTTGTTCCAATGTGTAGAACTCACGGAGTACCACCCTGACAGTTAACAGAGACTGATGTTTAATCGAGTGATGGATAATTCAAGGTTTTACTGTAATAAAACTTGTGAACTATTAAAATTTAAAAGAAAAATGTTTTAATTTTATTTTCAACTACTATTTGGGTATTAGAGGTAACATTTTGTTTTCATGCAGCATCCATGATAGGTTTTGAAGTTGAGTGTGCTTTAGTGGAGATTGCAGGTGGTATAGCATATGCTTCTTAAAGTAAAACTGTTACTTAAAACCACAGAATGTAATAACAGATTGAGGTTTTCACAGTCACTGTTTTGTTATCTTCCCATATATCAAAATAGGTAGTTTCTTTAATGTCCTTTCAAGCCATCATTGCTTAAGTGTTTCAACATCCTTTGATGGAAAATGAAAAGGTATTTCAACTAATCTGTCCCTTGGAAACTTTATGCATGTATTTTGGTTGGCTCTTTGTTAGCAGATAGATGTCACCTTTTAGAATTAACTTTTAACCTTAAATAACATGGGGGTTTTGTATATACCATTAAAACCAGAGTTGCTTTTTTTTGTTGTGGGCAGCTTGTAAAAAAAAATGCTATTATCACTTCCAACAGGAGAGAACAACCAGAGCACAACCCAGTTCCAGTCCCGGCCTGCAGAAAATGTTGGAGTGTGGCCCCAGTGGCAGGGCCAGCATCATGCTCAGGGCAGCAGTGATCAGCAAAACAATTCATCAGAGGTCTTCAATGTAAGTTAAACTGTTTAATGATTGCATTATTTTAATTTTTCTAAAATTAAATTTTTATAACTTTCTATGAATTTCAGGTGATTTTCACATAGTATATAGTACATATTAATCTCAGAAGACCTACGTGCCGTGGATAAAATAAAGCTCTTGCATACGTAAGAACATCAGTCATTCTAACAATACACAATGAAAATTGTCCAGAAGAATGAAATATCTGTGAATGTGACTTTTGAAGGACCCAGTTGGCCCATTTTTGGCATCTATCTCTAATTGGTCAACGTCACTACTCTGTATATTACAGACAGTTCTGTAACTGCTGTATGTACTATATATCCCTTTAATTTTCGTTCTTGAAAATTCAGTTTGGACCTTATTAAACCCCCTTTTTGTCTGTGTGGTTAAAATATTAATATAGTGTAGCACCTATCTCCTAGTTGGGTATAATAGTAAACTCAGAAGTAAGCCTCAGTGACGCAATTTTTTTTCTTTTGCTTTGGGGAATGCAGGATCAGATATGTGATTGGTGCTATTTACTACCAATCTAGGTATAGCGCGCCCTTAGTACTCGAATTTTTTTTTGTTTTTCTTGGGAATTTAAGGGGAAAAGCATGTGGAGACAAAGCTAGCTGGAGGAGAGGGATGAACAAGTGTGTAAGAAAGAAAAAAAAAAGAAAAGAGAAAGCTGGTACTAAGGTTGTGGAGAGCACGAGAGCAGGGAAAAAAGACAAAGGTTTTTTTTTTTTTTTTTTTGGTGAGTGTTAAACATGAGAGGCTTTTGAGAGTTTTTTTTGGCTGATGGGGACGTGGAAAAAAAAAGAGATCTCATTTTTAAAAAAAAAAAAAAAAGGTACAGACAAACGAAGAGTTGGACGCCTACTTTAGATAAATTTGTTATATAAAAAGGGAACGCAAATAAAGCCCGCATCAATACGAAGCTGCTGGCATCATCCCAGACGGAGCTGTGAGATTCCTGTGTTTAACCACTGCATATGAGCATAACTGTACTGCATATGAGCTCCAACTAAGTGCGCCAACAATTTTTTATTTATTTATATATATATATATATATAATATATATATATATATATATATATATATATACACACACACAGTACACATATTTATTGTTGATATATGTATGTATTGTTGATTTCTATGTATGAACCTTACCTGTGCTTTAACTCAGACAAATAGAGTTAAGTTGAATTGTGATAATATCCCATGAGTGGTGTGTTTAAATAAATGTGTTTTATTTTTTTATTTTTTTTGTTTGTTTGTTGTTTTCTCTCCATGATTGTGTGAAGTGCTTACATGGTGGTTGCATTTAATTATTAATAAAAAGGAGTGAGTGTTTACAAATCCTTACTTTGAAATAGTGTAACAATTAAGGATAAATAATTGTTTCATTGGACCCATTGGTTATTAAAATTTATTGGGGAGGTGTTTAATGTGAATCCCATCAGTGAAATTTCATCCTATGTCATAGGTAACGTGCCAGTTCAATGGTGGGATGGCTACAATGAAAAGAGAAAACAGTTTTTAAGACATTATATTCAAAAAGTAATTCTGAATAAATGTTAGTCATTTTCATAAAATCAGTATTTAAGTAGTTTCATACACAGATGCAATACAGATAAACCCCCTCATCCAAGTTGTTGAATACTAGCATTTCAGTATGTGTGTTTTAGATGTCTCCAGTTTATAGTCCCGATAAGATGGTTATTTCACGTTTAACCTTAAATAATGTGAAACACGAATTTGGTCACACTAGTAGTAATGCCTAAGCTGCACATCTCTGTCCTTTTTTCAGAAGCAAGAAATTTTTCCTTATTATATACCATAGGCTTTCTTAATTTAGTGATTGGTGGTGTCCCATAAGAAAGAATTCTCTTCTGAAGTTTCCTGTTGATTCTAGTTCTCCTGTCACTCTACTTAGTCATTCTTTATATTTATACAACTCCCATGCGCCTTCTCCATCATCTTCAGTTTTTTGGTACTTTTCCTGATGTTAAGTCCACTCCTTCCTTTCCTGGTTCTCTTTTTAAAATAACCAAATTCTAATCTCCTGACCTCTCCCTAATATAAATAAGCACGAAAGACTCCGAAAACACTTGTTTACATGAAACAATGCGAGCATAGGTTTTAATGTGATGCTATTTTACTTGGAAGAAATGATTTCTCAGATCTTTAAATGGTGCCAAGAAGACACGGAAATTAAAGAAACAAAAGCCAATGCGCATGCCAGCCATAACAACACACATAAATGTGGCAACATATAATTCATCCTTTCATGGCTGCAGTGGTGTTTAGAAAAACATTTACAGCCAGTATAACTAAAGTCAACATAACGAAGAGTGATTTGATTTATTTTTAGAATTGGTTGAACACTTGTATCTTATTATTACTAAGTATATTCTGTATAGAAGCATTAATGTGAAGCACTTGGAAAGGATCTTTAACAGTGTGCTTCTGCAAAAATGAAAAAGTAAAAGTTAATTCTACACTACAAAAATAAATTTAGAAAGACAAAATCTAGTTGTAGGTCCTTCCTAATCTAGGCTCAACCTCAAAGTAATAATACTGACAGCACTGTATGGACACAAAGGGGCATACATGGCTTATGCAACTCAAGCCAAGTGCACTGTGTAATGTCTTAGCACAGTCTTCGATATGGACAATGGGGGCGCCGTTTTGCTAACTCAAGGAGATCCATATGGGCTTTGATCAGCACTAATAGCAGCAGTTTACTTTATAGAAAAAGTTGGACCTTCTCAGTGCCATTGATGCTGGCCAGAAGGAAAAAGATGTTGCCATTGAGTTCAGTATTCTGCAGTCAGCTTTGTCAGCTATACATGCTGGGAAGACCATGTTATGTTCCAGTTCCAAGATAACAAAAATTCTGTTTTAACTAATTATTTTCTCTGTCCCAAGCACTTCATTCTAACAAAATTTGACCTGTTTATCATTAGTTAAGATACTTTCTATTATGTACCAAGTACCTTTATACTCATTCCATATTTTCTTAGAGACCCCAAAATGAAAGTAATCATTTCCAACTGGCTTTAATCTTTTGAGATTCTTTGGCCACTCCAACCATTCTCCTTGCTGCGTGTTGGGTCAGTAACGCATGTCCACTTTCAAGCATATTCTTAATATCTCCAGTTACCTTAAACTCATTGATTATTGCCCTGATAGAGGAAATGGGCATTTTCAATTATGTAGCCATCTTCTTATAGTTATTTCTTGTTATATGCATCTCAATGACATTTTGTTGACAGTGGTCACACTTTTCAAATGAAAGCAGGACTGGTTTTAAATTTAAAAGCACAATGCCATGTGAAGAGATTCCCTGTTTGTGGAATGCTTTGATTTTCTAGTTTTTTAACAGTATTTTAGCAAAAAATGTGTATTTTTGCACATTGTGACTACACAACCGTGTGACTTGATGTGTGAATTATGCATGAGATTTTTTTAGTGGAAGTTTTTATATTGTTTGCTGTTTTCTGGCTTTGGTCACCATTGAGTCCTGTTCTACGTCCAAACTACGTGGGGTAAGTTAACATAAAAAATATTAAAGGAAATATACTTAAGTTAGGTTACACTCGTATGACTTTCTAGGGGTGCAAATAATTGTTGCACACATGTTGGGGGATATTTATTTTATGATTATTATATTAATTATATTTTCTTCAAATAATGGTTAGATTTTACAATGAAGACACTTTTTTTTGCTGTATATTAAGGTCTTAGCATGAGACATTTTTAAAATGTGACAAAGAGGCAGGTGTGTGATGGCGGTATTTGAGCAATGGTATTCAAATTATCTAAAAATAATGCCAAATTTACTTTGGTTGTTGCATAAAACTTGTCCTTTATGAATGTAATTGTTGACTAGACGTGCAGTTCTCAAATTGTGCAGTACACAAGCAGCTATCAAGTGATACACAAAGGTTGAATTCCATGTTCGGCTGTATTTCAGTTCCACCGCTCTGTTACAGTTACAGAAGCGTAAGAAAAATTTTAGTATTATAAAAAACAACAACCCCCTTCAAACACATAAATTCTGTCATGGATAGTAAGAGAGCTTCTGTTGTCAATAACAGGCTTGTAGGAAGCAGTACTGTGAGTCAAATCTGCACGGTTGTGCCACAGGTTACATTTCAGCACATCAGCATTTAAATAGAGCAGGTCCAGTGGCTCCACAACTACCAACACCACTTTAAAATCTTCCTGTTTTCACTGGAGGTCCATGGTAACAGCTCCCTCTCAGTCCTTGCCCCTGTGGAGCTGATCCATGCCGTGATCGATCTTGGGTTAGACCCATGTGCCAAGATCAATGGATTTTTGCAAAAAAAAAAAATAAAAAATCTTAAAGTTGAGCGTCATCTTTCTCATCTCCTCAATGTTGAATTTCTCTCTCTCTCTCTCTGAATTATTTTTCTACTACTTTTCATCTGAATTCATATGTAATTATATAATTTTTGTCAATTTCAAGAATGGTCATTTAGGCTTTCTATTTTTTTATCAAATCACGCCACTGTTTTTACACGTAAACAAACACAGAGCCATATAAAAAATCTATATGTACTGTAATCCTTTGTAAATATCCCCAGATGCAATACTTTGGCAAGGATTTCAAAATAATTTACCTTTAGTTGTGCCTAGTAAGAGTTCAGTGCTTAACAATTAGATTAGCAGTGAATTTTGGAGATACTGGTTATGTCTTCATTGTTTTTGATAATATAATTTCTATGCATAAGGAGATGCCTTTGATCCCTTTTTGTTTGAATTATCATTGCTAGGATTGTTGGTGATTTACACAAGTAGATTGCAAAGGGCAAATAGCAGTGGCAAATAAAGATTGTGACAAGGAGGAAATGCTGTTTAGTACCGCTTTCTACAGTGAAATAGTAAAAACTTGTACATTTACATTAACTGAAGGATTTGCAGTGTAGTGCAATAATTTAATCCATGTCCAAATTTTTGGTCCAAATATGTGTAATATATATTTTTTGTAACATTTGTTTTGTGCCCATTAGGGCTTAACAGTTTTTTGTGAAAATCAGAGAACTTTAAAGGTCTAACCATCTTGTCTATGTATGATTCCAGGACCTGTGGTGTTCTTTTATTTTTATCAAAAAACTTTTTACTTGGAAACTTATTTCCATTGTATTCTGATATACAAAGCATAACTTTTTTTTTTTTTTAAATATGACTTCTTTTGCTATGCTCAGTGACATAAACTGCGCTAGATATAATATTTCTCCACTAGTCCCACAAACAGTCTTACTGAAATAATCAAAATTGATTGATTAATGAAATTTCCTTTAAACACAAGTCTTTGTAGAACCACTGAATTATTTTTGCACAATCTAAACTTGCAAACTTTGACGGCACAAGCAACCACACCAGTTTTCTATAACAGCCTTGTCTTTTGTAGTACTTGAGAGCATGGTTTGAAAATCAGAAAACAAAGTTTTCCATCAGATCACACAGTTGTCACCAATCCACAGAAAATATGGGTAATGGGACTTTACTTTTGCAGTTCATATCATAAATAGTTTCTGCTGGGTCCAGGCAAAATATGCCTAAATAAGTAAGTTAAAGTAAGCAATAACAATGAGGTGTTACTTTCTGCAACAGTTTGATTTCCAGCTTTCTCCCCGACACTGGAACCTCAGGTTTTAGCCAGTATTGGAAGATATACACAGCTTATCTGCTTCTACAAGGCTGCAGAGAGAATTCCTCAGTGTAAGTGGAGGGCCGAGCATGGAACGTGACAAGGGTGAAAAGTCGTACAGCACATAGCTGTGTCATAGGCCAACAGCAATCAAGTTATAGCTGAAGCCAGGCTAACAGTGAACATGTCTACGATGCCTCTGTAGAAGGTGCTAAATCATTAAAACAGAGAAGAGGGAGGGTATAAACCAGTATCTCAAAGTGCCTATTTAACAGTAAGTGATGGGACATTTGTTAGGGGGTTTGCCCCTATGTAAGCAAGACATTACTTGGGCCTGACACATGATTAGAGCCTTAATTTAAGGATTTATACTATACATTTTTAAATTTAGATGCTACAAATGTGTGATTTTGTGTAATAATTATTGAATAATTTATGTAAAGGTTGTTTTATGTTACACAATTTTGTGAAGTGTGTTTGTACCAGTGCAGTGAGGTGCAACATTACTGAGCAGGTTAAAACACATGCTTTTTGAAGTATAAGGTTTATAGAAGGCTAGAAGTTGCCTCCATTTCCATCGTAACACAGAGGCAGGGGAGCTTCAAGTTTTCAAGACCCTCATCCTCTTATAGTACAGGAGGTAGATCAAAGTAAAAATTAACTTAAGTAGTGCCTGTTGCTGTACAGTACAAAGCACTCATTCCTAATAGTGGATGTGTGCATGGGTTGGGTTATAGTCTTTAATACAATAGGTTGGTTATGGCTGCAGATTTAACATTTTTTACAGACTACATTTTTACTATAGCTTATTGTTGAGGGTATATGGAGGATACTTAAAAATGGAACCCATGTAGAACTGTACATTATGTGAGTGTTTTTATTTCTTGCCAGTATATGAAATAAAGTTGCATGTGCCTACATACTGTTTATGGTGATTTAATCAAAATCATAAAAGAGTCTCTCCTCAGAAAGCTGCATCCTGATATTTTTGCGGCACACTTTTAGAATAAAACATTCAGTAAGATACGAGACGATTACTATTTCTAATTATTTTGTTTCTGTCTTCTCAACAGGATGTTCTGTCAATGCTAGGTGAACAAGGAACCCCTTTCAGCAATGATGAATTTGCAGAACTGCCCATGTTCCCTAATTATGGCGACTGAAGACTAAATGAAATGTCTATGAATTTCCCCACACCTACTGGCAAAATGCACCCCATTGTTAAAAGGGAGACAGACCTCTTATATTTTATTTAAATGATTGTGTATGCATTACGCAAGGGTTTTTTTTTTTTTCTATTTCCACAGTCCTCATAATGTCATTGTGGACCCTGGAAGAGAGAGATATGGACAAATATGCAATCCGACAATCAGATTTTGAATCAAAAGACATTAAGACATGGCAGGTGTTTTAATAAAGCTGCTAAACTAGCTAATCATCGGTCATGAAATGTTGGACAGATGTTTATTTTTAAAGTAGAATATTTCATTGGATACTTGTTAAATTATATTTGTAAATGAATCAAAGAAAATGTTTTGTCTACCCTTTCAATACTGTTAGTAATGCTTTTTAAAAATTTATATAACACCACTAAATCTGTCCAGTAACCAAACTGTTTCTTCTGTAAAATTCAGAAATATCTCCAGTTAGATTGAAATCACAGCAGTATTTTTTTTTTCTTTTCAAAATATTTGTAAATAATGAAGATTAAATGTAGAAAAAGTCATTTCGATTTTGTTTTAGTCATTCCGGTAGTGAAATTTTCAGCAACTTGTATGTGCAGCTGTGTTTTTGTTTGATAAGAATTTTATTCACTTTTGAATGTTTTCTGCATATCTGTGAAGGGCTGTTAGTTAATGAAGAGCCAGGCATCCTTCATTGTTACAACTGAAAATGACATACCAGGGAGAGTCCTCTGCAAAGGCCTGCTGTCCAAATCACACAAATCAGGCATGCACTCAGAGGCCATGTTTATGAAATTTTTAATTTTAAAAAAAGCACCTTTTTAATTATATATAAAAGAAAGAACAGCGATTGTTATTATGAGTTTTTCCTCAATGAAGAATTGAAAAGGTTTGCATATATTTTGTAATTATGTATTAAGTATCAATGTTGAAATTTTTATAGAAAGAAAAGCTCAAAATAGGGCATATTTTATCATTCTTTTTTTGATACAGTATGTTGTTAACATAATGGTGTTCTAAGTGGTAGCTTCTTCATACATTATTTGTATCAGTGTGCTGTGTCCATTTGTTTCCTTATTGAATTATGATATGCAAATTTTCATTACCATCTCATGAACATGTCAAGGTGATCTACCATGATGAAGTGACAGGAAAATTAATTTCAATGCTCAACGTTGTTTGCCACTTTTGTGTACAAGGTCTGAAGTAGTTGATTTGTAAATGGTACATCAGTAATTCTGTCAGAATATCATGGGACATTCATCTATTTGCATTTTAACTTCTTATGTCCTTATTCTTTTTGTTTTAGCTTTGCCTTATTTCTGGAAGCCTTCTTCCCTGTCTCAGACTCTATTGTATCTTGAACGTTTTGATACCTTAATTTTGTGTGAAATATTTCCAAGGATAGTTTTCTTGTCTTGTTTTCACAATGAAGTAGTTTTAAATTATACAACAGGTCCTTTTCACTCTTGCATATTGCATAATCTTTATGTGCCTCTTTTTGGTAAAGAGAAAAAGCCTTATTCTCCAATATGTTACATATCCTTACAGTTGTGTTACTTTGTACTTGTGTAGGTGAGACCTGCTGGATAAAGAAGCAAGATGTCAAGTGGTAAAATAAACAAATACTAATAATGCATACTATTTACCAAAAAACATAGTTTAGCTACTGTACACAACACTCTAACAAGCATTCAGGTTTGAAGCAATACAGTGTTGTATTATAAATGTAAAAAATTACATTTTATGATTTGAAACAGTCATTGAAAATGTAAATGTGCTTACCAGTATTGCTGTAATGTTGCAGTTTTATGTAAATCTTTCATGCTCATTGGTCAAAGATTTCTACCTATTTTTGATGGATTGAAAATTAGATTACATAAGTGAGGCTTTCTTTCTTGTGAACAAGAAACAAGTGGAGTCAGGCAACTGTTCTAGCCAACTTTTTTTGTCAAGCTTTAACATAAGTGCAGGAATGTAGCCACAATGGATAATCCATTGTTTAGGACCAGTGTTGGTCTTGACAGTCAAGTCATGTTCCATAACTAAATTTAATTCTGTTCTAGCAGTTTACTTTTCACTTTTTTCTTTTAAGCAGTCACTCAGTAATATATCGGCTTATTCTGTAGTGAGAATAAGGTACAAAATGCATTTGAGTAATTCCTACCATCTTGGTATAAAAGAGTCAGTCCTAGAGTTTTGTCAGCCTTTACACTAATATAATTACAGTAGTGAGCTCAAATTTGTGTTAGAAATGTGTAAATTTAGTGACCCATTTAATTCAGTGTGCAGTACTCCAGACTGACCAGGGCTCAACTGTGTTGCTTCTACATTCTGATAGAGTACTATACACAGCTTGGAGCAAAGCTAAAATAGTGAGTGCTTAATGATGGTGTTGCTCCTCCTATGTATTACACACCCAGTATCAGTACCAATACCGTTAAAGGTAAAATTCTAAGAAGAAATTAGGAAAGTTTATGTTGCTAATTTTAACTTTTTTAAAACAAAAAATAATTGAAACACTAGTGTGAGAAGCAGAATAGATAAATATAATGGGCAAAGATATTTGGATTAATAACACCACAAAATTTTAAATAAATGTAAAGATTGCTATTCTGTAATTAGTTCTCAGTTTTTAGTACATTCTACTCAAGTGACACAAATTTTAAGCAGTTGTTGATGCTGCTGATCTTGGCACGTACCTAGAAATAGGTATTTTGCTTTTTGCATGTTCTGTAAAGTGTTGAAGTGATAACATTTGCATTTACACATCAATATTGCACAAATTGATTTTTTTATTACAGTGTATATTCATATTTGGTTGCCTTTATAAAGACAGAAACAATAACATTGTGTGCTGTCACTGAAACCCAGAACTGTTACAGTGTATTGCACAACAATAAAATACCATTAATTATTTAAGAGCATAGAGGGTGTAATAGGTAGTCTACAGCACTCACATTGTATCTTGTTTTAAAATGAGCTTTTTACATTAGGTGAAATTCTGTGATCGACATTCTCTATAATCCAAAGCTGTTTTCCCATTATGTTGGAATTTTTTAATAAGTGTATACAAAAGATGCAGCATAGAAAAAAGATCTGTGTTGAAAGCTGAAGTTCTGTGGTGAGAGATGTGACAACTTCCATCTTTCTGGGTAAGGGTACTATAGTAACCTTTTTCCTAGGTTAGGTGAAGACCACCTGCAGAATTCTTTATTACCCATGAAACATTTTCTGTTGTTGAATTGATTTTCTTAGTAATGGCTAAATATATACTATGAAAAAACACTATTTAAAACCTGTGAGGTTTCGTTTTTTACATTGCCATCTGTAAATGTTGAAAAGATGTATTTGTTGATGGATCCAAAAATGTTTTGACCTACCTGAACATTAACATTACCTAGGAAATTTCACCAGTAGAGGGTTTTGCAAGTGTTTAGAATTCTAATCTCTGGGTTTCTTAAAGCAGTTTTGCTTTTTATTTTAACTCCTGGAATGCATTTCTGTTAAAGCCTTTCTGTAAAAATATTTTTCATTAAATACAGCAATGGAAAAGATAAATGAGTGATAAATGAATGTCTTCATGCACATATGAACAAAAAGCACTTTTTATAGTGGATATTTGTTTTAATAGATTGTCTTTTCTTATCAGTGACTATTGTATGCTATGCTTCATGATCAGAAAGAAGTATTTTTAAAAAATACAGGGCACATCACATGGCTGATGTTTTGCTATTATGAAAGTCGCCTTATGGCTGATGTTTACCAGGGCAATTTGTATGCTGTTTACATTGAAAGGCAAGTTTGATCTCTTGTTTCAGAATAATTAAAATACTGATTAAAAAAATTACAAGAAAATACTTTCCATAATTTTGTTGTCAACTCCTTATTAATTTAATATCTACAACCCTTTAAAAAAAAAAAAAAAAAAAAAAGCCATTAAGACCTTTCAGGAAACAAAAATGTCACAATGCATTATATAAGATGCTCCCCGGACACCCATTTTGGTATATGCTCTTCAACTCATGCACCTATATGTCACAGCTCTCTATGTAATCTAATTTTTACTATAGACTATAAATGTTATACAGACTGTTTTCATCTTTGTAATAGTGTCAAAAATAAAGCAACTGTTGTACAGTTCATGTGTTGTGCATGGTGGTATGTTATGGTGTTTTCATTTAGGGTACAAATAAGTAAAATTGTATTTTGTTGGTGCGTCAAGGTACTGATGTCTTTAATTAGTTGCACTACTCATACAGTATTATATGCACATTTTCCTCTGGCTAGAAATGAAACATGTTTAGAAAAAGAAAATGTGGAGGGAGATGAATTCTACAGCAGTAATTATGTGGCAGTAAGAGAAAAAGGCTCCTGGAAGAGAGCCAATGTGGCAGGAGTGGCGACACTGAAGAATCTGCACTGGTGTTGGCACCATATCACATTCATTTTATTTAATAATTTGTGGCACGTAACAAAAGTGTGTTCTTTTGTTTTCCATTTTTTATTTTGTATGAACTTTGATGTATGGTGTTTTTGTTTTCATTTAGTGAAGCTAACTGAAGTTACAGTGCCATTGTCAACAAGGATGCATGCAGATTCTTTCTTTTGCCCATTTTCTTGTAAAACTGATTTGCTTTATTGTTGTGTCCCTTTGAGTATGTACACAGCATCTGTAAAACAAACTACATCTGATTATCAGAACAAGTCTAATTTGTCTTTGCTTGTATGCAGCTTCTGGTTTTATTGACAGACAAATGTCCAGAGTGTGGAATGCATGCGTGTGTTGATCATTCTGGTTGTAGAATTTGTAGGATTTGCTACATCAGTATGTGGGGGTTTGTTTCTAAAACTAGTAATAATAAAATTTGTTTATATAGCACCCTGCCTATGCCTAAGGTGTTTAAAACAAAATGATACAAATAGTTTCTGCATAGAACAAATACAGGATATACAAAAGCATTTAATATAATAAAGATTAATACTAAAAGAAATGCCTGACCAAATTGCATAAATTTATGATATAATACAAACATCATCCTGAGCATCTGGACAGCGGGGTAGGTTAAGGTAAAAGCCTTTCTGAACAGATAAGTTTTAAGTTGTTTTTTAAAAGAATGAATTGAGGCAACTGATTTCATTAATTTTTGGGAGCTCATTCCAAAGTTTGGGCGCCCTGTCACCCACAGAGTGCAGGTTAGTGTGGGGCACAACAAGATTGCCAGAATCAGAGGACCTGACCTTAGTGGCTGAACAAGAGCATAGCGATGGACTGATGTAGTCCGGTGCATGGCCATTTAAAGTTTTTTAGGTTATTGGTAGAATTTTGTACAGTATATTATAAGACACTGGGATCAAAGCAGGATGGGTGTGATGGGCTTGCTGTTGCTGCTTTGTGTAAGGTTTATTGCAGCAAAGTTTTGAATTAATGGAGATGTGATCCAAGATTTGAATGGTCACCTGCCAGTAGGGAGTTGCAATAATCAAAGGTGGGATGTGATCAAAGCATGGACAAGTTTCTCAGCATTAGAAAAGGGGAGAAATGAGCAAACCAGCAAGAGTGACTCATTTTCTTAAGCTGTGCTTTAGTAACAATTTGCCAGTTTTTAATTTCACGGAAGCTAGTTGTAAGCTGAGAAAGTTCTGATGAAATTTCACTTTTAACAATGAAATAAGAGTTGAATGTTATCTGCGTAAAAATGATAACCCAGTCCAAAGCTACAAATGATACGGCCAAGGGGAAGCATGTGGATACAGAAGAGCAGAGGGACGAGGACTGAGCCCTGAGGAACCCCTTGAGTGACCGGCACTGAGCTGGATCTGCTGTTGCCAACACTAACAGACTCCTGCCTGTCACTCAGATAGGACTTAAACCATAGGAGCACAGTACAAGAGATACCCACTGTGTTCTCCATTCTGGACAGTAGAATGTCCTGTCTGACAATGTCAAAACCAGGACTAAGATCTAACAGAATTAATATGCTGGTTTGTCCAGAGTCTGCTGCCATAAGCAAATCATTAGTTACCCGAAGCAGAGAAGTTTCACAACTGTGCTGTGCTCTGAACCCAGACTGAAAGGTTTCCATCATATTATTAGGAGTTAGGTAGTTGGTGGATTAGGAGGCTACAACACGTTCAAGAACTTTTGACAGAAAAGGTAACTGAGAGGGAGGCTGAAAATTGATAAGACTTTCCACATCAAGACCAGACTTTTTTTAAGCACTGTGCTTACATAAGCGATGTTAAAAGTGTCTGGCATAAAGCTGTTGTCAAGGAATGTGTTTATTGTTGTAACATTCGGTATTATGCATGAAGGCAGTATTTAAGAAGTGTGGTGGGTATGGGGTAAAGTACACAAGTAGTTGGCCTCATCTTATAAAGCAGGTCATTAACAAATGCAGATGTGACTTGTAAAAATGTAGTAATGGAGTGGGACAGGGAAAGATCTAAATGGATGATAGATTTATGTTAGTTGAATTATTAGATCTTTAATTTTATTATGGAAAAATTGGAGGAATTTTTCACAGGCTTCAGTAGAGGAGGTAATTGGGCCAGATGCAGGTTGAAGTAGTTTAACTACAGAGAGCAAAACCTTTGGGTCATCATGGCCACTTTCTATTATTCTACCTAAATGTGTGATCTTAGTTGCTGTTAGTGCATCTCTGGAAGACCCTTTGAGGATCACAGATATCTTGGATTTGCAAAGTGAGGCCAGTCTTATGTGACATTCTCTCAAGGTGTCAGCCTCTTGCTTTCATAGACCATAATTCTGAATGATACCATGAAGCCGAACACTTAAAGGAAGCTTGCTTATGTTTTAATGGAGTCGTTTTATCTAGTGCTGATTGAAGGGTTGAGTTATACTGGTCAACAGGACTGTCTAGCATTGATGGGACAGGGGAAAACAGAAAAAGATCAGAAATTGATTCAGCAAGGATAGAGGGACAGATATTTTTAAGGTTTCTGAAAAAAATTTGACATTTACAGGTAAGAGGAGGGAGAGGTAATGAAATAGTGAAAAGAACTGCTTTAGGGTAAGGGTGTCCCAGATCACTACTTTAAATGTTGCAGACAGATAAGCAAGTTGTGCAGATCAGGTCCAATATATGACCAGCAGAGTTTGTTGGAAAATTATAAAGTTGCAGCAAGTCAGTCCAGTAAGTACCGGAATTCATTCCTTAGTTGACATGTAGGAATGTCAATATGGGAAATGTATGAATATGAAATCGCCATAAAGAATGACTCTCTGGGAGAGAGAACTGAAGTAGATTAAAAGATCAATCAGTTCAGATAAGAAAGACCCATTGTATTTTGGGGTACGATAAACAACAATATGTAAGACTGGACAAGTTTTTGTTATTAATTTAAGAGCCAGCCACTCAAAAGACAATCAACAGTCAAATGGGACTCTTTTGATGTTTAACTCTGATCTAGCAATTACTGTGACCCCCCCACCTTGTCTTGTGCTATGAGCATCTGAGAAGTAAACGTATCTCGATGGTGGCATCTCCATGAAAGATGTAAAGTTGCTCAGTTTTTGCCAGGTTTCTGTTATGCATATCACATCAAGGTTGGAGTCTGCAATAAATTCTGATCGTACCAATGCTTTGCCATGAAGAGAGCTCGAGTTAAACATTGCAGTATTCGCTGATAAGGAATTGTTTTGCACAGATCCATAGACATAGGTTATTTTAGCATATTGAGAATTTGGCACACTGACACGAGTCATGAGTAGGTTGGCATATTCATTCATTTGCAGCCTGGTGGTGATGACAACCTGACCCATGATGTAAATATTTTGGGGCCGCACAATGCCAGAGTCTTTTAAGACTTTCCAGTCTGACCATTTTTCTCTGAACAAACTATTTAATATGAAGAAGTCTGTCACAAGAATATTTCAGTATAGTATAGAACAATACTTACCTGATAGTAACAGAGATATGGAGCAGTACATCAGAGAAGGTGAGATGGGCGATGATAGTGAAGCAGCAAAAAAATCCAGAAGCATAGTAGTAGATAATACAAGATGCACATGAAAGATAGCTACCAGAATCCAGAGGTTCCAGCATACAACCACACACATAAAGTGCAGGGTATTACAGACGTGATCGCCCTAAAGCTGCAAGCCAGGTGGCTGCACCCATCAGATCACTTCTCGGTCATTCCCAGTTGAAGCACCTACAAAAGCAATCAACATCAATCCAGCATGTCCATTATAATCAAGGAGACAGAATATCCCCAGATCTCTAAGGTACAGAGAAAAAATGTTTGTAGATCAAGCATCAGGCAGGAGTGTGCAATCAAAAGAAAGTCTCGCCCAGTGAACCACAGAAGGATTCAGTTGTCCCTGAGGCTGCAAACCCCATTAAGGCAAAATCCATAAACATAAATCCAAAATCAATGATGTTCGAGTGGATTGCATCCATAAACTATACATACAATAAAAGAAAATGAAAGAAGTGCAAAAAGTGCAAGGTTAACATGAATTTTATTGAAAAGTGGGAGGAGTGGCAGCAACATGCATGTGTCAGGTGACAGAGAGAAATTGAAGTAATTCAGTCTTGATTCAAAGGCAGTTGCAAGGCCTCCAGTAAGCAGAAATGTAAAAAATATTATTACAGTACTTTGTACTTATCCAAGGGGGTGCATTTGTGCTAGAGATCGAGAGAGTGCAAAGCATACCAGTTGGCATTCGGAGGTTTAATCAGCAAGCAAGAGAAAGAGTAAAGTAATGTCACTATTATAAGGATATAGCATTTGAACGAAAAAAAAGCTGCAAAGTGAAGTGGTTTAAAGATTTGTCTGTTAGTGGGAGAATATATTCATAAATAAAATTCCTCAACTGTCAGAACTAAAGTAAGACCCTTAAGGGTCTGTGAAAGACTACAAGGTCACTGTGGGAAGTAAGGAGAGAAAAAAAAAGCTGGGAAAAGTCATCAAGATGTCTTAAAGGTAATTAATTGCATACAAAATCACAAAGTAGCATATAACAGTATGTGAGTAACAGTGGGCAAAGCCCCTTGGGTGTGTAGAAATGGTAGTAGCAATGGGAACAAGTGCTTATGGGAAGTTAGCTGGTGAAAACCAGATTACTGCAGTTCCAGGTAGTCTCATACTGTGTGTTAGATTCTTGGTGTGCAGTTGGGCAACCTTCTTACGTGTGTTTCTTGGCCAGAATTGGTGGTGGTTCAGTCATCATTTTCATGACACTGATGAGGGTAGCTTGCAAGTTCTGCAAGATGGATTTTAAAACTGGTAGGTGCTAAGGGGAGGATCAGAACTAACAACGTGGCCTTCTTGAAGGTTCTGCCTGTGCCATGTGGCCATCCAAGTACCCCAACAGGATCAGTTGAAATAAATGGCTTGCATTTTGGTGTAGAATAGAGGGGCACAGTTCTGAGACATTTGGAACAGATGTGGCCTGTACTTTTGAACCACTGATGGAGGACGGGGAAGGCACTAATTTACTGGCAAGGTGCATATGTAGGTGAGTTGAGGGCTACTTAAACTAGCAAAGGGGATAGTGGGAAAACAGTTTATGGTAGACTCGATATATTCGTTCATGTAAGGTAACAGACATGTAATACACTGAAATTTAAAACTACTAGCATACAGAAAGTAAGCAGACACGACCATTAATAAAATGCTTTCCTTAATGCTAGATGTACTAGAAATAAAACAAATAAATTGGAGTTACTCGTAGCTTCACATTAATTAATATGTTGCCCGAGAAAGAGACAGGAGGTTGGGAACATGTGCTGATAATGCGTTCCCGCTCCCACCACACAACGAACCACCTGCATTGGGACTCGAGTGCAGGGGGTGACACCTCAGCACCACAATGGGACAATTTGAGGGTTTTTACAGTGGCTGGAGTGCCAATCCTACCACCAACCCCCACATTTTCCCTGTAAGTTGGAGGACCTGCATGCAGGACTGGATGCAGATTAACGTCATACTCAGGACAGAGCAATTGACGGTTAAGGACCTTGCTCAAGGACCCTGAGCAGGAAAAGAAACATGACTGAATCCTAGAGAGTTGGAAAAGTATAATATAAATGGATATGTGTTATTTGGAAAAGACAACCAAACTGAAAGAGGTGGATGAACTGGTCACTTCCAATGTTTAACACTTTAATTCAGTAATGTCTGCTTCAAGTAGGAGGTGAGCCACAACTGAGGATGGATATTTGAGTTTGAAAAGAAAGATGCAAGCATTGAGGACTTGGAAAATGTGTTATGGGCTCGCAAATACAGATAGCAGTGTTAAGATACACTTTATAACAAAACCACAAAAACATTTAAATGGGCTTCACGTACCCAAGTGGTGCAGAATTTACATATTTAAATATTAATATAAGCTGTGAAAGTATGCATCTGCAAAGAAGGGTTGGGTTTGTATTAAATTTAACATTGATAAATATAGATGTACAAGTTCTCAGCAGCTAAGGTTAAACTGAAGTGAAATAATGTGATACGACAGGAGTGGGAATGAGAAAGACAACAAAGTCAAAAAAATGGGGAAAAAAAATAAGAAAGACAGAATCTGCACGAAAGCTGGACTGTATTATTGGGAACCAATGAAAGTAATTTGAGTTGCAATGACTTATGTGACAAAAAGTGCTTGTGATGAAATGTGTGAGTTGTGCAGAAAACTGCATGCAAATTGCACTTTAGCTGGTTGACAGAATATAACAGAAGCATCCACGAATGAATTTTATGGTAGAAGCTTGTAAAACTAGGTTTAAAACATGAAAAATAGTGTATTATCTTGTAAAAGTAACAGAAGTTCAGTATAGTTTTTTTTTTTTTTCTTTTTCTAGCTCTTCTATGTGTATGCTTCAACACCGACTATGAATTCTAAACATAATGCAAGGAAAAACATCTTCTTTTGATAAAAAATAAAAAAAGCTTTGTTATGTAAGTGAGTTTTAGGGCTACGGATGTAGGCTCTCAGGTGAGGAAAAGGAAGAGGAGCAGAGTGTGTGTGTGTGTTTGGAATGGGTAGTTGTAGAGAAAGTTAGTGTTAATACATAAGGACATACGTAAGAAGGTGACAAACCATAGGGGGCCATTTTGTCCATCAGGTTTGTTCAGTAAGCTAAGAGCTCATTTGTCCCAATGTCTTAGCCCAAGTGCTCCTCACTGCAGAATCATAAAGCCAGGGAGTGGAACCGTATCTCACTGAAGGGGTGTGGAAGAGTATATGTAAAAGAGCCTACAGTAATAAGAAAGAACTTGTTAAAGACTATCCTATCATTAGTTTGTTGTTATTAGTGATACAGTGCAACAATGCATTAATAATGTACTTATTTTGAAATACTGTACTGTACATTCTGTCTGAAAAAAGCAAAGCTTGTGTGCTGCAGGACTCTTTCCCACCTACTTGGCCGAGCAGTGATTCTAGTGAATATACTGAGACCTGAGCCCAATGCAGCCCTGATGATCATCTCTCTTAGCCTGATATTTGTGAAAAGTCAAGTGTCTATGTGGCATAGTGTGTTCCATGAACTTTTTGTATGAAGTGTTTCCTTAAATGCACTGGCCCTTAATTTCCACTTCTGCCACTATTACATTAAAAATCATCCATCCATCCATCCATCCATCCATCATCTAACCCGCTATATCCTAACTACAAGGTGACGGGTGTCTGCTGGAGCCAATCCCAGCCAACACACTGGCGTAGTCATCAGGATTCTCTGGCCGTCAATTTGGCAGAGGACCTAATTAAAAAATTCTGTGGACAGAGAACACCAAGAAGGCAGCGTCAGGACACACAGCAAAATCGCCAGAACCCTAATACCAAGTCCGTCATGGGGAAAAAGAAGCTCAAGCAGAGCGGCAGCCCAAGTGGAGGTCCTACATTCGCCAAGGTTGATGCTCGGGATGAGCTTCGGAGCGGCTGCATCGGGAAAGGCCTCCGGAGGAAGATAACTACAACAAGGTATGTGTAGGTGATCTAATTGATCATATCTTTAAGATATCTCATTTTGTCCCATGCACATACCTCGGAGAAGATCATCCGGAGGCTCTGCAGGAGGCAAGAGAAATTCCCGAAGACGGTAGTACTCTCTCGTTCGAGCCGACAAGCCAAAAGAAGGACTTCCACATGTCAGGTACCGGCGAGGAACACGTGGCCTGCCCCGGGGGACTCTGGGAAGGAGAAGGTCAGTGTACCGCTCTAGACGACTTCGCCCACAAGCTTTCCGAAGGGGAAGGGGGAGGCGAGCGAAGCACCGCTCACCCCACGAGAAGGTAAGGAGGGCTGGGAAATGGCTGGTCGGTCTGCCGACAAATTAATAAAGGCAGTTCACAGTCCGCCAAAGATGGCGACCCGGTCCTCAGCAAAACAGAACTCCGGTTCCTAGAAGCCTTCGCGCAACCCAAAAAAGCATGTGCCTGAAGCAGACATGCTCATTGGCTCCCGGCCAGATGGCAAGGCAAGTGATAGTTTAAGCCTGCATCCGGCCAAATTAACTAATGCTATTGATTTGCAGGAGCTGGAACAATTGATTCAACTTCTGAACAGTTTTGTACAGATGCTAACAACAATAAAGAAGATCATTGAGGAACTGGGAGCGAAAGCCAAAACGCCTTTGAGAAAGGTAAACGAGTACAGTAATCCCTCGCTATATCGCGCTTCGACTTTCGCGGCTTCACTCTATCGCGGATTTTATATGAAAGCATAACTAAATATATAACGCGGATTTTTCGCTGCTTCGCGGGTTCTGCGGACAATGTGTCTTTTTACTTCCTGTATATGCTTCCTCAGTTGGTTTGCCCAGTTGATTTCATACAAGGAACGCTATTGGCGGATGGCTGAGAAGCCAACCAATCAGAGCACGCAGTTAAGTTCTCCTGACTGAGAAGCTAACCAATCAGAGCACGCAGGAGCTATGCAGTGTTAACCAGGAAGTCTCATCTCGCTCATTCAGCATCAACGTGCTTCGCTGTGTAAAGAGTTGTGCTCTTTAGTGTTTCTCTTTGTGCATAGTCAAGCCCTTCATTATGGCTCCAAAACAATCTGCTACTGCTTCAGGTGCCGTGCCCAAGCGCAAGAAGAAGATGTTAACGATTGCCGAAAAGGTAAACGTTTTGGATTTGTTGAAGGCTACGATTCTTTTTATTTAAAAAGTAGGAAAGGAATATAAGATCTACGGCTGCAGCGTCCTTTTAACCAGGGTGCAAAACGAGTTGTAAGTGGATGTAATAAGGCAGTAGTCTGGATGGAATCTGCTTTAGGGATTTGGATTGAAGACTGCCAGAAGAAGAACAACGGCAGTGCTACACAATCGCCTGAAGTGGCTCCTTTACAAGGGCTGTAACGCTCTCCTTTGTTGTGCAGTAAAATTAAACTCATTGTTCTCGGACAAGTCATCGTGTCATTGTTGGTGAGTAACCATAATTAATTTTCTTCTTACAGTGCTTAGTACATGTATGTATGTTTAGTGTCACTGTACACACATTTACTGTATACTATTTTTCTTGCAATGTACGTATTTATTGCTGGTGACCTGTCTATCGTAATGGCTGTAACATATGTGATATCGGAGACACTCAATATCTTTAAAATAATATTTAGGTTTTACTGTATATAAACAGTGTGTGTTTATATACATAATTTCAATGAATCTTACCTAATATCTAAGAGAATACAAAGGGATTATGCTGTATAACGCTGCGGGGAATATTTATAAACAGTGCGGGAGAGTTTATAAGGGCTTAAAATATATAAAAACAACCATACAAACATATGGTTTCTACTTCGCAGATTTTCACCTATCGCGGGGGGGTCTGGAACGCAACCCCCGCGATGGAGGAGGGATTACTGTACCTGCGGCAGTTGGATTGAGAGCCTCCAGTATTAAATAATGTGGCGGTACATGTGAGTATTACCGGTACTGTACATAATAAAGGCACGCAGAGTGACACGGGCCCGTGGTTAATACATAGCAGGTGCAAAGTAGCTGCGAGCCCTACAAGGGAGTCAGGAACTTTGACTGAGTGGGAGGGGGAAGAACCGATCGTGCTGGAGCAGCTGAATAGTGCTGTCTCCTGGAACGATGTGGTTCTGAAGACGTCGCCATTGGTCATTTATAAAACGAAAGGGGTACAAACAGTAAAGGGGCTCTCTTTAACAAATAGAAAGACTCAGACTGTGGGAAAACCCCAGATTAAACAGGAGAGCCCAAAAGTGAAACGGTGGTCTCCTGACAAACTAGAAAAGGGAGCTGAAAGCTCAAGGGCGGCCGTGGAACCCTCCTCAGCGGAGAGAAGGGCAGAGCCAGAATTTCTGGAGTACTTCCTGTCTCGCTGAGGGATACAAACAGGGGGGCGGCGGCTGTGTTACGAATGCTGCCGGCCAGGCCATGTATGGCGAAGTTGTCCTAGGAGGACAGGGGATCAAAAGTATTATTTTTACAATGTTCCCCCTAGGTTCTCACGGGAGCTTTCACGACATTGCCAAGGCCCGACCAACGGATCCTCCTGGAGGAAGATGTCCCTCGCGGGGCTGGCCACTTCAAACCATGGTTCTTCGCTGGGGGGGGGAGTACTGTGGACTATGGCCGCCAGAGGGAGCCCTCCCTGCAACGTGGACTATGGAGTTTTAGTGCACAGCCCTGCTGGATAATGTCGGGGCCGCCAGGGGACGCTGCAGGGAGGCACAGAGACGTTTCTTTTCCAAACAGCCAGGAAGTATGTCCCGGTCACATGGACAGAAGAAATGATGTACTTCCGGATTGAAGAAAAGGAGTTTTCACCTGACCCAGAAGTGCTGGATAATCACATGGACTGAGGGATCAGAAGCACTTCCGGGTCATGAACTATAAAGGACTGTGGGAGATCCCAGACGGGTGAGCTGAGTCGGGTGGCAGGGTGACAATGAGTCTGGAAGTGGAGGATTGTTTATTGTATTAATTATTAATATAGTTTATGAGTATTGTGGAGTGTAGGGTGCTTTGTGTACATTATTATTGTCTGAAAAGAAATTATTGGACTTTTACCTGGTGTCTGGCATCTGGTCCGAGGGTTCAAGGGGACGACAGCGCCCCCTATGTATCACACCATTTATACCTGTGTGTATTTATCATGCACTATTGGGTTTAATTAAATACTTGGAAGGAAAGTAAAGAGAAAAAAAAGTGAAGGACTGAGAATTACTCATCCATTTTAGCTTTCAAATCATTTGGATGATTTAAGGAAAAAAATCTAGGATATGAGAATGACTTGACATGGCAGAGTTAAAGCACTAGAAAACCATTAAATTAAATTATTGACAAGGATTGGTTTTTAATTAAGCAACTGCAATGGAACAAAAACCTGCAGCCACTGCGGCCCTCCAGGTCTGACTTTGCCCACCCCTGGTTTACAGAGATTTCCTAACGATAGGGGGCAGCACTCTAAATACTGATTGGTTTGTTGTACCAAAACAATATTATCTTAAATTTATCAAAAGCCTCACCACACCCTGGCATTGAAAACATCTCACAACTGGTGTTTATGGTCATGGAAAACATAATGAAGACTTGAAATCTTCCAACTCACAGTAATGAACTATGAGTTAAACAATAAACTGTATAAGATAAAGTAGGTATTGAACTGCAGATACTTAATGCAATTTCAACTGCAAATATTACCCCTCAGATGGAGTGGCATAAAAACTAACACTCTTTAAACTGGCAGCAATCAGGACAGCTGGACTAGCAAAAGATTTCTAAACTGATAGGAGTGCAAACTTCTAGGTATAGATTGAAGCTCTGTATTGACATAAACTTTACATCACTAGCAATGTCTGAAGAAGCAACATTTGCCATTAGAAAATAACACAATTATGTAATGTAAACCTCCTAGTGGTTTTAAGATCAGTCTTTTTTATTGCATTAGTAATCCCACATGAATTGAAGCCTTTAAGTTTGAGATATATGCTACAGAAAAGATGAGCCACAACAAGAAGAGAACACAAGATGTCTGCAGACTGAAGAAAATTCTGACGCAGCTATGCACTCAGACTTGAAGGGACTCCTCCTCATCATGATCTGTATCTTTGGATAAGTATCTTTCAGTAAGGCTCTTTTCAAATACATTTCTTGCAATTGCAAGTTTTTATTGTTTGGTTGGATCAATGTTCAGAGGTCCTGGTGTGGATTAATGCCATATTTCCACAGGATTTAGTAGCTGAGAAGGGTCAACTTCTCATGTAGCAGCACAGAGAGCAGCGGGCACCTGCTGTAGAGAGTGGCACAGGTCTGAAGGCCTGAAGTCTGAAGGTTTGGTCTGCCTGTGCTGGCTAGTGAGTCCATTATTTAGACAGCTCTCCATGTGCAGGTAAAGAAATACACATGGCATGCTATAATGCAACTACATCTAGTATTCATACACATAGTATAGTTAATTATAACTACAGTATATAGCATAAGTAAACCAAAATAATGAATAAGGGAACTGCCACAATAATACACTTGAGGTATTGTAAAACGAGCACACAGTGTATGAGACTTCCATATTCTCAAAGGAGTTTGTGGGTGAGTAGAGATGTTTTCAACAGTAGCATCACAATGAGTGGGCACAATGGACCCCAGATGTTATGATTCCTTGTATTTCAAAATTTCCTATGCACCTATTTCAGATTCTATTTTTGTTCTTTTTAGTTTGCAATAAAAAAAAAATGTCTGTTTTTCTCACCCTTTTTTTAAGTGGGCGCCACCATGTTGAGTTGCTGTTGTTACAATGCAGTGTCAGTTGCTGCGTAGTCTGTCTCCAGAAATATTGTAATTAATGTAATCTACACAACAACATAAAAAGCGGTGCATCAGCATATCATAGTTTGAGTTTGTGGATGTTCTCTGAAAGCAATCTTATCTGTGTGTGTGTTTAGCTCTTGTACTTTAGATTACTTGGTTTCCGACTCTGCTTTGTTTCCTTACCATTATTCTTTGGTTAGGGTTTTAGTTGCAGCAATCGACAGGACATATCTCTAGTTTCAACTTAAGCTTCAACTTATTTTCCTCTCCCAGTCATCCCTGTTTCTCAATCTGTCCAAGGCGTAACAAGAGAAATGAAGAAGCACAGCAATCACTGATCTACTAAACTCTAGGACTTAAAAAATTGGCCCTCCGTAACATTATGGTCTCCAGGGAACTCCTGAGTTCCCTGACAACATCTGGAGAAGATTGCAGCTGCATTCATTCTGTTAAATTCCAAATTTGGGTTTTCCTAGAAAATACTGACATGGATTAAAGGCTGAATGATAATTTAATACAAGCTTAACATCAAATTATTATTTTTGTTGTGACTGGTTCATGTTTTGTTGTTATTCTGTCACTGTTATGGCCTTACAGCACTATTGCAGGCACAACTTCCTTTCCATAGTACATTTCCAACTCTAAACCTGGTTTATTTTTGGACTTAATGCTGCCTACTGGACACACACACTACTCTGTCTGCATATGGTCATCCTAAAGGTGACAGTCTCCCTTAGAAGATGGCACTGTATAGGCTCCTGTCATTCCACATATTTGTCCTGTCTCCTACTCTTGGCCCAATAAATCAACCCTTTTAGGGTGGGTGTCAGAAAAAGTCAACATAAAGGAGGGAAAGCCAAACATCTAGAAAAAGTTCCCTAGAATTTATGATTAATTTTTATCCTCTAGAAGGCAGAAAACACCGTAACACACTAAGTTGTGTGTAGTTCAGCCACTGATTTACCTTTAAGACTGCATCAAATATCATCAGAATCTCTTGTCATAAAATCTCTGCAGAAGATGTTTTGTATATTGCTGATGATTCAGATTGTTCCAGTTGAAGATTTTGAGCTGTCAGAAAAAAGTGCAAATTAGATTTCTACTGAAAGACAACATTGGTAGTGCAACACTCATTGCAAACAGTGCATGCAATTTGACTGATAACATAAAATTAAAAATTATCATGTATAGAGTGTCATAAATATATCAGTTATGATTTCCACAGAGTAGTAAAAAGAAAATTAAGATATTTGTCACAGAAAGTAAGCTATTCTGAAAGAAAAAAAGCTTAAAATAAGATAATCCCACATAAGAAAATCCCAAAAAATGAATATAACACTCTAAAACCTGTTTAATCCAAATTAGCCTTTATCCTTGGGATATAGGAGGTGGAGTAAGTGGGTATGAGAATCTAATGTTTGTAGTTCAAAATATTTGTTGACTTGCTTCTACTTAAATATTGGTTTATGGAAATCATTCAGTGAGTCAGATTGTCCAAAAGTGCACCCTCAATTTCAGGACCAATAATGGAGCATAAAAAACCTTAATAATCAAATGGAGGTCCAGGAAACTGTGAGGTAGTAGTATGATTAATATTGCATTATAAGTCCCCAAGAAATGTGGTTCCTCCTCCAAAGAAGAAAGAACTCTCTTCTTTGTTCCTCCTTTCTGTAATTAAGACCCACACTCTCAGATATGTTTGTTACTTCCTGCTACCTTGACTGCATCAGCTCCAAAGTCATTACATTGGCCTTACCAACATGGAAAAAGATAAAGGTCAGTAGAAGATCTAAATGTCATCCACAGGACTAAGAAATTCTTCTTTTTAAGAAGACTCATCCTTTTCTGCACTTTCCTGAAGAGTGGTGTGCTCAACACAGCGATGAACGAGTTCAAATAAGAAAAAGACTGTGGCTGTCATCAGAGACTAGAGCAATTGTACCAATTAGACAAAAGTGACACCTGCACACCACAAAGAATGAAAGTGTGCTGCTCAGGGAAGAAGCGGTAGGAATTTCCTTAAAATGCCAGAGGGCAAGCAAGCCAGAAGACAGCACATTTGTCAATCGCATGGCAGAAAGGCAGACCATGTTCTGAACCAGTGAAGCTGGCTTTGTGTTACCCTATTAAACACTACCCATTTCCATTTCGTTAACAGTAGTCAAGTTAGACTGGTAATAGGATTTGAGCTAGCTAGCCTTTTAACACTATGCAGGTCACAATGGGGAAGAGACGGCTTGGTGATGGCTTAGGGCCACCATAGTCTGAAGTCAATGTAGTCAAAGCAAATGATTCTGGTGTGCTCTCCTATTATTAAAAATATAGTATTCCAAAAGTCAGCTCTCACAGGACTATATACGCCAGTCAGCAAAAACATTAAAACCACTGACTGATTAAGTGAACAATATTGATAATCTGGTTATACTGTTACTTGTCAAAGGGTGGAATATATTAGGCAGAAAGTGAATAATGATATACTGGAGGGAGTAAAAATGTGCAAGCGTAAAAATCTGAGCAACTCTGACAAGGGCCAAATTGTGATGGCTGGATGACTAGGTCAGAGCATCTCCAAAATAGCTGGTTTTGTGGTGTGTTCCCAGAATGCAGTAGTTAGTACCTATCAAAAATGGTCCAAAATAGGACAACTGGTGAACTGGCGACATGGTCATGGGCACCCAAGGCTTATTGGTGCATGTAGGGATTGAAAGCTAGCCCGCCAGATCAAAACCCACAGAGGAGCTGCTGTAGCACAAATTACTGAAAAAATTAATTTATTATTAATTCATTTTTATTAATGAAAAAGGTGTCATAATATGCAGTGCATTGCACAGTGCTCCATGGCCACAGACTGGTCAGAGTGCCATTGCTGACCTCTTCTCTGAGCAATCTTCTGCTGGGAAACCTTGAGTCCTGGCATTCATGTAGATGTTACTGTGACACGTACCACCTACCTAACAATTGTTACAGACCACATATGCCTCGCCATGGCAAAAGCACTCCCTGATGCCTGTGGGTTCATCCAGCAGGATAATGTGCCTTGCCACACTGCAAAAATTGTTCAGGAATGGTTAGCAGGAACATGACAAAGAGTTGAAAGTGTTGACTTACCTTCCAAATTCCCCAGATCTCAGGCTGATCTTAGTATCCGTGGGATGTGCAGAATAAAAATAAGTCAGATCTATGGAGGTCTTACTTTGCAACTGACAGGACTCACAGGACCTACTGTACACAGTATTAGGCAGGTAGTTTTCGTGTTGTGGATGATTGCTGTATTTACAGATTTATTGTCATATGGACACAGTACAGGTAAATTCTTACTTGCATGTGCTAATCAACATGCAACACACTGTGTATCTTCAGCATTTTAGCATATCCAAGAGAGTATCACATGCTGTATGTGGACCATCTTCAAGGTAACACTGGGATTTAGATAGATAGATAGATAGATAGATAGATAGATAGATAGATAGATAGATAGATAGATACTTTATTAATCCCAAGGGAAAATTCACATACTCCAGCAGCAGCATACTGATAAAAAACAATATTAAATTAAAGATTGATAAAAATGCAGGTAAAACAGACAATAACTTTGTATAATGTTAATCTTTACCTAACCTTTTTAACTGCGTGTGGGTGGCGACTGGCCGGGATGGTGAATGAGCAGTTACACTCTTCTTGCCCACGTTTTTGGTAAATATTTTAATGAAATAATGGGGCAACAATAATAACGAAAAAAATCAAACGATGCATAACAATATTAATAGCACCAAAATGCTGCCCTATGACCAGACTGTGGCGCTATTTTTTTTTTTGGCGCAGATTCAGAATATGAGGAAGTCGATGCGGAATGAACGCTGGGTGAAACTATAAAACAGTAATTTGTGGACAGAGTGATTAGAAATACCAGTGGATTGGTTTACAGTTAAAGCCCGCAAAGCAAATTAAAAGTTGAATGCGCAATATAATTAATAGTTTTGCCACGTTAATTCTATTTCAACTACATTACCAGAAATACGGCTATAGTGAAAAAAATATATCACTAGGGTTTCCAGGGTGCAGTAAAATCTGTATGCTACTGCAACCCCACACCCAAACACGGACGCCCATGCATTCAGTGTACTGATACCAAACACGGGATGCCAGGCATCTGCCTGCCCTGAGCCATCCATATTACAAATTGGCCCATAATATTGTGAGGCGTGGGAAATCTTTGCAAAAGGGGAGCTTTAAGGAATAGTATAATGGGGACTGCAAAGGATACAATTACTGGATAATAAAAGACAGTTTGAGAACATTAACTTATCACATTGCCCTAACACCAGGGGCAACAGCAGAGAAACCATCTGGATAAAGAAACATACAGCTCTCTTGTTTCTCCAGTACAACTGGATAAATGTTTAGACATTAAGGGTCAGGTTATATGCCGTTGCTACTACTTATACGAGGGACGTTCAAAAAGTTCACGCACTTTTATATTTTCGTTGGAAACAGTGAATGCGGGATGAGTAGTAATTGGGCATTAAAAAATTGGTACGACGCTGGGAAAATTGCATCGCAAACGAAGGTAGCTATGTAGAAAAGTGATGTAATTTGTTTTTGAAATCCATAATAAATAGAGTTAAAAAGTGCAGAAACCTTTTGAACGTCCCTCGTAATTGCAACAACATACTGCCTCGTGAATGTTTGATTAGCATTACTGATTGTTTCGTTTTGGTTGATATTTGCCTTTGTATTCAGGCTCTTTCTGGGTGATTATTTTAACAGATGCTCAATAATATTCTTTCTTGAGCAGAATATTAATAAAATTTGGAATGGGATGTTTTTCAGATTTCATTGCTAAAGCTCGGATTCGACCTATTTACTTACATAATGCTAGAGTTTGCACTTCTCGTGTCTAGTTAAGTCTGCTTGTATCAATTTTCTTTGTATTGTTAGTTGAAGTCTCACAGTAAGGCTGGGGTTTGTGTGGTATGTCAGTGTCTATGTTGCACAGTGGTACCTCGCTTGTTTTTAGAGGTTTCCTGAAACCCTCAAGCCTAAACGTCTTCCTGTCCCTGTAATAAAAATAAAAATAGAAACCCACTGTAACGGATCATCATTTTAAAGGCATTGATAGCTTAAAAAACGCAGCGTTGAACGCTAAAAGCGTGACAAGATCGGTTGTTTTAAAGCAAAAGCTATAAGGCAAAAGCAGAAATTTACTATATTGACAATTTCAGTGGGAGCCGATTTATTGACAACGAAACACTGAACTGATCTGATCGTTTATTTTTGCTGAAAGTGTGCCACTAAATTATTCAACATTCTTTTTCATTTTTGACATCGGATATTTGAACTGTCCAATAAGAAACTGACCATGCTGCATGTTTAATGAGACTCACTTTATCACAATTGATTTACTAAAGATCAGATCAAATTCATGCAGGGATTCAGGAACCTCCAAAGGGGTCACAAACTTTCTTTTTTCTCGCCATTGTAATTATATTAACTGCTTTTTAGGTTTCCTTGCTTCATTGGTTTTTCACGTTATAATACAGCATATGTAATTATTTACACGCATTTACATTTAGCACGAAACGTGACACATTCCAGTATACATCTTACCTCAATAGACTGGTTGTACAGGTGAAACTTGCGAGCAGCGCCGTGCTACTGCCTAGCATCTCCTTTGCACTCCTCCGCGTGGTGTTTGTGCTTCTTCTCGCATACGTTCGTTCCACAGGCTATTGAGGTTAACTGAACTGACCTGATGTCAAATTGGCACACCTTTTAAGGTGGGTTACTCTTTTGCTACAGGTGTGCCAATGGCATCCCGAGACCATCAATTAATAGGTTTCAAAGACAGATGAATGGATGGGTGAACTTTGTTTCGCAACCCCTCACCTCACGTATTGCCCAGACCGCACTTACCTTTCGTAGAACACAAATTCGTTACGCCATTCATCCTCACTATCCGCATGAGTCCTACTGGACGTCGTTGTTTTCACGCTGTTACGGAAGGTGTTTCATTTCTAGGCCCTTTTACAGTCAGTGAAGTGGACGCGCGTTGTCTTCGTCAGGTCGGAGCCACGTGCTCTGCGCTCTGCTCTCCCGCTCTATTGGACCGCTTCAATGTGCGCAGCCCCGCTGAAATGAACGCCCACGCGCTTTAAATCACACCGCCTTACGTACAGAAAGACTTTTGAGAGTTTAGAACACCGACACAATAAACCGTAAACTCTTTGAGTTCAGCTTTTTTTTCTATTTTCATGAAGTTTTAGTTAATGTCACATTCAAGGTGTTCCAATCACATGTCAGTCTTTTTAGTGATGCTGCTTTTGATTTTAGTGGCAATTGGTGAGTACTGCTTTTATAATATGTCTTGTACCGAACTTATTTTCCTGTTATTATGAATAATTAAAAGTTGCTGTTGGTCGTAAAACCTTTCTCAGCAAGAAAAAATGTAAAAGTAACAATTATAGATTATATGATTTTTGATAGAGATTACAAACCTCACAATATTTATTACATCAGATTAGGTCAATGTGTAGTTGAAGCGTCATTTTAAGTGAATGGTTTATATATATAATTCTGTGTCTCGAAGAAGTGTTTTTAAATATGCATTGATAACTTGTACTTTTACAAATAACTGAAGACGTTTTGATTTTTTTTCGCCGACTCGCACCGATTTTGCCAGTCTGGGTGACCCTGGACGGGTTGCTTTGTTCATTTGAATTTAGGCTCTCCGAGAGCTCAGATGAGGCCCCCTCATTTTTAAGCAACAAGAGGAAAATACTTAGATGTAATAAATAACATGCACTAACACTTGTTTCTCGTAGAACTATTGCTTGACAAAGAACCACTTCATTCTGGGAAGATTTTTTTGCATATAAAACTGAGCATAATTCAAAAACTAATTAATGGACAGTGGGCTACTTTTATTTATACAGTTTCAAAGTACTTCGTGTCTTTATGTAGTTATTATGAAATTGGTAAACTTTTTAATTTGCATTTTACCTGAGATCTGACGCCCTGCGTCGGCACTTTAACGAAATAACACAAAAATAAATCGAATTGAATATAAAATTGTTTCTTTGTGGCTTTGAAAGGGTTACTTACATGTAGAAAAACAGAAACATTGAACATTGAATGTATGGTAGGCTACCTGGAGGGATACTAAAAGATCAAGAAAACCTAAACTTAGCCTGTGTTATATACAGCAAGCGTCATTTTAAAGTTAGGAACGCAGTGATATTTTACAACTATGCTATCATCTGCTCATGACTATTTGTGGATCCGGTTAACTGATCTAAATAAATACAAATTATTACTGGAACTTCCACGTGAATGGTTATATTGGCCACATATGGTTACCCTATGGCACCGCATAGAAAAACGGTGGCACCTTTATTTTTAATAGTGTAGAGCCTATTTAAACGCCACGAACCTGAACAGGCGAGCAGACCAGTTAGATGTGAAGCAGAAAATGCAATATACACTTACAATTTAAGTATTGAACCCAGCTGTGCAACATGGGTCTCACTATCTATCCAAATCTAGCAATTTCAGCTAATTGTCTGAAAAAGCAAAAATACTAATGAGATGGAGTTAGTAACAGCAGGTAGAAGGATCAAAGTCCACCTGTCTGTGACCTTGCAATGCTGAAATGCAGCTGCGAAATGTACTTGTTTTATGATTTCTTTATAAACAGACACATGGAGATCTTTGGGTGATGTTTGTCAGGAAGACTGTTTGCAGAATGGGCCAAACTGTCAGAGAAAAATTAATAATATTCCCAAAACCCACTTAATTCAATTCAGTGTCTGCAGGCAGATGTCCCGCCAGCATAGCCGCATTTGGACTGGGTGCCAGACCATCATGGGCCCACTCACACATAATTATAATCATCAAGTATCCTTAGATGCACATCTTTGGGATGTGGGAAGAAAGTCATGCTGATGGAGATCATGCAGAATTCATACAGATAAGGTACAGGATTCAAACTCAGGACACTGAAGACAGAAAGAAGATAACAATGAATTAGAAACTGAGCTCCAGAAATAACGAATTGCATACTAAAATATACCACTTCTTTATCAAAGAAACACACGTCCATTACTAGGATCATACGTGTGTTTTTAGTAGGAATGTGATTTACATTTGGTACTCGTTTTTTGCATAAATTTCATACTGAAGACGAAACCCTGCCATTCATTCTCTTCCTATATTGTCTCTCTATTCTTGAATAGTTTTCTCACCAGGGTTTATATTCCAGATAAGTCTGAAACAAATAGTAGTCTGATTTGGCAATCTCTCAACAAAATGCACTGCGTTTTTATTTAAATGTTATTTATATTCAGCTTTATGGCATTTTTCACTCAGTACAGATAACAATTGCTTTTCGTCTACATCAATGTAATTTAGCTTTAAGAAGTACTTTTTATTTTCTCTTGAACTTTGCAAAATAGACTTGTTTTTCTTGGAGTCGTTTTTGCCCACATTTTTCTAAATTGACAGTATGGCACAAAAGTGAATGCCCCAGTTTTCAACTTTGACAAGCTTTTTGTTTGACATGAAGTAACGGATTACCTGCCTTAATTCACTCGGTATTTAATGTTTACATTTATTTGTTTTAAATGGCACTTATGAATGTCTACACAAAGAGACCCACAAGATCAGAACACAGTCGTTGACTCGTTCAGGGTCACACGCTGAGTCAGAGGCGGGAACCAAACGGTTCACCTTTAGGGTTAGAATCCTACGATTTAGCGGTAACACCCCAGCGATCTAATGAAGCAGGAATGTCTATTTTATAAACACGTAGTTGAAATGTACGCACATCTATCACATTCTTTACTTCTCGGGTATATGTTTTTAATTGATACATCCCGGCATAGTTATTACATAATATGAATTTGGGGTTATTAATAGGCTGTTGTTTAGTTCATTTGTCGCAGTGTCTTTAGTTTAAGGACACACGTCCAGGATTGTTTTTTTTTTCCTTTGCTGTAGAGATGGGCTTCGGGTTCGCGACCCTGATTTGGGTTATGGGACATTAAAAAACGGACGGATTCTTCATTATTATGCAAAAACAGCAGCATTTTCATTAACCTACTTTTTAAGAATCAGTACAGAGAATATGATTATAATCAACTTCCATTGTCAGTTGTGCGGCATTCGTATTAGGCTAATTTAATTTAATATATGAATCTTCTGCCAGTAAAATGACGAAGATGTGACGTTAATGGACAAAAATCGTACTGGCGCATTCATTTGAGACGCAGAATTGAAAACACGATTACAACGTTTTTGTATGTGGAGTCGCGAAGACTTTCCATGAAAATCTGATTGAGCGCAAAACAGCTCCATTATAAATGCAATATTCAAGCGCTAAGAGCTATTAACACGCGCCTTTCGCTTCACTTGTATGGTATTCTTTGTTCACTCTGAAAGCTTCAGTAAAGGATTCAGTGCGAGGCAGGTGATTAACTCACAAAGGCTTTTGATTTATTAATAAATATGAAATAGAACATTTACAAAAGACTCCGTCTCAATTACTCTCAGTTGCTAACAATCTCTATTTTTCTGCTTGTGTAATTGCCTTGCCTATCTGGTTTCTAACAACTTATTTAAAATTTTAATTCACAATATACTACAATTTGCGCTTCTTCGTTTCTCGCTGTTTTTGACACATAACGTCACGACGGATAAAGCACCTCATCACTCTAGTCTACATTGTGTGGTTTTATTGTTAGCTCTTTCTTAATAGAATGGATTTCGTTCATTTAAATCCCCGCTGTAAAAAGAAGAATCGCATTTTTAAGGGAGTGATACAATTTTTTACTTTAACTTGTATGTAAAACACATTTTTGTACTATACTTTCTGTGAAATAATTACTTGAATACTTTTTTTTTTAAATATTAATAGCAAAGTTAAATTGTTCACTGAATAAAGGACCACAACAAACTCACAGTGGAAAGCGCCACCAGGGGAAACCTCAGAAGCAGTCCGCTTTACCCCAGCGCGTCTATCTGTGGAAATGAAGGCTCAGGTGAACTTGTGGGCGGGAATTCTGAGCTAAAGTCATGGAGTGGGCGGGGCGAAATAGGTCAGACTGGGCGCTGTTTTGCTTTGAGAAAAAATGAAGTTTATCTGTTGATCAAACTCAACAAATATTACAACAACTTCTCTTGACAAGTGTGCTGCCCTAGGCGTTGTCATTGTTTTTTAAACATGTCATCTTGATCATATTTAACAAAAAGGGTTATTGTATGAACTACAGTATATTACATAAGGGTTTATTCACCTATACAACTTGACAGCTTCTAC
>JANRMT010062813.1:96171304-96186852 GCA_026402145.1 Polypterus bichir lapradei
ATATTATTTACCACGGTATATGATTTTAAATTAGCTTGTTCCGGAAATGTGCGTATAGAATATGCTGAGGTAGTAAAGTCATAATGCGCGTATGCGCAAGTTGTCCTTTCCTGACCGACAGTTTGTTTTTACAGGTGGAATGACGGTTTTGTCTGGAGAGATCCCGGTTGAAGTTAAAGTCTCCGGAGAGGACGTGGCGCTGACCTGCAGAATACAAGCTAAAAAGGACCTCCTGCTATCCTTCTCGTATGTCAGCTGGTACCGACAGGCGCCAGACGGAGGCACCCACTACCTGACAGCTTTTAGCAAGCATTATCTCAGTTACAACAGATACTCCGGTGCAGTAAATTTACAAGAGGGGATATTCAGTTTAAACATTTCCGACGTTCAGAGAGCGGATTCCGGCATGTACTTCTGCATCGCGAGAGCAGCACTTAATTTTTTTCCTGGCACAAGTTCGAAATTAATCGTGACAGGTAAGTTTACCATAGGATTTCTGTCACTGAATGTTTTGGATCGATTGAAAGTATTTTTTACTGAAGTGTGTGTGTTTTCCCCGGCGGTACGACAGTCAGTGCCGCTGCCTCATCGCTCCAGAGCTGTAGATTCAAATCTTGGTCAGGCAAATGCTCGTATGACGTATGTACGTCTTGTGTGAAGGTTGATGTGTTATGCTACTTCATCTGAAAGTCGTGGAGTGTTCTTTCACTGACATCTCAAATAAACGTGTATTTGAAAAAGCCCACTGTAACCAACCGAAACAGGGAGAGGAACGTTACATAATATTGTCCAACTCGCTTAATCAAAAAACGGGCTGTGGGAGTCGGATATCATCCCGATACAGTTTTGCTCAAGGGAGGAACCGGCGTAGATGGGGCGCCAGTCCAGCACACACGCGGCTTGTCTGGACCACTCCAGACTTACCGGTCTGTCTAAACTTTCGGAGGAGGTCCCTGAAAAACTCTCGAAAAAGGAAACCAATTCCATCTAGACTGTGATGGGAGCGAGTTTCGAGCAGATGACTGCTGAACTGTGAGACAGCCGCGATAACCACCAGCTAGAGGTGATTAAGTACTACGGTCGTATGGCGCATTGAAGTAAATAAACCCAACCCCAAATTCAGTGTCAAAATCTCAACAGTTTTGGGAATATTTAAAAGTAGACAAAAGCAGGTACAGGCAATAAGGCCATCAATTGAAATCAAATTAGCTGCTTTCAAAAGTCTTCTCAAGAAAAGTATGTGCCGGCAGTCAGTTTTCCCCTGCGGTTGCACGGTTGTCAGTTCCTGAAAATATTTCCTTCCTAATGATATCCGAATGATACAGTTTTGGGCCTGTAGAAGACTGGGTAGGGTTCCCCTTGGACTTTTGCCGCTATCGACGACGTCTCAGTTGGGTATAGAAGGCCATTGATATTTAGCCGTTTGGGCGACGGCACGTAATCTTTAAAAACAGCACAAATATTCACACACCGAGAAATGAAACATTTTCAACGCATCCAAAAATTGACCAATTTGGCGTGAAAACCGCACATCTGGCAACCTTGGAGGCTGTGTGCTCACCTACAGCAGGCTGACAACCCAGTTACATCGGGCATGTGTTTTGCAGCGATATCTTCTGTGGTGGCCCGCATCTCCTTATAATCCACTATTAGAAAGAAATGATTGAAACAGTCTGAATGGCAGTCTGAATGGAGGCAAGGTAATATTCCATAGTTACGCTTTTTTGAGGATTGCAAACGCCAGTTCCTTTTTGTTATATTTGTATTTACTGCTATTAAAAGTAACCCTATCATTAATGTCGATTTAAAATTTAATTTTGGGACATAGTCATTTGAAAAGGCAGATGGTGTGACCAAATGGCTAATGTGCTGGGGGAAAAAGCATGGCCTTCTGTTTGCATGTCTCCTATCCCACTAACAGAGGCACTGTATATTGTGCAAATTGTAATCCGTATTTCAACCTAAATAAAAGAGTATATTGAAAGGGTGCAACATGAAAAAAGACAAAAATCTGCATGCTTTAAAGCCCAACATCCATTGCTGAAAATTAAAAATTGCTGTTTATATGTTTAAATGGCTCCAAAGGTTGGATAACATCCTAGACAGGGCACATTTTTGTGTATATGCATATGGACCCTGGGTAATTTAAATACTAAGCTTATGTTCAAAATGGTTAAATGGAAAAAAAAAACACCAAGCTGACAAAAATTTTTGTTAAGCACCAACACAAATTTTAAACTCCATAGCAGAAGCTGAATCCAGGAGATCAACTAGGGCAACAAACCAGTGGGACACCTGAAGCCCCTTTAAAGTTGTAAATTTCAAATACAGTATTGTTTATATGGATATCCAGAGTTTCTTAATTCCATGATATATAAAACAGTATTTTATTATTCCATTTGCTAACCTACTTATCCATTTGATGGCCAAATGGAGGCATTGGCTAAACCCAACAGGTTTTGGAGCAGGTCAGAAACCAACCCTACAGCATCAAAAAAACTATTTAAGATTTCTTATATTGCAGTGGTATTTTAGTATTTGATGAGGAAGTATATGTTATGAACAGCCTTGCTTCATTGCTTAAGTATTATGTTTGAAACAAAGAAAAGTTTGAACACACACTTTATAAAAGTCTCACCTAAAAAGTGAGCAATAGCAAGAACTATTTCCATACATTTTTACAAGTTTTTCTTTTCCAAAAGTCTGATTTGAGTAATTGAACCAGCTCAGCTCATTAAAGTTACTATTTCAGCAGAACATTTACATGGTGCAGTTTTATTTGAAAGTAAGTGCAAATGCTACTTCAAATGTTTTTATTCCTCCATTAGAAGGAAATGGTCATCAATTTTAAGTTTGATTACCATGAAAGACCTGCTTTTCACTAATTCTGTGCCAGACCAAAAATGGCACTGTGGTCTGTGTGCAATGTACGGTGAGCTTTGTAGCTACAGAACAGTAGAGGTGTCATGGGTTTTAAGCATCCTTGACACTTATGTTAGTTGTTGTAAAGTCTTTAATGAGGTAGAATGATCTGGAGGTTGGTCAGTGATCAGTGTAGAGTGTACCTCTACTCACAATTGGTTATGTGTGATTTGTTTTCCTAACATGATAAATGAAAAGTAAATGTTACAGGCCTTGGTTACCATTTAATTTGAACAAAGTGAATGGTTTTGTTAAGGATTACAATAATTAAAAAATTAAAAAAATATTTAGCATTAGTTGATGTTAATTGAGTGAATATTTGCATTAAGCTGCACCACATGAATATTGAAGTAACAAATTGTTAAGTGTGTGAGGTTCTTTATTACTGAAATCTATTTTTTATGTGGGGATTTTAATAAAAACCTTGCATTCATCCCACTCTTACTTAATTAAAAATTCTGATTCTGGTAGAAGTACTAGGGTGTTGTACCGTGTTAGCCATTATGAATGTAGGGAAAAGTCAAGCAAAATGACACCTTTTATTGGCTAACTAAAAAGATTACAATATGCAAGCTTTCAAGGCAACTCAGGCTCCTTCTTCAGGCAAGATGTAATGCCTGAAGAAGGGGTCTGAGTTGCCTTGAAAGCTTGCATATTGTAATCTTTTTTGTTAGCCAATAAAAGGTGATTCTGGCAGATGATACTATTCTTATTTTAGTAAATGAACATGTTTTGCCAAAGAAGCATTAGCTTGGTAGTAATTAAAAATTCACATGGGTAATATGCTATTTATTTATTTAATGTCCATAATATCAACAAGGAAATCCAGTCATTCTCATTGTATTACAAGTGTTGCAACAGTTCCTGTTGATGAACTCTTTGGAATATCTGACAGAAATATGATTTCTTGCAAAGTCCTCAGCCTCTATTCACATTTTAAAACTTTACCCCTCTAACAAGTTATTGCAGCATAGCACATTGGCTTGGGGTGGGTGTTGAGGCCCTAGTGGTCAGACTTGAGTTCACATTCTTGTTCAGTCAGCGGCGTCTGTATGGAGCTGGCACATTCTTCCTGTGTCTGTGTTGGCTTCTCTGGGTAGTCGGGTTTCCTACAATACAGCAAATACCTATTAGGTTAATCGGTAATTCTAAATTGTCCTTGTGTCAATGAGTGTGCAGTTGCTTTGCAACTGTGTCCAAAATTGGTATGATAAGCAACTTCAGGAAATGAACAGTGGTATTAATGTTAATTAATAATTTATTAAATTTACATTCTGTAGCTGATTTTCTGAAGGGAAAATTAGTTGTAAGCCAGCAACTGTGTTAAAGCAATGAAAAAAGTATATTGCTTGCATAACTGTAAACCTTCTCCACATTCATTTTCAATGGACACACTCTTTGTTGCAATACAATTTCAATTTTTAGGGCAAAGTCTAGAATCGTTATAAGAACTAAATAAATGGAATGAGCTTTGCCTGTTCTTTATTAATGACTGCTAATGGGGGTCATTTATCAGGGCTTACCGTTGTATCCAAACGTTTGGTATCTTTATTTATCTTTCTAATTGATTTAAATTCAGCTTCTCTTGTGGATTCTGAAAAAACCTCTTTGCTCTTCATTCTTGTGGCTTTCTGTGAAGTTTAGTGCTTGATCATTGATCCTTAGCAAGACGGTTTATCTAAATTTAGTATAGTCACATGTATGGCACACACACAGTATAATAAAATTGGTGTTTACTGTACTGTAGAGCTGAACTGACTTGGGAGAATCACTTGTTACTAAAGAAAGTGTCAAGTTATACATTGAAAGCAGTAAATGTAAAATTATGCAGAGTTATTTTGTAGGTTACTATTCATAGGCCATTGATAACAACAACATTCAGAAACATTTCAGGTGTTTAACAACAAATTTCAGGACCATTTCATGTATTTTGAAACATGTCAACAAAACAGCATATTATAAAGGTGAAATATACAGTCTGCACATTAGGGTATTGCCTATTACTGTCATTCCCTAAGAGTTTAGTTGTGTTCCATCTATTAGCTGCAGTTCAAATCCTTTTTGCTAGTGTCTGTTTTATAAAATGTTTGTAACATTTTTTGTATTTTACCATTCAGTGTATCTTCCTTTTATTTAAAGATCCTGCAGTGAAGCCAAGAGTCCAGATAATGTCTCCACATTGGGATGACAAAGCTCCAGATGAGGAAGATCACTTACTTCTCATTTGTCTGGTGACTGACGCCTTACCTTTAAAAGCCAAATTAATGTGGACAGTCTCTGGTCAAGAGCTTCATAATAGTACACTGGATGGTCATGAAGGGATAATAGCAGCAAATGGTAGTTATACATTTGTAAGTCACTGCAAGATTGACGCTATTCAGTATACAAAAGACATCAGATGTGCCTTACTTGATACCACTGGTGCTTTAATTGCAGAAACAATGTACAGACATAACCAAAATCCAGGTAAATAATTCCCAAAATTCTTTACTAACTGATTCTGCTATTCTTTGTATGCTTACTATACTGAGCTTTGGTATTCAAATATTTATAACACAGCCTGGGTTGTTATTTTGTGTGATTATATTGTACCAAGTTAAAGACACCTTGATTTCTCTATGTATAATTTAGTGGCTTCTCTTAAACAAATTCCATCTTACACTGAGTAGTTGACTCACAACAATATTTGTTTTCTATGCCTTCCAATATATTGTGGGTGAAGTTATTGCATAAAGTCACTTGCATAGAAAATTAAGTCTTTAGTCTCAAAGATGAAACTTCATATGATCTGTACTGCATTCATTTTCGATGGATCATAGCTTAATGAGGTTAATCCATGCTTATTTTCCAAATGCTTTAAATTATAAACATTGTTTTCTGTAACTTTAGTTTTAAAAATAAACAGTCAAGTAAAATGTTAAAGCATAATAAACTTAATAAAAATCTGATTACTTTTAAATTGTATTTAAATTTTCAGCCTTTCTTTGTTTTCTTTTGCCAAAGGAACTGTTCATCAATTAAATATACGTGAGCTTTGTGTATGTTTGGAGCTTCCTTCTTACAACTCTTATCTCCTTTCTGTCTGACAGAGTGTCTCCAGCAGATGGTGCTTTATGGATTACCAGGGGTTTTCCTTCTTTCACTGTTAATTGTAGTAGTCACATGTATTTACAGAAGGAGGAAGAAAAGAGGTATTTTTTTTAGGTTTTGTACATCTTTAAAAACATACGCAATTAACTTTCCTTTTTTTGACATTCTTAATAACTCATTTCAGACCGTGGGACTACTACTACAGTCTGTTACAAGCAGGAAAGTGCAAGACCAAGGAAGTGTCTGGAGAATTCGGTAAAGTAAAATAATAGATAAAAAGACTAATTAAAAATTCACTAAAAATCTGTAGAACAAAATCACAGATGGAACAAGATCTTTGAATAATTCTTAATAAAAAAAAAAAAAATTACCAGTTGAAATCCTGATTGAGGGCATAAAATTCCTATGCTGCAAGTACTGGCTTACTTGCAATAGCTCCCAGTTAGCAATACAATTCATTTTTATAATTTTGTTTGATACTTTAAGGAATTCAATTTGATATTACCTTAACTGCTTTTACTACAATCAGGAATCATTAATCCACAATAGCAAAGCCCTTCTGACAGTCCTTACTTCAGAACTTAAATTAAAAAAAAAAAAAGTGAACATTTTTGGAAAGGAAAATTAGGCCATGATGGTTGGAATCAGACCTGCAAACTCTTAAGTACATTTACAGAACACATTTAGCTGTGTGCTTTTCAGTGTTCCATTGTTTGTTCTGAAGCTGTTGACTTACAGAGCTATTTAAGTTTTTGAGGATATTTATAAACGTGTGTATGTTACTGACTAGTGACAATTGATTCAAGTTCATATATTGATAATGCCTAACAAACAGAATTCAAGTAGAACTTAAAAAACACAAAGAAATGTTTAAGGTTCTAGATAAATAAAATAGACTTAAGTTTATTATTCAGTTATTGTATTCCTTTAAAGGATGTTGGGTACCTTACATGCATCAGTAGTAGATGCAGATACCTTAGAGCAGGGTTACATATGTACTATGAGGCCTACAAGCTGCTTGTGATGCCATTAATTTTATTTGTGTGTTATTTTCTGCGTCATGCCATGCAATATAATTTTACAGTACCTTTGAAAAAGGTCCTTTCTGAATTAAAGTAAAAAGTTTAAAATAAGACTTTAATTGAAATTCTACACTATTTAACTAAATTCCTTAAAAATATTATCAGATTGAAAGAGATAAGGCAGTGACAGGCAGGGTGAATAGAAAGAGCCACAGTACAAGAACTAACATTAAGAGCTCCGACGTATTCTCCCACAGTAGTTCTGCTGAGTATTCGGTTTTGATTTTATAATTATCAGTGCTTACAGAAACACTGTAAATAGTAATTTGCAATACTGTATTTCTTACCTTCATTCCATCCATCCATTATCCAACCCGCTATTTCCTAACTACAGGGTCACAGGGGTCTGTTGGATCAAATCCCAGCCAACACAGGGCGCAAGGCAGGAAACAAACCCTGGACAGGGTGCCAGCCCACCGCAGACCTTTATTCCAAGTACAATAAAAAACACTGGAAACAGTCCTTTAACAAAAGTATAAAGTCAACATTTTGTAACGATTCAGAAGAAGTATCCTTACAAAGATGTAATAGTGAAACAAACAAGTATTATTTTGAGGCTTTAAGAATTTTTCCATCAATACTTTTTCAGAATAAATATACTTTTCTGACTATATGAAAAAAAGATTTATACAGTATAATCATAAAAACAATTATTGAACAATAATTGCATTTTCCTACCTCAACACTAAGCTAACTATTTCAAACAGGTAAAGTCCACATTTGACTAGTAATGGCATCGGGGAGCACTGAGTGATGTATTTTGATCATACGCTCATATATATGTAAGTTAGAGATTTGCTGTGTTCTGTACAAGAACTTAAACAAACAGTGTTCACAGACTGTTCAGTAGTTAATACACCATTGTTAGGTCAAGTGAGACGTATTCTGTCTTTTAAGGTAGAATAAACAACACTCCTGGTGGTTGTTTACATTTCAAAATATCACTCATTAATAAGTATAGCAGGATTGTTCTTGAAAAGAAGTAGCGGTATACAAGTATCTTTTACTCCAATACAATAATAAAGTATCTATCTGTCTATCTAATTTGCCCTTTTTAAAAGAGAACTCTTAGTGGTAATATGAAGTCTTTTTTAGACCAATTATTTGCATTCTGTTATTGTTAACATCACACTAATATAAAAAACACTTTAACAATTGGACACTTACTATATTTCCTGCCAGATAATGCTTTTTCAATTTTCCTTTCAGACTGAATATGCATCCCTAAATGTATGAAAACTACAAGACGTGCATTCTGGGTTTATGTGATTGCTATTTTAAGAGGATAATTCTGAAACAGAATAAGGAACTCGCATCAACATTCAAGGCTCAAAGTGATGAACCCCTTACATTATCTCTGTGGAGAGCGGGCCAGCATCATTAAACACACTGTGCTTAGTATAACCGAACAAATACCCTTTTCCTAACAACGCAATGCGGTCAGGCAGTCAGTATGGTATTTATGACAGACTTTGTAAAAGTCTATTAGCTTTGCACATCTGGACATTGCCATTTCTCCCCCCTTCTTTGCAAAACTGTTCAAGCTCTGTCAGGTTGCATGGGGATTAGGAGAGAACGGCATTTTCCAAGTCCAGCCACAAATTTTGAATTGGATTGGGAGCTGAACTCTGACACAGCCACTGCAGGAAATTAACGTTGTTGTTTTTAAGCCATTTTGTGTAGATTTGTTTTTATGCCTGAGTCCTTAGCTTGCTGGATGCTAATCTTCTCCCATTGCACAAGTTTTTTGTCGATTGTATCAGATTTTACTTGAGGATTTTCCTGAATTTTGCTGCATTCATTTTACCCTCACAAGCCTCCCAGGGCCTGCTACAGAGAAGTATCTCCACAGCATGATGCTGTGACCACCATGCTTCACTGTGTAGATAGTGTGCATTTTGGTTTATGACAAACATGGTGTTTAGAATGATGGCTAAAAAAGCTCAATTTTGTTCTCAGACCGTGGAACCATCTTCTAGCTAACTTCAGAGTCTCCCATTTGCCTTCTGACAAACTCTAGCCAAGATGTTGTGCATTTTTCTTCTCTTTACCGCTCTCCCATTTAACTGTGACTGGCAGCAGTTATAGCATGCACAGCCTGTCCAGTTTTACTACTATAGCTTGTAACTCGTTCAGAGTTTTCATAGGGCTGTTGGTGGCCTCCTACATTCATTTTCTTCTTGCACGATCACTCAGCTTTTGTGGACAGCTTTATCTCATTTACAGCTGCACCACACATACTCTTTCTATTTCTCAATGATTGCATCAACTGGACTCCATGGCATACTCAGTACCTTGGGAATGTTCTTGTCTCCTTCCCATGAATTCTACTTTTCAGGTACCTTTTCATGGAGTTGCTTGAAGTCTTCTTTTGTCCTCATTGTGTAGGTTAGGCCTTGATACAGACTCAACACAAGTTGGACCTTCCACATTCAGAAGTTCATTTATACCTAAACCAACTCTAACCCCAATAGCACAGACAGGTGGTCTCCATTGAACTAATTCTGCGACTTGTAAAACCAATCAGCTGTACCGGTGATGTCTTGGGAGTGTCAAATTAAAGGGGGTGAATCTTAAGGTGATCAAATATTTTGTGCTTTATGTTTGTAATTATTTTAGACCACTTTACAAAGATCTGTCTTCACATTGACATTAAAGAGTCTTTATCTGTTGATCAATGCCAAAAAAAAATTAAATTCACTGTTATTCAACATTGGAGAACAATAAAATGTGAAAATGTCTAAAGGCTGAATATTATTAATAGCACCAAATAAAGGTGTGCATTGGTCAATTCTATGTTGGTTTTTTAAGGTAATTCTTGTTGTGCATTATAATGTAATGTGATGATTGTCAATAATATTTAATTGAACAAGTTCAAATGTTTAAAAAATGTGTAGATTTTCAGATACCTGAAAGCTGTTGAAAAGAATGAAAACATAGACTATCAATAAATTGCAGAAATCTTTCATTTTTTGGTCTTAATTTAAAACTAGATGAAATACAAACATGGAATTAATAAATATAGTCCACTGTAACAAGTTCCTAAGCAAAACTACCCATTTGGCCCAGGCAGAGTACTGATGTGGCCCTACAGGCTCTCCGGCTGCTTGTGGATTACTTTGCCATGGCTGATGTCTGCTTTGCTACAGTGAGAGATGAAAAGTGCTCTTTAGAAATTTATTTTTTCAAATACAAGTTTCCAAAACAATCCATTCATAGATTTTAAGCCATCTCTTGTGACATTTTTATAAGAAGTTTTAAAGCATAAGAGAAGGTTAATCAAAAATCAATATTCTAGAGCCTGAGACCACAAAACTTTACAGATGCAAGAATAACTACAATGGCCCCTAAATATAGCTGTGGAAAATCACCCTTCATCTTCTTGACGTATTTACTTAAAATGTGCTACAGAAGTAGATGAATATGAAAGAAACCACAATGTTTTTAAGTCCACCTGAGATTGGCAGACAGTAAATAGAACTTTGACCACAGTGAGACTGTGCTGCAGCAGAAAAAAACAAAAAACAGAAATGTGGTCTACCTGCTTTGATGCCCTATTTGAACAAACTTTATTTTCACATCACCTAAAGTAAGTAGCGCTGTATTTTGTGATCGCAGATTTTTCAAAGATGGTTGGTCTGTCATAAACATGCAGTACAGTGCAGGATATCATAAACAGTGTGATCTGCAAAGGTATGCACCCACGCTGCACTATTACCTCATGCCATTTAAGCAATAAGAAACTTTGAAGCAGAACATTTCTTGGCCTGTTCAATTTACATGGTCTATTCCAACCTCCTGATCCTAAAAAAAACTTTTATACAATATTAGTATTTCCAGAAAATATTAATATTCTTGGCTAGTGTCTCTTCATTACAGTAACCATAAATTAGTGCAGGACAAATACAAAAGGATACCTGGTGATTTCTCCATATGAAGGTGCAAGGACATGACTTTAGGGGTAAACAGATCTTTTTCTGTAAGTTTCTTCACCAAAATTTGTAAAGTTACAAGGTTGTGGGCAATAAGGCATGTGAGCAAGATTAACAATACTTAACCAACTTTTGTTTATAAAACAATTTCTTCTCATTGCACATTGCCTTTTGGGTTACAAATCCTAGCTTACCATTCACAAAGTTAACAGTTTTTGCAAATGTTGTGTACAAAGTGGTAAGTGTGCCAAAGAACTTTAATTTATTTTATATTTAAGAGTACAACTTGACCTTCCACCCACAGAGTCTTGAAATGATTTTTTCTAATAAGATCAACATTTAAGAGATGCCACCTTATTAATACCTTAATTTCTAACCATGGATACCTTTTTGAGAGAGACAGAGACATGAATGTCATTGCCAAGGTAAGTAAACTGTCAACTCTTCCTATGAAGTCAGTAGACGGATTGGGAGAGCATGGGGGGTCATGAGATCGCTGGAAAGGGGTGTATGGCGCTCCCGATATCTGTGCAAAAGGACGAAAGTCCAAGTCTTTAGAACCCTGGTGCTTCCTGTCTTGCTAAAATGGTTGCGAGACATGGACGCTATCCAATATCCTTTGGTATTGTGTCTCTCCAGAAAATCCTTGGAATCGCTAGTTTGACTTTGTGTCGAATGAGCGGTTGCTCATGGAGTCCGTTATGGAGCATCAGTTGCAGCACTATGGCCATGTGGCGCGTTTCCCTGAGGGTGATCCAAGTCGTAAGATCCTCATTGTTGGGGACCCAAGTGGCTGGACCAGGCCAAGGGGTCGCCCACATAACACCTGGCAAAAGTCTGTTAATTATATCCAGCTTACATTTAGCCATTTCCTGTTGCACTACATACAGTGCATCCAGAAAGTATTCAAAACGCATCACTTTTTCCACATTTTGTTATGTTACAGCCTTATTCCAAAATGGATTAAATTCATTTTTTTCCTCAGAATTCTACACACAACACCCCATAATGACAACGTGGAAAAAGTTTACTTGAGGTTTTTGCAAATTTATTAAAAATAAAAAAACTGAGAAATCACATGTACATAAGTATTCACAGCCTTTGCTCAATACTTTGTCGATGCACCTTTGGCAGCAATTACAGCCTCAAGTCTTTTTGAATATGATGCCACAAGCTTGGCACACCTATCCTTGGCCAGTTTCGCCCATTCCTCTTTGCAGCACCTCTCAAGCTCCATCAGGTTGGATGGGAAGCGTCAGTGCACAGCCATTTTAAGATCTCTCCAGAGATGTTCAGTCGGATTCAAGTCTGGGCTCTGGCTGGGCCACTCAAGGGCATTCACAGAGTTGTCCTGAAGCCACTCCTTTGATATCTTGGCTGTGTGCTTAGGGTCGTTGTCCTGCTGAAAGATGAACCGTCGCCCCAGTCTGAGGTCAAGAGCGCTCTGCAGCAGGTTTTCATCCAGGATGTCTCTGTACATTGCTGCAGTCATCTTTCCCTTTATCCTGACTAGTCTCCCAGTTCCTGCCGCTGAAAAACATCCCCACAGCATGATGCTGCCACCACCATGCTTCACTGTAGGGATGGTATTGGCCTGGTGATGAGCGGTGCCTGGTTTCCTCCAAACGTGACGCCCGGCATTCACACCAAAGAGTTCAATCTTTATCTCATCAGATCAGAGAATTTTGTTTCTCATGGTCTGAGAGACCTTCAGGTCCCTTTTGGCAAACTCCAGGTGGGCTGCCATTTGCTTTTTACTAAGGAGTGGCTTCCGTCTGGCCACACTACCATACAGGCCTGATTGGTGGACTGCTGCAGAGATGGTTGTCCTTCTGGAAGGTTCTCCTCTCTCCACAGATTACCTCTGGAGCTCTGACAGGTGACCATCTGGTCCTTGGTCACCTCCCTGATTAAGGCCCTTCTTCCCCGATCGCTCAGTTTAGATGACTGACCAGCTCTAGGAAGAGTCCTGGTGGTTTCGAACTTCTTCCAGTTACGGATGATGGAGGCCACTGTGCTCACTGGGACCTTCAAAACAGCAGAAATTTTTTTGTTACCTTCCCCAGATTTGTGCCTCAAGACAATCCTGTCTCGGAGGTCTACAGCCAATTCCTTTGACTTCATGCTTGGTTTGTGCTCTGACATGAACTGTCAACTGTGGGACCTTATATAGACAGGTGTGTGCCTTTCCAAATCATGTTCAGTCAACTGAATTTACCACAGGTGGACTCCAATTAAGCTGCAGAAACATCTCAAGGATGATCAGGAGAAACAGGATGCACCTGAGCTCACTTTTGAGCTTCATGGCAAAAGCTGAGAATACTTATGTACATGTGCTTTCTCAATTGTTTTATTTTTAATAAATTTGCAAAAACCTCAAGTAAACTCAGAATTCTGAGGAAAAAAATGAATTTAATCCATTTTGGAATAAGGCTGTAACATAACAAAATGTGAAAAAAAGTGATGTGCTGTGAATACTTTCTGGATGCACTGTAAGGACGGGTTGTCAGCATTCAGAAACTGCTGGTTTCTAATGCATGCTGGGCAAAGCTTTAGTGGCATGAATTTTACTCATCGAATAACAAGCACAATGCAAACAAAACTCCTGCATGCTGTCATCATCTTGACTTTGAGTACAGATATTTGTATTTTTTTCTAATCAGACACATCAAATTTGATGAACACGTTACATAACACTTAGGATTTACACAATAAAAGAGGTTATCCATAGACACCAACCGATCAGACTAGCACTAAATGAGCCACTTCTGACATTTCCCTTCATTGAGGGTCCACCTCATGACTAATTTTTTATTAGCTGACAGCATAGAGCAGTTTACACATTTGAAAAAGGATTGGCTTGAGATGTCACAACAGTTTTCTGAACCAATTTTATTATCTCACAATTAATTAGCAACTACTGCCACAATCCAGGATAATCTGGGTTACCATTAAACAACTGATATTCCCAATTCCACTTAACCTCATTGTTTTGTATGCTTGCTATATACACTCTTCAAATTACTGGTTCTTTAATTGTACTTTATTGTTCCTTTCTGAGTTTTATGGTTTCTCGTGAGACTATTGCTTGACAAAGCACCATTTTATTCTGGGTGAAGTTCTTTGATTAGGTAGTTGATTCTTTGTGCTTTGCAAAACTTCCATTTTAATGTATATTAGGCAACGTAACTTAGCTTATACCTAAACTTGGACTTAGCTTGTGCTCTTGTATGCAGCAAAAGTCCTTTTAAACTCATGAAACCTTTGCATTTCACAAATCTATTACAATCTCTTCATGGTTATTTACTGTCTAGAGCTTGATAAGGATCTAAATAACTAAAAAAATTTTCTGGAACCTTCATGTGGATGGGTCTTTTGGGAACCAAAAATGGTCTGAAAACACATTTTGGCACCTTTATTTTTAAGTGTACCGTATATTGGTGCTATAATTAAATTAGGTAAATGTTGACATCTCTTTACACTTTCCAAAAATAAGCCCTAGTAAACAACCTATGAACACGCATACTGATTTCAATAAAAAAGAAACAAATTTGAGGAGGGTGATAGTACTGGAGATGGGTGTGCCAGCTATGTAATGTAAGGCTGAATACTGTATGTACTTGTGTAGAAATAACTCACATGAACTTTTATATAATCACTAAAATCTACACTTTAGAGAAGTTCATTTGTAATCCACAATGAAATGTTAAATACTCCATCTCTGTTCGCCTACAATAGAATTAGAAACTAGCGGTGCTGTCTAAGACAGGGTAAAATCTACTGTATAAAAAAAAAATCTATCAATCAATGGAGAGCTCAACGTTAACATTTACAGTGCACCGTGAAATGCATTTGACTTTGTTATATGCCATTTTGTATGAATTAATGTCTGTGATGCGCCATGTGTTGGAATGACAGAGACATAGCAAACAGAAAGACACACAGACACTTATCCTTTCCTTGTATCTGGAACAGCATCTATACTAATAAACGGCAAAGCCCTCACTCACTCACTGACTCACTGACTGACTGACTGACTCATCACTAATTCTCCAACTTCCCGTGTAGGTAGAAGGCTGAAATTTGGCAGGCTTATTCTCCATTTACTGTAATGGAGATGAGCTTGAAACCCGTGGGGGCGGAGTTTCGTGTGACATCATCACGCCTCCCACGTAATCACGCAGTAGGTAGAAAACCAGGAAGAGGCCCAAAAAGCGCTGAAGAAAACATGCATTATATAATTGAGAAGGCAGCGAAACAATAAGAAGCGAGCGAGTGACATATAAAACCATATTCATGAGTTCTGCTACTTCAGAAACAAAGCACGATGTAAACCTAAACTTTAAATTAAGTTCATAGACAGGCTGCCGCTAGCGTTTGTAATTTAGTGCCTGCCCATATAAGGCCGTCCGTCAGCGGCAATCCAATAGAAACACTGCCACGGGTAAATATTCACGGGTGAAGGACTGTGCTTATGCAGAGGAAGATGAGATGGTCAGGGTGGTGTTTGGCACAAACTCAG
>JANRMT010062813.1:96201524-96227217 GCA_026402145.1 Polypterus bichir lapradei
TTTAAAAACTGCATTTTGTGTTTACTTGTGTTATATTTGACTAATGGTTACATGTGTTTGATGATCAGAAACATTTTGTGTGACAAACACGCAAAAGAATCAGAAATCAGGAAGGGGGCAAATAGTTTTTCACACCACTGTATACTGGCTGAAAGTGCTAATAAAAAGAAAAGGTGCAGCACAAAGTTAATATATAATACAAACCCTCCCTTGACCCCACACTGAACATGAACTAAATAAGACACCAGAAAGCACGAAATGCATATAAAAGTCCAGAAGATTTAACAAAAAATGGATTGTGAACCTGGTTAAGCTGGAAAAATTGTCTTACGGAAATTACACGGATAATAATGATGGCTTGCTCCTCTACCCAAACATCAAGAAATAGTCTCACCGTGCTTATCCTCAGTACGTGGCGTAATCCAGAACCCCGGGGTTTTGTGGTGCAAAGATGTTTTGGAAAGTGGCAGGTAGACAAAGGGGTGATTTGAATCGCTGCTTTCTCCTGGTTCTGTAGTTGACTGGCGGTCCAGTAGACTGAGCTGTTTGGTTTTCTTTCTTTCTGTCCTTCTGTTTAAATAGCGAATGATTGGATGCAGGTGATGGAATTGACAGGACCAATTATCGTGAGGGGGCCACGGTTCCACAGTGTTATTCTTCCCCCCATTGTTTCCAGGGGAACGTATTTACATAGACACACAAACCATGTGAACAGGACAATGCTATGAAAGACGGGACTCAGCATAAAATACATTTATGACGACATTAATCATATAGCACCGCTACAATTCTTTCATAATATGTATTATATATGTATATATGGACAACCCAGTGTTTAGCAAACTATATCAAAGTTCCAGCACAATGGGTACAAATCCAGGTCTTGCTATTGTCTATGTGGAGTTTGCATATTCTTCTTGTGTTTACATTGATTTTTTTTTAAGTACTTTGGCTTCCCTTCTAGATCCCAAAGATATTTGTGGTAGATTGGTTGGTAATTGAAAATTGGCATATTTAGGTTGGCATGTAGGACTAGCAAGAACTCCCATTATGGCAAAATAATAGAAAGTGGCCGCAATAATCCAAGGGTTTTGTTTTCTGTAGGGTAATAAACTACTCGAACCCATATCTGGCCCAATTACCTCTTCTACTGAAGTCTGTGAGGAATTCCTCCACTTTTTCCATAACAAAATTAAAGATCTAAATAATTCAACTAACATAATTACATCATCTGTTCATATCTTTCCCTGTTCTCCCACTCCATCCAGCTCCTTCTCTAAGTTCTCACCAGTCACATCTGCTTTTGTTAATAACCTGCTTTGTAAGATGAGGCCGACTACTTGTGTACTGGACCCCAGCACACTGCTTAAATTCTGCCTTCATGTCATAATCCCGACCATTACAACAATAATAAACTCATCCGTTGACACTGGCTCTGTGCCACTTACTTTTAAAATCGCTTCTATAACTCCAATGTTAAGAAAGTGTGGTATTGATGCTGACAGTCTTAACAATTTCCGACTTATTTCCCACTTACCTTTTCAGTCAAAAGTTCTTAAGCGTGTTGTAGCCTCCCAACTCACCAATTCCTTAACATCTAATAATTTGATGGAACCCTTTCAGACTGGTTTCAGGGTGCAGCACAGCTGTGAAACTGCTCTGCTACGGGTAACCGATGATTTGCTTATGGCAGCAGACTCTGGACAAACCAGCATATTAATTCTGTTAGAACTCAGTGCAGCATTTGACACTGTCAGACATGACATTCTACTGTCTAGAATGGAGAACATGCTGGGTATCACTGGCACTGCCCTCCAGTGGTTCAAGTCCTATCTGACTGATAGGCAAGAGTTTGTTAGTCTTGGCAACAGCAGATCCAGCTTGGCGCCAGTCACACGAGTTCCTCAGGGCTCTGTCCTCGGCCCTCTTCTCTTCTGTATTTATATGCTTCCCCTTGGCCATATTATTCGTAGCTATGGACTGGGCTATCATTTTTATGCAGACGATACTCAACTTTATTTCAATGTTAAAAGTGGAACTTCATCAGAGCTTTCTCAGCTCACAACATGCCTCAGTGAAATTAATACCTGGATGGAGCAGAACTCTTTAAAATTAAACTGCAACAAAACTGAACTCCTGCTAATTGGGACTAAAGTGCAACTTAATAAAATGAGCTCCTTCCCAGTCCATCTTGGCGGTGATCTCATCAGACCTGCCTCCACTGTAAAGAATCTTGGTGTCATTTTTGATTCCTCCCTTTCTTATTCCTCCCACATAAATCACATTAAGAAACTTTCTTACTTTCACCTCCGTAACATATCCCGTGTTCGCTCCTTCCTCTCCTTTTCTAATGCTGAGAATCTTGTCCATGCTTTTATCACATCCTGCATTGATTATTGTAATTCCGTACTGGCAGATGCCCATTCTGTCTTATATCACAGCTCCAGCTTATTCAAAACTCGGCTGCAAGAGTCCTTACTCAAACCAGCAGCAGCGAGCACATCACACCCACCCTGCTCCGTCTTCACTGGCTACCTGTGTCTTACTGAATCAAATATAAAATTCTATTAATAACCTACAAAGCCTTAAATAACCTCGCGCCAAACTACATCAGCAACCTTCTCCATCACTATGTGCCTGTCCGCCCACTAAGGTCCTCTGATTCTGGTAATCTTGTTGTGCCCCACACTAATCTACACTCCATGGGTGACAGGGCCTTCAGCTGTATAGCGCCCAGACTCAGAAATGACCTACTGAAATTAATCAGGTCAGCTGACTCCATGAATTCTTTTAAAAAATAACTCAAAGCTCATCTGTTCAGGAAGGCTTTTAGCTCTGCCTGACTTTATTCCCCTTCTCTCAGTTTACCTCTCTGTCAAGATGCTCATGTAACCTGTGTGTGTGTTCTAGACCATCAATTATGTTGCATGTTAGGCTTTTTTTTCTCTGAATTTACTGTCTTAATCTTCTCTATTTATCTATCTGGTTTGTACAGTGCTATATACTGTATACCCTGCCGTTCTTTCTAAAATTCTGTGAAGTGCCTTGAGCAAGGGAAAGGCGCTATATGAATAAAATGTATTATTATTATTATTATAGCACCCAGTGCTGTCTTTCTGTGACTCTAAGACAATAAAGCATAAACTAACAGCTCACAAATCTATTACCATAAGACCCTGTGGCTGCTGGTTGTTTTGCACAGCACTTTTCTGTTAGAGAGCTGTTCATTAAGGATGTTGGGCTCTTGAATGCTAGAGGAGAGAATACTGCAACTGTTGACATGAAACTTCTCTAGCAGAGGGCTTTGTTACGGAGATGTAGTGACACAGATACTATATATCTTTCAATCTATTTTGTACCTCCACTTAAGACAGTTCAGGTTCATATGGTAGATATAAACTTTCCCAGTAACAATGGGTTGAGATACCAGTGCACTGAAGGACTAACTTCCCTCACACTCACTTATACTTGGCTAAATAGTCAAAAGTTGTACGCCTCTGGGTCTGATGGAGAAAAACCCACTCAGACACGAGGGTGAGGTGCACACTAAGACACAAAGTGTTTTTCTTGGGTTATAAATCTAGTCTTCTATAGCTGTGAGCAACAAGTGTTTACCACTGAATTATCCTCTTAAAAAAATACAGTATGTAAGCAAACCAAACAACAGTGACAGAGTTATAGAACCAAATAGGGAACCCCGTATAACTGGCAGGTATTTGGCTAAAAGTAGACAGTGAAAAACAAAGAATGATTGGCAGCCAGTGCTGTAAGGTAACGTCTTCTCAGATATGAGTAGAATAACTGTCTTCTTCAGGTATGGTATTTGTTTATGTGGTCTTAGGAAAAAGAGATGAGTACAATGCTGGAAGCTGAATTGATGTCACAGATCCTCGTGCCTTTGGTGTTCTACTCTGAGCTCACAAAAAGAGGATGATTAGGCCAACCCCTGACTCTGAGTGGTGTTGCCAGTAGTGAATAAACCCTAAAGATTTGTTACACATAAGTGGTGTGGAATTCTTGAAGTGGAACCAAAGTCAGGGGGTACTTATGGTGTTTATGTTGATGAACTAGCATTCAATCAAAGAGCGGGTAGGGGGTGTGCCCAGTGAACGCTGCGGTGAAATAACATTCGACTAACTAGAGAAACAGGGAGTGGGGTGGCTCCTTGTGAAATTTCAAGCGCCACAGTACAATTCCATTCGAATGAAAAGTGTTGAGGGGGTCTCCAGTGAAACTTTGAACGGTGCTGCTACAGCATACTGGTACTCGCTGACAATAAAAGGGAACTTGGCTGGTAAACCAGCCTTATCAGTTTGTTTTCCGCTGTTTATTTTCAAGGCTTTCCCCTGAAACTAAAGGACAGTTTGCCAGGTAGTTTTTTGGGAATTTATTAACAGCAAACAATCCAAAGTTACTTCATACATAAACAAACAAACTTCACTAAGATAAATAAATTGTACCAATTTTAAAATTCATTTTTATTTCAGCAAAGAACCCCTCTACTACTACCACCAAGGAAGATATTGACATGAAACAAGTTAAAAACTGGTGGAATATGTTCATGAAGCCATAAGAAATGCAGTTCTGCACAGTAAGTCAAAAAAGAAGAGATTAGAGAGTAAGGCAAAAATGTAGCTCATTTTTAAAATAATCAAGGTATGTAGGTAATGTGTTCACAAGCTACTTAATTTACAAAGGAAACACGTATATTTATATTTTGATCCAGTATATCTCATGTGCATGTGAGTGAACCGCAAAAGCAAAAGATTTTATTTCTTAAGAAAACTATAAAGCAGCTGAGGCTCGCATCAACTTCCTTGTAACATTTCTTTTGAGAAATGACATTTTCATTGTTTTGTGACCTTTTCACCTATCATGCTGTACAGGCCACTATAACTATACTACTTGTTTATCTGGTACTGTAAAAAATATAAAAAAATAAAAACTGACACACTGTAATCAAAGCAGACAAGCAGGTATAAAAATATATGTTCAGTGCTCCACAAAGGGACTCACTAGCTTCTGTATGAACAACATACGGTTTCCCTGTGACATTTGGAGGCTACGACACCTTGATTAAAGCCACTTACCAACCAACAAGTGTTTGCCCTCACCATGAGGTCCTCTTCTTTTTGGAATGTCTTTTCCCAGCCTGCTAACCCTTTGAGAACAAAAGTGATAATTGCCCCACATTAGATGCCCTGTGTTTGCTGTTTCTGCCAGGGCTCCTCCCCTGTTTGGGGCTGAAATATTATGTTTACGTCAGTTTTGTTTATGTTAATATTGTTGATTATGTAGCATCTTGTCTTATGTACAATGTGCTTTGTGGAAGATTCCCCAAAAGATGGGGCCACCTGTCTATCACTGCAGGGGACAGCTCTCTAGAGCTCAGGTCAACCCACTTTCCCTTGCGGTTCATTTAAATGTACTTGGGAGTTGGTGAGTTTTCCTCTGATAATGCTTTGTCCCTTTGATTTTATTCCTCCTCCAGACATACCGCTGATCCATAGGCCCGAAAAGTTACAGTTTTGTTTTACCACTCCACAGTACACAATCCCAAAACCTCTGTGGCTTATTTATATGGTTTTGAGCATAATGGAGCCAATGTTTTGTGTACTTATGGGTCAGTAGGAGTTCATGTCATGGAGTTTGGGCATGGAGACTGTCAGTATTTAGTACGCAACTTACTGTGTAAAAAGAAAACTCGGTGCCTGCAACCACCAAGTTTTGTGGCAGGTCTTTTGCTGTCACTTGAAGGTTTTGGGCCACCTGCCACCTCAGAAATCTGTTGATAGCTTCCTCCCTCTGCCACATCCAGGTAGTGTAGCCAGTGTTCCTTCAAATTTGAACTTGCAAACTAAGCTTCCAACGGTATCTCTAGGAACATTCAGTGCCTTTGATATCTTTTTGTATCCTTTTCCTTGTTTGTTAACTTTTTGGACAATTCTCTTGACTTACCCATATTTCTACCAAGCAATCAAATGACACTGTGAACACACACTTAGCCAGTCCAGGTATTTGATGGGGTTCTATTTCAAACACACCTGACGGCACTAATAAGGTCCTTAATTTATTTCACCAGTTGTGCTAGAGACAACACCTGATTTGCAAATGTGTGCTCTTATGGCAGATTCTATTCAGGGGGCTGAATAATTTCGAAACTGAAATAGTCATTAAAAATGGCATTTTCTGTGGAATGTGGAGAAACCACTTGTAATATTAGTTGTGTTGAGCTATTTAAATTGTTCTTGTTTGATCTGTTTATTGCAAACAGCTAAAGGTCTGTACATTTTTTCAATAAACCTAATTTGCAATGGGGGGTCGAAATTTTTGAGTGTAACTGTATGACCTATTCTACATTGCTCCAAATTAATGAAATTTAAAAAAAGTTAAACATCCCATAATTTGTACACCTTCTGAAATGTGCTTATTTTACCATGTCTTTCTGGTCAACTTTCACCCACTATTGACTTTAATGGATTTTCTGCTGCATTTAGGGTAGTTTGGTTGTTCACCACCCATTAAAAACATTGTAAAGATCATCTTTTCAGTTCAGAAATGACAAGGCTTTTAGTAAGATGAGCTATCTTTACAAAAGACAAAAAACATTTACAAATGTCACAAACTGCTAGACATGCTGAACACTGCAATGTCCTTCAAGTCAGTTTTGACAGAGTACTATGTTTAATGGATTTTTCACAGTATTTGCGGTGCTTAGGTTGATGACAACCCATAAAAACAGGCTAAATGTCAAATAGATTAGAATTCTGAAGGCTTTTGGCAAAGTACATTAACGTTACAAAAAGCAAACAAAGTTAGCAAAAAAGTTTCCAAATGTCACATTTTTCTACAACTGCTAGTCATTTTGAACACTGCCACGTCAGTTCAGGTCAGTTTTGTCCCACAAGACACTTTACTGGATTTTACTCTTCATTTAGGGTGATTTATTTGTTGACAACCCATACAAACATCCTGGGTGATATCTTTTCACCTGAGAAATGTGAATTGTTTTAGTAAAGTGACCTAACTTTTCAAAAAGCAAAATATTTTCCAGATGTCATGTTTTTTGTAGAAATGCAATGTTGCCACAGTTTTGACTCACTATTCACTTTAATGGACTTTCTGCAGCATTTAAGGTGCCATACTACTTCACAACCCTAAATATTGCATGTTGTAAAAGTTATAGCCATCAGTACTACAAGTTAAGCTGGTCAATCAATACTTGGGATGAAGAATTTTATGTCCAGGGCACCAGCAAGGGGGGTGCCAGAAGTGGGTCAAGAAAAGCCATAAAGCACAGCATTAACTCAGCACTTGAAGACATTGTGAGAGTTAAATCTACAAATTAGTTCTAGATACTTGCCAATAATTTTTACGTATTTTAAAGTGTGACCAGTAGGAAGCAGCGCAGCCCCTCAAAACCCAGACACAACCACCATGATGCAAGTCCCGGGTTCAGATTAAAGGTTTATTTATATAAATACCTTACAAAAAGCTTTTTGTAATTATAAAGGCAATCACAGTTCTTTTCTTCTCTCTTCTCCTTGAATGAAGCAATTCAGAGGAATGATAAAAAAAATTGAGGTGAACAGTCAATTAAAATTAATTCAAAAGAAGTTAATTAGCAGCAAAAACAGGTAACTAATTAAGAAAAATGTTAGAATGAAAACCTGCAGCCACTGGAGCCCTCCAGGACCAGAGTTGGAGACCCCTGGCCTAGAGGGCACTTGATCTGATACAGAGACAGTCTCAGAGGTTGGAGCCCAACCAAACATATTGCTTCCTGTTTCTTCAGAAAAACTGTAAACCCATTTAACAGAAGGAAGTGGTCAGTCAAGTATGAAGAAGGTAAGTTAACATTTCAGGGTCAGTGGAGTTAAATGTTGTACTGAAGTCTACAACGTCCTTTATAGTCCAGATGATCTTGCACAAAGTGCAGACCCGTGTATTGTGTCATCCACCAATTTATTTGTTCTAAGTGCAGACTCAGTATAAATTACTCCACAGAGTTCATTCCTTTAGTAAAATGCAAGAAGTATAAGATGGGCATAGCAATCAGAGACCCTTGGCCATTGTACAGTTGTCTAAACTTTAGCTGGAATGGCAGATCTGCGTGACATATTTGGCTGGCAGTCATCTGAAAATTGTCTCTTTTTAACCATAGCAACATTTGTTTTTGTTTCTGTTTGGGATTTCTGAAAAATGAATTCACCAATTCAAAAACAGAGGAGTAGCAGACTTAAGATGGGTTAGAACTAGCCATTCAAATATTTTCATAGAATAAGTATAATTGGCCTGTAATCATTAAGGCAGGCAGCTTATACAGTGGAGGAAATAATTATTTGACCCCTCACTGATTTTGTAAGTTTGTCCAATGACAAAGAAATGAAAAGTCTCAGAACAGTATCATTTCAATGGTAGGTTTATTTCAACAGTGGCAGATTGCACATCAAAAGGAAAATCGAAAAAATAACTTTAAATAAAAGATAGAAATTGATTTGCATTTCATTGAGGGAAATAAGTTTTTGAACCCCTACCAACCATTAAGAGTTCTGGCTCCCACAGAGTGGTTAGACACTTCTATTCAATTAGTCACCCTCATTAAGGACACCTGTCTTAACTAGTCACCTGTATAAAAGACACCTGTCCACAGAATCAATCAATCAAGCAGACTCCACACTCTACAACATGGGAAAGACCAAAGAGCTGTCCAAGGATGTCAGAGACAAAATTGTAGACCTGCACAAGGGTGGAATGGGCTACAAAACCATTAGCAAGAAGCTGGGAGAGAAGGTGACAACTGTTGGTGCGATTGTTCGAAAATGGAAGGAGCACAAAATGACCATCAATCGACCTCGCTCTGGGGCTCCACGCAAGATCTCACCTCGTGGGGTGTCAATGGTTCTGAGAAAGGTGAAAAAGAATCCTAGAACTACACGGGAGGAGTTAGTTAATGACCTCAAATTAGCAGGGACCACAGTCACCAAGAAAACCATTGGAAACACATTACACCGCAATGGATTAAAATCCTGCAGGGCTCGCAAGGTCCCCCTGCTCAAGAAGGCACATGTGCAGGCCCGTCTGAAGTTTGCCAATGAACACCTGAATGATTCAGAGAGTGACTGGGAGAAGGTGCTGTGGTCTGATGAGACCAAAATAGAGCTCTTTGGCATTAACTCAACTCGCTGTGTTTGGAGGAAGAAAAATGCTGCCTATGACCCCCAAAACACCGTCCCCACCATCAAGCATGGGGGTGGAAACATTTTGCTTTGGGGGTGTTTTTCTGCTAAGGGCACAGGACAACTTAATCGCATTAACGGGAAAATGGACGGAGCCATGTATCGTGAAATCCTGAGCGACAATCTCCTTCCCTCTGCCAGGAAACTGAAAATGGGTCGTGGATGGGTGTTCCAGCACGACAATGACCCAAAACATACAGCAAAGGCAACAAAGGAGTGGCTCAAGAAAAAGCACATTAAGGTCATGGAGTGGCCTAGTCAGTCTCCGGACCTTAATCCAATAGAAAACCTATGGAGGGAGCTCAAGCTCAGAGTAGCACAGAGACAGCCTCGAAACCTTAGGGATTTAGAGATGATCTGCAAAGAGGAGTGGACCAACATTCCTCCTAAAATGTGCGCAAACTTGGTCATCAATTACAAGAAACGTTTGACCTCTGTGCTTGCAAACAAGGGTTTTTCCACTAAGTATTAAGTCTTTTTTTGTTAGAGGGTTCAAAAACTTATTTCCCTCAATGAAATGCAAATCAATTTCTATCTTTTATTTAAAGTTATTTTTTCGATTTTCCTTTTGATGTGCAATCTGCCACTGTTGAAATAAACCTACCATTGAAATGATACTGTTCTGAGACTTTTCATTTCTTTGTCATTGGACAAACTTACAAAATCAGTGAGGGGTCAAATAATTATTTCCTCCACTGTAATCTTTTTTGGGAACTTGAACAGTAACAGAAGAATTAAAGCAATCTGGAAGAGTACACTGCGTAAGAGAAGGTTAAAGATGTCAGTGAGGAGAGAAGCCAGCAGGATTGCAGAGTTTGATTGCAACATGTGAGACAGAAACAGGCCCAGCAGACATTTTAGAATTCTGTTTTGCAAACAGCTTCCAGACATTTTGCTTTCAGAATGCATTGCACAGGAAGCTAAAATAAGTATTAAACAAGGAAGAAAACACTTTAGACATTTATAATAGCCTAGTACATATATGAACAATCACAATGGCATAAACTGTGATCAACAGGTGGTGAGAGATTTCTGCAGATGACGTAGTCCTATTGGCTTCATTGGCCTGTGAACTCAAGTACGCATTGGGACGGTTTGCAACCGAGTGTAAAGCAGCAAGGATAAGAATCAACACTTCTAAATGGCTGTTATCCTCATTAGGACTTCTCTGAGTGGAAAGTAAGATACTGACTCAAGTGAAGGAATTTAAGTATCTCAGGGTCTTGATCACAAGTGGGGGGAAAGGGGATGATGAGATCAATAGATGGATTGGGGCAGCGATTGCAGTTAAGCAGTCGCTATACCAATCTGTAGTGGTGAAGAAGGAGCTGAGTCAGAAGGTGAAGCTCTCGATTTACCAGTTGATTTACAACCCTACCCTCATCTACGGTCATGAGCTTTGGGTAATGACCAAAAGAAAGAAATTGTGGGTACAAGCTGCAGGGTGGCTGGGTTCTTCCTTAGAGATGGGGTGAGACGCGCAGACATCCAGGAGAGGCTCGGAGTAGAATCGCTGACCTTCTGCATTGAGAGGAGCCAATTGAAATGGTTACAGGCACGACCAGCTGAGAGGAGAACCTGAGGAAGACTCAGAGTTCACCGGGAGGATTGTGTTTCCCTGATGGCTTGGGAATACCTTGGAATTCCACAGTATGAGCTGTCGCCTTACTGCTAATACTGTTGCCCCTACGACCCAGTTTCGGATAAGTGGTGGAAAATCACTGAATGAATGAGGTGGTGAGAGAGCCAGCAAGAATAGCTGGGGCACCAGATGGATACCATGTTCAATTGTCAGCATTGAACCACTGAAAATAAACAAGAAACACGTTCAGAGCTTTTGTGTGCATAGGAATTAATTGTAACTACAGCCAAACAGGGAAAACTTAAGGTACGGGAACACGCTTCATTAACGGCTGGGAGCTCCATCTCCCTTGCTAGTGGGTTCCAGAATTAGCTGCCATCTCAAGGGACCACCTGTCTTTAATTGCATTTAGACCAGAAGGGGTGGAGCCAAGCTTTTTATCCACAGTTATTAAAAATGCTTGAATCTTTTTTTTGCTTCTTGTCCTGTGCGTTTCTATCATTCTTTTGTTTTCTTTCAATTGATTTTGAAATAATTTGTTGTATATGTTATTATTATTTGTTTGATTAAGTAGAATACAGATGCAATGTTTTTTATTTCAAAAATAAAATCTAAATAAAAAAGTAATGTGTTTCCCACATTTTGTTGAGCTAATTTGGCTTATAGATGCTGTCATTTTCTCCATTGATATATGATATATTAGATGATGTAACCATTTTGGGATGTTAAACGTATTTTTGGATTTACAATTTAAATTTTCAAAATTGTTGGCAACATCTAAGGTGACGAGAATTGTTTGGGGTTTTTGAATTGGTGAATTCATTTTTCAGAAATCCCAAACAGAAACAAAAACAAATGTTGCTATGGTTAAAAAGAGACAATTTTCAGATGACTGCCAGCCAAATATGTCACGCAGATCTGCCATTCCAGCTAAAGTTTAGACAACTGTACAATGGCCAAGGGTCTCTGATTGCTATGCCCATCTTATACTTCTTGCATTTTACTAAAGGAATGAACTCTGTGGAGTAATTTATACTGAATAAGTTGCATGTTTTCATTTTAAACCATTTAGAAAATGGTTATGCAAATAATCGTCCAGCAGTTAAGGCCACAGCTAATTCATAAATCTTTTTCCCATTATTTTATTTGATGAGGTACTGTATTATCAAATCAAGAGAAACAGAATTTTATATAATTTGCAGATCATTTTCTTAGTAGTTGATACTTTTATTAGTATTGGGAACCAGCACATTATTTTGTTTTATGCCAATTATAAATTCCATGACTAATTTTAAATTAACATTTTGTAAGTAATTTTATTTACCAATGCCGCATATTTTCGGCAAATCTTTAAACATTATAAATGTATTATTTTAAAAAGTATCTTCAACCCTTAGTAACCTTCAGGGTCTTGTCATGGAAGGTCTCCCACATCACATTAGGATCGGCAGTCGTACCCAAATCTGCAAGTTCCTCACACAAACTGTGTGCAAACTCATTAGAAACAGCCTGGTCATGGAGTCTGGCCAAGTCCAGGCTCATTTTCCTAGTAAGTGGTAACCTACTGGACCTATGCTGGATCCTAAGAGTAACAACAACAAGTCTGTGGTCAGAATTCACAAACCGGGCACTTCTGTAGACCCTGCAGTTTTGCAAGAGCCTCCAGCGTCTGCCCACGAGGATGTGATCGGAAAGGAGTCCTTTCTGTCGTCTCGGAGCTGTGTGAAGTTTTTTTTATGGTGGCTGGAGTGCCAATCCTGCCACCAACCCCCATGATTTCCCTGCAAGTTGGAAGACCGCTTGCAGGGCCAGATGCAGTTTAACATCATACCCAGGACATTCTGAAAAGAATGTTAAAATTTTGGTTGAATTATTATTTTAACAGTTGGCGCTCTACTAGTCAGGAGTTGGCTCACCCATCTTTTACTGTTTCCATCTATGTCCTGCAGTGAGTGTTAGTCCCATGGATGAAGCGGATTTAATACTGGGAAGTGTGGAATGGTAATTTTGTTCACACTACCACCACAAAGCCATAATTGCAAAAATACAGCAAAAATGCCCACCATAATACAAATAATAATAAATCGAAAAGTATATAAATTCTACATTAAATAATATTTATAAGCAGGCAAGTGCATATCTTTTTGACTACACAGACCACAATGACACATGCCTACATCAATGTATCCAATGTTTAACTAAAATATATCTGAAATTTTGGGCAACTAATTGATTCCTACATATTAAATATTGCCAGTTACTAAACTTAAGGCTATTTTGTGGATGGAAAGTAGCACTCCAATTCTGTTTTATGTATTGATAAAATTGTGGATTTAGTGCAATTAAGGAAAAGTTAGATATTTCTTAGAAGGATGTGATAATCTTGATGCATCATTTTAAGAACATTGAAGTGTCTAGTAAATATATTCTGTCATTTGTAGCTGGCTTATATTGTGTTATGTGCTAATATTCTAGTTGCTTATATTTATACTGTATTATGCCATATAGCTAAGGCAAGATGCTCGACATAAAGTACAAATAGAGAAGATTAAAGTGGGCCTCCATTACTGATCCAGCTGTGTCATGTGAACCTCTGCGATGTTATTCTGTTAGTAGTAACTGTAGTTATATGTGAGTTGCATGGTACCCCACCATAGATAATTCCAGTTGAATCCAGATTGTTGATTGGCAGAAGCTGTTTAAATTTTTATAGAGTTTACTTCTAATAATTTTAAGTTCAGGAATAATAAACAATAAGAGATGGCAACTGGAAAGTTGAGTTGGGTCTTTGCTAGGCTATTACACAGGTGATGGTTTTGTTCATATATGGTGGTATATCTTATCTTACTATTAAGAAACAGAGGTAATAATATACTACTAGCCGACGCCCGCAGTGTAAGAATACGAATGGAAAACGCTGAGAAAGGAATTCAGAAATCAAGAAGAAAGAAATACTTCTTGAAATACGCAGTTGTGAATAGGTATTTGCTGGAGACGACAGATAATGAGTCGAAAGATCAAACCCTAGGAAAAGCCACGTACAACTGACTGTGGCTGAAGACTGGTTGTTGTAGATTAATGCAAATACAATACAATACAATACAGTTTATTTTTGTATAGCCCAAAATCACACAGGAAGTGCCGCAATGGGCTTTAACAGGCCCTGCCTCTTGACAGCCCCCCAGCCTTGACTCTCTGAGAAGACAAGGAAAAACTCCCAAAAAAAACCTTGTAGGGAAAAATGGAAGAAACCTTGGGAAAGGCAGTTCAAAGAGAGACCCCTTTCTAGGTAGGTTGGGTGTGCAGTGGGTGTCAAAAGAAGGGGGTCAATACAATACAATACACAGAACAGAAAAAATCCTTAATACAGCATAATAATACAAATTTTAGAAGCACGGAGCAGAATTTAACTGTAGATGATATCCCATAATAAGATTTGGATATTTTTAGAGTCCTGGAGACCTCATCCATCAAGCTGCCTCCCCATTTGGCCATTCCACGGCTGAAACGTTGCTCGGCCAGCCAATCCGATGAAAGGACCCCTTTTTCCCATGATTCCTGTGATCCTCCATCAGGGATGACTTTACCATAGGCAGGCAACAACTTGGCAGGTGGGTCGTGGCACCAATTGCCACATTTGAGTACCGAGAACAGAAACAGAATAGGTGAGGGTTAGTAACAAATTATAACAATCATGTTACTTATGTTTTAGTGTTAATGACTAACAACAGAGATGCAGTCTGTATAGTTAATCAACAGCTCTAGTCAGAATATGCTAAACTGAAGTAGTGAGTCTTCAGCCGAGATTTAAAGGCTGAGACCGAGGGGGCATCTCTTATAGAAGCAGGAAGACCATTCCACAATTTAGGGGCCCTGTAACTAAAGGCTCGACCTCCCACTGTTATTTTATTAATCCTTGGAATCATAAGCAGACCGGCATCTTGAGATCTTAATGTGCGCTCAGGTTTGTAAGTCATGATAAGTTCAGACAAGTAAGCCGGACCTTGGCCATTTAATGCTTTATATGTTAAAAGGAGGATTTTGAAATCTGCCCTAAACTTAACTGGGAGCCAGTGTAAGGATTTAAGAACTGGAGTTATGTGTTCATATTTTCTTGTTCTTGTAATAATTCTTGCAGCCGCATTTTGGATTAACTGGAGGCTGTATAAAGAACAGTTTGAACAGCCAGTGAACACCGCATTGCAGTAGTCAATCCTACTAGAGATAAATGCATGAATTAATTTCTCACAATTCTGTTTATTTTGAAAGCACCTTAATTTCCTAACATTTTTAAGATGGAAGAAACATGTTTTGGACAACTTTGTAATATGTGCTTTAAATGACATGCTAGAATCAAAGATAACTCCTAGATTGCAGGCTGATTCAGTAAAATGAATTGGGATTCCAACTGAGTTAAATGATGACAAAATATTGCTGTGATCCGCGTCATTCCCTCCAACAATTAACATCTCTGTTTTATCTGTATTTAAAGACAAGTAGTTCTCATTCATCCACTCCTTTAATTCACTAACACAACTAATTAAAGACAACATCGGAGATACTTCATTTGATTTAAATGAAAGGTATAACTGGGTGTCATCTGCATACGAGTGAAAATTAACATTATGTTTCCTAATGAGAGATCCCAGTGGAAGCATGTAAAGTGAAAACAGTAAAGGTCCCAGTACTGAGCCCTGCGGGACACCATATTGAACTTCTGTGTATAATAATGGAGTACTGTCAGCACATCTCTGGACGTATTGGAATCGATTTGATAAATAAGAACTAAACCAAGCGAGCACAGGGCCTGTAAGCCCAACATCGTTTTCTAGCCTGTGCAGTAAAATAGAATGGTCAATGGTGTCAAATGCTGCACTTAAATCTAACAACATAATTACAGTGGAGTTTCCTTCATCAGAGGATATCAGAATGTCATTTACAACCCGTGTTAGTGCAAATCTTTGCAAACGTAATGCAAGGCGGAATGTTGGGGTCGTGTTTGAAGTCAATGACAATGGTAGCATGGAGAATCTCGGAAAGAGCTTGAATTTCAGCTTCACCACCATAAACTCCAGATGTTGCCATGTATTGATAGTACTCATGACTTGTTATGATAACTCGACTTGCGTTGGAAAGAACAACAGGAAGAACGTCTCCAAATCTGTCCCAATGTGATGCAATGAAATCTACTGCCCTATGTCGTAGTGAGAGTGCATTGCTTTCGTCAACCGTTTGTGTCAAGAAATAATTCACTGATAGGAACAGGCAGTTGCCGGATCCCAGAATAGAGGTGACGTTGTACAAAAACCCGTCGACAGAGAAGATACTGTCGTTCATTTTATAACAAAGGCTTAGGAAACGAAAATAGCAAGGAGCGAAACCAATGCCAATGGTCGAGAGAGTACCTTCCTGTAGCAGGCTATGGAAAAGATTCCCAGGCGCACACATGGCCAAAGTGAAAGGTCACGTGGTCAGGCTAGATATCAGGCGATATTGTGACACCAACGGGGTCATGAGAGGGGAGCGGGGAACACGGTAGTCCGAAGGAGGAATAGGAATCGAGAAAAGGCAGCGTGGGGAAGGGTTTGGAAGAGGAGGAATAGAAATCGAGAAATGCCGTGTGGGCTGCATGTGGGGGGGACCGGTTTTGAAGAGGAAGCAGGACGAACCAATAGGAATCGAGAAATGCCGTGTGGGCTGCGTGTTGGGGGAACCGGTTTTAAAGAGGAAGCGGGATGAATCAGAAGAGAAATATATATAAGAGATATACCAAAATATTTGTAGAAATTCAAATACTTTACATAACTGACCTGAGGTTAGTAGTGTATCTAACCCATTTGCTTGTTCTTTGGTCAATTTTAGGAGATCCACACTGCTGAAAAAAGAGTCAGCATACTGAACATAGCTGCTATAACTGTTATCTCTTCTTTCTAGCATGAATTTATTTTCTTCTGCCTTTTTTCCACCAAAGTAGTAAATATATAAATAAATTGCTATTTGTTTGACTGCTTATTTCTTTGCCTATTGTGAAAAAACAGCTAATCCACTCTTTATGTAATTTTGCATGTGTGTTGCCATTAGTCTTACTTAAAATATATCTGCGTATCTGGGAGAAGGGTGGTAATTGAGGGCAGCTACCCTTTAACCAGCACCAACTTGGAGACTACAATTCCCTTCAAGCAGCAGGAGTGTGATGAGGATGATGGGATCACACACTGTTATCAGCATACATAAAGTTTTCTACTGGCCAAAGCAGAATTGGTTCTAAGACCAGAGGTATAGTGTTTTCTTCTCAGCTGGTTTGGATAACTGTTTTATTGGCTTGCTGAAGTACAGGTTTTCTCTCAGAGAACATCATGTTGTCTTTTTGTGAGTTGTGTTTAACCATATTGAATATTCAATGCTTATTTAAATCTAGACCCTTTCTGTGAAAAATACAGGTCCATATGGGTTTATGTTGTTTTCAAACCCTTAAATAACAATGTTACTTATTTGAACTGCAGAAAAAAAACTCCAAAAAATCAATTTTTAATGAGTTTTGTACTTGCAAAATTACATATGCAAAGCAAAGTTTGGCACTACCTATTATTTTGTGATGTTATAAGTGATTTTAGAAAATGGATGGATGGATGTATATTAAACATGGATCGGTGGATATAATACATAACCAAAGGAGTAAGATTTGGGCCACTGGAAAAGGACAGTGGTCAAACATGCAGATAGGAGTGTCATTGCACTGTGTACATGTGACCAATACTCTGAAATAAACTGATGACACTACATTTTTTCATCAAAAAACACATACAGTGGCTTGCAAAAGTATTCGGCCCCCTTGAACTTTTCCACATTTTGTCACATTACAGCCACAAACATGAATCAATTTTATCGGAATTCCACGTGAAAGACCAATACAAAGTGGTGTACATGTGAGAAGTGGAGCGAAAATCATACATGATTCCAAACATTTTTTACAAATAAATAACTGAAAAGTGGGGTGTGCGTAATTATTCAGCCCCCTGAGTCAATACTTTGTAGAACCACCTTTTGCTGCAATTACAGCTGCCAGTCTTTTAGGGTATGTCTCTACCAGCTTTGCACATCTAGAGACTGAAATCCTTGCCCATTCTTCTTTGCAAAACAGCTCCAGCTCAGTCAGATTAGATGGACAGCGTTTGTGAACAGCAGTTTTCAGATCTTGCCACAGATTCTCGATTGGATTTAGATCTGGACTTTGACTGGGCCATTCTAACACATGGATATGTTTTGTTTTAAACCATTCCATTGTTGCCCTGGCTTTATGTTTAGGGTCGTTGTCCTGCTGGAAGGTGAACCTCCGCCCCAGTCTCAAGTCTTTTGCAGACTCCAAGAGGTTTTCTTCCAAGATTGCCCTGTATTTGGCTCCATCCATCTTCCCATCAACTCTGACCAGCTTCCCTGTCCCTGCTGAAGAGAAGCACCCCCAGAGCATGATGGTGCCACCACCATATTTGACAGTGGGGATGGTGTGTTCAGAGTGATGTGCAGTGTTAGTTTTCCGCCACACATAGCGTTTTGCATTTTGGCCAAAAAGTTCCATTTTGGTCTCATCTGACCAGAGCACCTTCTTCCACATGTTTGCTGTGTCCCCCACATGGCTTGTGGCAAACTGCAAACGGGACTTCTTATGGTTTTTTGTTAACAATGGCTTTCTTCTTGCCACTCTTCCATAAAGGCCAACTTTGTGCAGTGCACGACTAATAGTTGTCCTATGGACAGATTCCCCCACCTGAGCTGTAGATCTCTGCAGCTCGTCCAGAGTCACCATGGGCCTCTTGGCTGCATTTCTGATCAGCGCTCTCCTTATTTGGCCTGTGAGTTTAGGTGGACGGCCTTGTCTTGGTAGGTTTACAGTTGTGCCATACTCCTTCCATTTCTGAATGATCGCTTGAACAGTGCTCCGTGGGATGTTCAAGGCTTTGGAAATATTTTTGTAGCCTAAGCCTGCTTTAAATTTCTCAATAACTTTATCCCTGACCTGTCTGGTGTGTTCTTTGGACTTCATGGTGTTGTTGCTCCCAATATTCTCTTAGACAACCTCTGAGGCCATCACAGAGCAGCTGTATTTGTACTGACATTAGATTACACACAGGTGCACTCTATTTAGTCATTAGCACTCATCAGGCAATATCTATGGGCAACTGACTGCACTCAGACCAAAGGGGGCTGAATAATTACGCACACCCCACTTTGCAGTTATTTATTTGTAAAAAAATGTTTGGAATCATGTATGATTTTCGTTCCACTTCTCACGTGTACACCACTTTGTATTGGTCTTTCACGTGGAATTCCAACGAAATTGATTCATGTTTGTGGCTGTAATGTGACAAAATGTGGAAAAGTTCAAGGGGGCCGAATACTTTTGCAAGCCACTGTAATATATTTTTAAAAAGTCAATGCTATTGTACACCTGCATACTTTTACTTTGTGCATTTGAGATGAGCCATGATGAAACTGAATGAAATAATGTTTTATAGTGCATGCCGAGTCACTGTTCAGAATATGGTAGAAAGAGAACAACAGTAAAAGTTACAAATGTCATATTGAGAATAGCTCAGTATGACATTTGTAACTTTTACTGTTTCTTCATGGTAGAAATGCATTCAAATCAATTTTTATGAGGCATTGATAATTTTAGGCTTTGATGCCATTATAGCATTGTGATTTGTAACAATTTTTTAATCAACATTGAGTTAATTCACTTTGAATCATCATTAAAACATGATTGCATACCACTATTGCTGCTCTCTCCTGTAATAATATGGAGACAAACAGTGCAGTCTGTGAATCCCAGAAACTTTGCTCCTCAACCCCAGTGTGATGCTCTCTGTAGTACATCCATTAACTTATTCAACAAGCCATGCAGTTTATTAATGTGTGAATAACCATCTATTTGTGAAACCACCCTAAACCAAGATATATAAAAAAGTAGCGTTCATGGTTCCAAGCAAGGAGTTACAGCAATTATGGAATCTAATCTTACACAAAAAGAACAACTTCTCAACTCATGAGAGCAGGGAAATTGATATTTATCAGGAAGACAGTGTAGATGATGCATGGAACACTAGCATTTCAGCCTGCAATGACAAAAGGATTAACATTTACAAAATATATGCTGTAAATATTTGCTTTCTTACCTTAACCAATTACGCAAACATACCTGGTAACATGGGGTACTTTGACTAGCTAATAATACATTTTAACAAAAGTCAGAAAGTTTTCAAAATCTTATGCAAATAACAGAACTCCTACCAATCTTATAAGGAGCTGTGAAGACCAAAATTAAATAGAAATTGACTGTGGTCATGTCACCATAACAATGATACAATTAAACAATACGTGTATATCAAAACACAAGTGAAACTGAATAGTTGTGTTAAAAGATCAATTGATGAAAAACTACATCAGAGAATAAGTCACCTTAATAGACAACAAATGTCAGGCTTTAGCAAACGTGTCATTTAAGGACATATTTGGTTTCCCACACTTTATTTCCTCTCATAATCTACAAAATGTCAAACACTTTCAACAATTTATGAAACTTATGCAGATGAAAAGCAGAAATAATCAGGATAAAAATAATTAAACCCTTTTGTAATTGTAAGTCTAAATGTGCATATAGAATATGTTAGCTCTGCTAGTCATTCATTTTGGTTACGGATTCCACCCGCCTGTGAAAATAGTATATTTAAATGAATCTGTGAGAATAAATACTTTCTGTTTCTCTGTAAAGAACCACAAATGACTACCTTCGAACAGAAGATAAAATTTTATAAGCAATCAGGAATCAAATTGGAGAGTAGCACAGGAATACAATAAAACACAAAAGCTTTCAAAAGCTCATAATATCTATTTAAGCTCAGTCTAGTTAGACATTTGTACAGAAGCTGAAAAAATAATAATACCAACATCACTCTAAATTTAGAAAGAAAAACAAAGGTTCAGTTAGTCAATCATTTTCTAACCTGCGTAGTCCTAAACAGGGTCATGGGGGCCAATCCCAGCTTGGGTGCAAGGCAGGAACAAACCCTGGAAAGGGTGTCAGTCCATCACAGGCCAAACACATACACACACACACACTATCCACACACTAGGGCCAGTTTATTATCATCAGTCCACCTAAGATGAATGTCTTTGCTCTATGGGAGTAAACCCACACAAACACTGGGAGAACATGAAAACTAAATGCAGGGAGGACCTGGGACTCAAACCCAGGTGTCCTTACTGCAAGGCAGCAGTGCTACCATTGCACCATTCCAAAAGTTCAGGAAATACTAATTGAGAATCTGACCGAATACTACTGAGAAGAAGCAGCAGCCGAGGAAACCTCAGGCTGTGCAGCATGTGTGGTGTAAATCAAGCAGTTCATACCAGAATGGTTAAAGTATGGTGTTCAGAACTTCTATAATTATGTATGAAGTAAAAGCCAAAACTTCAAAGACCCTCCAGAAGACCAAAACCACTAATAAACTTCTAAATTAAATTTGAGAATTTTAAGGTCTAAAGAAGGTACATTTCTAAATAGGAAAAATGGAAATGGAAACAAATAAACACTAGAAAAACACACACCTCAGCATGTGCGAACTGGCAGCATCACATCTTTCGTGCTGATTCTCAACACAGGCACTCCATAGGGTAGTCTGCTGAGCTCCACCGACAGAGCTCTGACTCTATCATAAAATTTGCAGAGGACTCCACCATCAAAGGCCTGATCATAGACAAGGATGAGACAGCTTTTAAAGATGTTCAAATGCTGACAGGATAGTGCCAGGACAAAAATCTCAGCCTTGATATCAGCAAAACCATTTGGTGAAAGACATTACCTTAGCAAGCAGAAAGCAGACAACACTTCCACCTACTCCATGGGGGGTTTTGGGTGTTATTGAAAGGGTGAACATCCGTAAATTTCTTGGAGTGACCATCACTGATAAACTGAAATGGGCACATTTGCTATTGCGAAGAACAGGAGTTCTTAATGTTTTTAATCTAAGGACACAAATAAGAAAATCGATACCATACAAGGACCTAAGAGGAGAATTATTACCATAGTGACAGCAGAAACAGACAAATAACATAATACTACTGTGACTACTACTACTATCCATCCATCCATCCATTATCCAACCCGTTATATCTTAACTACAGGGTCACAGGGGTCTGCTGGAGCCAATCCCAGCCAACACAGGGCGCAAGGCAGGAAACAAACTCCGGGCAGGGCGCCAGCCCACCGCAGACTACTACTACTACTACTACTATTATTATTATTATTATTATTTATTATAAAGAGTGAAAGTTTTTGTTTTATTTTAAGCATATTTCTCACATGAGTAGATCTTGTAAGGAAAAGTGGAAAATAAACATTTAGTTAATGTAACAACAATTATTTCACACAGGGAAGAGATTCCTCAGGTATATTACTTCCAGTGTAAATGCTTACTAAGCTAAATGAGAAAGAAATTCTTGGGGTGCAGATCTGATGATTTTGGAAAGGACAGTATGAATTATCACTTAACTAAGTCACTTGATGGATGTGCCAGATAAGGTGTAAAGAAGTCAAAAAATAGCTAATTAATGCAGTTTATTTACCATGTCTTAAAAGGCATATTTGTTCAAACAACATTTTTCAAAAGAGCGCCGCCATTATACAATATTTCATAGTTCAGCATTTCCCGGTTTTCATTTAACAATTCGATTAACTGAGTAAAAAAAGAAGCTAAATTATTTCTAAAACCTGTACGTACTATTTGTAATTTACACGGGAGATGGGAATAAACCTTGACAAATAATTTAGTGAACTGTCCCTTTTTAAATGTTTAATGCCGCCGAATGACATTGTGCTCAATGACACCTTGCCTCAACGTTTTGATATTTTTTGCTGTTTTTACGTTTCTCAATGTCCCAAACTTTTCCTTCACACTACCAGTAGAATAACATTTATCCAAGGGCTTTAGAATAGTATGATGAAATGGTATTCATCTTTACCAAGGCACTTTAAATTTAATGCAGAATCTTCCTTACACCTCTGCTAGGGAAGATGGTGTTGTGGGGAATATTTTTTGTATGCTTTCGTGCCATAGAAGCAAAGCTTTCTTTGATGACTTAAGTGCTTTGCTTCAAAGCTAAATAGATGGCGGTATTTAAGTCCCACTTGGGCTGACTGGGCTAACTTGACTACACAGCCATGTGGTAACCCATCATAAACATGTCTGCCACCCTTAGCTTAAGAAAGACTGGTTTAGAAGGCTTTGCAGTGCCTGTAATTCTGAGATGTATCGCCATGCAGAGCCACAGCAACATATGTCACCACAGGTCTATGACAGCAGTTTCAGGGCAGAAGTGACATCACTGCATGTCTAGCACACCACTTTGGTAATAAACATTTATAGGTTGTCACAAATCAAATTGATTGAGACGCTAACCACATCAAACCTTAACCTTAACAAAACTAACCCTTAGCATTAACTAACCCCTAACCTTAACCATTTATCCTACACACTAACCATACTAACCCCTAACCTTAACTTCCATCTTTTAACTGCTGGTCTAGAACCAAGTAGATATTGCTGCAGGCCGGCCTAAAGAGGTCATGACATATCATTTTCGACTTCAGCCGATCATATATTAAATTTGTGTTGCAGCAATACCCTTCTGGTATCTGAGGAATGTACGGATTTCTCCAGGTGCACTATAGAGTCCACCCTCACTCTGGTTGGCTCACATTTTGCTCAGCTCAAGATCGTAAAACACAGTAGAAGAGAACATTGCCCCATTCCTAGCTACATTCTGTTTAGGAGATGTACAACACACTGCCTTAGGAAGGGCAAACAGTATTATTAAGGACCTCAACCATTGTGCACAGTCACTTTACTCACTCAATCCTTCTGGCAAACAGCAGAGGATAATTGGCAGTTGCACCAGTACACTTATAAAATAACAGTTTTTTAATGGCACTTTATGATTCTTTACTGTATGGCGTGGTTCCTCATAGACCTATTAATTTACTACAAAGGACCCCTCCATTGTGGTAAGGGTTCTTTGCACCTGAAGTTGGTTCTTTAGGTTTTGAAAAGGATCTTAATAAGTGAACAAAACAGAAATATTTAATATCTAGTCAAACAGTAACAGATCAAGAAAACCAAAACATAGCCTGTGTTATTGTTTGCAGCAAGAATCCTTTTAAAATCAACAACCCAATAGTATTTCAGAAATCTGTTTTCAAAATTTGTGCTAATGGTTATTTATGAAGCCTATTAGGGATCAAAATAAATAAGAGTTCCTTCTGGAACCTTTATGTTGTTTGGTCATTTGGGAATCAAAAATGGTTCCCCCTTGGCATTGCTCTGAAGAGCCACTTTGGCAACTTTTTTTTAAGAGTGTAGATTGAGGTATACAGTAGTTTCTATCGACAGGTTGTAAGGTTACTGAACAGTCAATCATGATAACAAATATTGTAAAAAAAACAGATACTGTGTGCAGTGATACATTTAGTAGTATTATATTACAAGGGACATTCAAAACGTTTCTGCACTTTTATATTTTTGTTGGAAAAAGTGAAGGTGGGAAGAGTAGAAATTAGGCATTAAAAAGGAAAATTGCATTACAAACAAAGGTGACTATGGAGAAAGGTGATGTAGTTTGTTTTTGAAATTCTTAATAAGGTGAGTTAAAAAAAAGTGTGGAAACTTTTTAAACATCCCTTGTATATTATATTATATTATATTATATTATATTATATTATATTATATTATATTATAGTAAAGCCAATATTTGCGAACATAAAATGTATAGATGTCCAGCCAGGAAGTGAAAAAATGGTAAGCCACAAGCACACATGTGGTGTGGCTTTCACAAGACATTGACAATTAACCTGTGAACATATACAGTACCTGTTGTGCCCATAATGAACAATAATTAATTTCTTCCATGCCATAGCAATATTTTGTAACAAAAAAATAATAATGTATGTGCAGTCCTCATTATTTGTGCATCCTTTTAAATTCCATTACAATAAATCTCCCGATAGAGGTCACTTGGAAAGTCTTAACCTTCAAATCCCAAGACAGAACTGATAAGTTCATGATACACATGTGCACACCTAAGCAAAGATCTGAATGAAACACTGAAAGGTCAAAGGGTCTCCTAAAGCCACTCAGAAGAAGGCTAATGACACCAGGAATACACACAAAAAAATGTACTCCAAAAAGAAATGTTGTTCTAGATAAGAAATTGCATTGAGCATATCATAGAAATTAGAAAAATGTTAATATGACAAGTAACTTGAATTTTGCTATAAATTTTTTAACAATATTTTATATTATTAGGGTTTTACTACTTATATTATTTTTGCTAGTTATAGAAATTAATATAATTGCATATTACTTAAGCCATTTTGTTTCCTTGGTTTCCCACAGTGGTCTTTAGTATTGCGGTTGTTTTGGTCAAGGTACCCTACTCTACTTGTAATGGACCTCAGAATCAGAGCAGATGTCATATTCTTATAATTATTCACATTAGCTGGTATGCTGTTGTAGGAGGTACATGGAGAATCGCCACATGGAGAAGAGATTTGCACCTGCCACTTAGTGATCTAATACCCAAGACATTTGCTTTTTTGCTGGAATTCTTTCACTTTCCATAACACTTGGCCTCTCTGAAAACATTTAAATGTCTCATTTTAGGTCTGTAAGCTTACTTTTAAGGTGGGCTGGCACCCTGTCCAGGGACTGTTCCTTCCTGTCCGATACTTGCTGGGAGAGGCTCCCTGACCCACTTCTGGAGTTTGGAAGATGGAAGGATGGATTTCCTTACTTTCTCATGACACCATGAAAGTGATGCC
>JANRMT010062813.1:96227617-96242206 GCA_026402145.1 Polypterus bichir lapradei
TACAGTATATATAATATATGAATTTCTGAGGTATGAATGTGTAAATTAATTAGAGTAACAAAAGAGTCAAGTTGAACACTTTACTTTTTAATTGACTTTTACAGATTACAGATTATCGCCTACGTCAATGAACAAAAAACAATTTTGTTAAAGAAATCAGTCGTTGAAATACTTGGTCTTTTAAAATTCCGTTCTGCACATCGCAAAAGAATCACACCGCGATCAATAAGGATGTGAGCAACACTCTCCATTTGAATAATATTATTTTGGTTAACTATTTATGCATCCCTGGCTAAGGCTTATTTATCAAATCAGTTGAAATTCAAACAATAGTAAGGATATTTTACAATTAGAATGCTCACCTCCAAATAGTAGGGCATAGGGCTTATCACCAACACCAAAGAACAGAACAATACATTTTACATTTAGCTGTAGGCCTATATTCACTCGTAAAGTATAAGCACATGGGGATGACATCAGAGGGCTGTACAATTGAAATACCTGAGCCTTCGAGTTAGACTCCATGGCACTGGCCTAGGCGTACCCCGGTGTGCGACACTGGAGCGTCTGTAGTTTTACCGGACGCTGTAATAAACGCCCACTAGGTTAAAACAAATTACACAGCCGTATGAGAACTGTTTGGAGTCCTATAAGCATCACGACATAGGCATCCCATTAAAGTTAACTTTTCTGATTGTTTTACGTTTCAATCAGAATTAATGCCACTTCCAGCATTTAACGCCGTTGTCTCGGCTTTTTCAGCAATGTTATTTCTGATTTTAATGGCACAAGGTAAGTGTTGCTTTTTTGCTTTAGTAAGCATTCAGCTGTGTGATCAATACGTAATGTTATTAGTACTATACTTCTTATTATTCGCTATACCAATGACTGATTTTCAGTTATTGTTCACATACTTTGGGCTGTGGTCCAGCACAACAGGCGATATTAGGATAGCTTAAGAAGATAGATAGATAGATAGATAGATAGATAGATAAATTTGAGTGGTAAACTAACGCGCGAGTGCCCAACGGTTAACTGATAAGGATTAAGGAGCGCGCATCTTCACACATTATATGTCATATAGCATTTGCAGTGACTTGCAATTACTCCGCGAATTCGGCGCCGCCGATCTAAACTCATAAATTCTTGTGGCAGTTTCGAGCCATCGATAAAACGTCTTTACAATTAACTGCCCGTAGGAATTCTACCGAATGCGCGTCGGCCAGATGAAAATAGTTACCGTGGAAACCTAGACTTCTCGAAAATAGATCGTGTTATTCATCATATTGCTTGTTCCTATACTGTTCATTTTTTTTTTCAAAAATGCCAATATGTATTTAAACTATAAAACGTTTGGTTCATTAATAGTCCTTGGTCATTTACGTTTTAAAACTGTAGGCATAATAGTACAATTCAAACAGTTAGTTGATTAGCCAGGCTCGGCTCCATGGGGTCTTTTAGTTGGGCTAAACCTCAGGAAATACTACGTTAAACCACCCTATTCTCCAAGGGATTACAGACGCCCCCATGAATATTTTGCTTCGAAGCCGAGGTTGTGACGAGTTGTTGGCTAAATTTCGATTTTCATTTAAACGTTCATTGATAGTTGTTTAACGATTTAATGGGAAGTGAAGAAATCGGAGAAGTAATCGTGTATAAATGAAGCAATTCATGGATTATCAAACCCGCTTAATCCGAATCTAGGTCATGGGGGTTGGAGAATCGCTTCGTATCATCCGTACTAAAGAAGGAGACATCCCTGGACTGGATGCTAATTGGTTTATCATTAAGTGTGTAAAAAATTAGAAGCTTTCTATTTTTCATTGCGTAATACCATTATTAGTAACTGAGACCGCAAGGAAACCCGTTAAAACCCGTATAATTAAGGAGATGTGCATTTAAGAGCGGGGATTCGTCTTAAATAAAATGTTTAAAGACATGCAGGTTAGGTGGATTGGCAATTCTACATTGGCCCTAGTGTGTGCTTGGTGTGTGGGTGTGTTTGTGTGTGTCCTGCGGTGGGCTGGCACCCTGCCCGGGATTGGTTCCAGCCTTGTGCCCTGTGTTGGCTGGGATTGGCTCCAGCAGACCCCCGTGACACTGTGTTCGGATTCAGCGGGTTGGAAAATGGATGGATGGATGGATGAAAGAAATTCCGCAGGCGCTATCTAGTCCAGTACCAGCACTAATGTGGTATGCGCAGGCATAAGTGTCCTCAAACCTCGAAGGCGGTTCGACGTCTGTGGTTAAAAATGCGAGCTTGTTGTGTTTTAGTGTAATAAAAACTAAAATCATTTAACGTACATCTTATCATGAGACGTTTATGTAGAGCGATTGAATAGGGTGTGTTGTTAAGTATGTTAAAAAGTCAGACCAATGCGAGTGTGTGCGTTTGGGGTGTTCTGCGGTGGACTGACTACCAGGACCGCGACGGTGCGGGTATGCGGATTACAAATGGGAGAAGTTGTTAGAATATGCTGCCTAATTTTCACCAGTTCATCAAGAATTGAGTATATTTATTTATTTACATTGGGAAGGGAAAGTCATACAGTGTTTATGCTGTTATATACTGGACTTTTAAATTAAATATCTTTTGTATTTTGCCTATGTAATTCTCACACTAGAATCTTTACTAATTATTCTTCTAACCCATTAAATCAGATATTAGATTTTCGAGAGGAAAAACCGTAAAAGCTAAAATTTTATAATTTATTTAAAGACTCGAGTGCATTTTGTTGCATTTTACATTAGAAAAATACAAAATGAGAGGCATGAAATCTATATTTTGAAATATGTACAAAGACAAACCCACACATTGAAAAAATAAAACCGTGAAAGTCATAATTTCTTAAATCTTTACATAGCATACACAAAGAAAGAGAGAAAGAAAAGGAAAAAAACGGGGTAAAGAAAAAAACTTAGAGACAAATTTCCAATGATTGTAGTAATTGCCATACTCAAACAACATTATATTATCATTTATATTATTATGTGTTTAGTAATAAGTACAGGTTAATTTTTTTCAGCTTGCAAAAAGAACTGAAACTCAAAATGTTAAGTGCTTGGGCTTTGTCATCACTCATTCAATCAAGTTTTAATACTCAGTGGTGTCTGCTCTTTATTAAATATCAATATTAAATTACATTGTGGTGTATAGGGAACAAAAAAAGTTAACAGCAGTGCTAAAAAATAAGACACATCTGGATTAGAATATGCTGTATGATTTAAATACAACACCAACCTTTCAACATTCTTCTATTTAGAAAATAGAACCACATTAAATGTAAAGAGATGCCATAATTTTTAACTTTACCAAAATACCAACTCGATTTGCAGACATATCCTTAAACAACTAAAATCAGGAAAACCGAGTCATACTTGTCAGACTCCCAAGTAAATACACCCTGCTGTGGAGTTTTGAACCAAATTGCCAAAAGTGCAAATAGTAAAAGGACAACAAATTAGATTTAAATTCAAATCCAATTAAGTAGGAATTTGCTGCTTGAAAGACTGCAGCCATTACAGCCACTTTGGATTCAGCTTGCTTGAATATTTCTGGGTCAGATGGTTACCACTGTGCAAGAAATAAAACTCATACATAGTGTGAGTCAACAGAGAATACAAGTGTGCCAGATAACAGGTATAGAGAAAAGTTACAAATGTATCATTAGAAAAAACCTCACACAAGACTGTGGACATGTCCAGAGGTGATTCTTGCCTTAAGTCAGTTTCTCCTGAGACTTATTGTGACCTTGTACTAGATAAAGTGGGTTTAGGAAATGGATAACCTCGACAAACTTCAGCCAGGGTAATCTTTGTATGGAGTTTGCATGTTGTCCTTAGGTTTCCTGAATTTTCTTCGAGTTATTCTCGCTTTCATTCAGAAGCCCTTTCACTTGCAGGTTAGTCTTCCATCTCTTAACTGAACTAGTGTAAGTGTATGTGTGATTAGAGCTTACAAACGCTAGCACTCTGCCCATGACTGGCTTCATGCTCCTGCAACTCAGAATGGGATTACACAGTCTCCAAAATAGAATGGATCATTTTATTTGTGTTTAACTAAGGCTTTTCATTTTCTTTTTCACAGGTACAGTGTCCAGGGTGTCAGGGTTCATGCTAGCTGAAGTGAGGGCCAGTGGAGAGAATGTGTCACTGACTTGTACAGTGCTAGTCCCTGAGAACATCACACAGTCATTCTCCCCTATCAGCTGGTATCGACAAGAGCCCGACAGAAGCATTCACTATGTGGCAGATTTTGGCTCAGTTCCCATCCCTTATGGCAGGTATTCCAGTAGAGTAAATCCAAAAGATGGGATTTTCAATTTTACCATTTCCAACCTTCAGAGAGTTGACTCTGGGATATACTTCTGCATTAGGAGATCAGCATTTGATTTATTTCCTGGTTCCAATTCCAGATTAATTGTGACAGGTATGCTTATACTATACATTTTTAGTCACTAAGCAACTGATCTAAAGGAAAGTCATTTTAAATGATGTAGGGTGACCACTTACTGAACAACAATATGAATTTTCTGTTGGGGATATGGCATGTAACATGTTAGAATAAGTGATACAACAGAACATTTCTAGCACTGTTATGGATACCTTATGGATTCAATGTCTTGAGTGTGAATCCTGGAATCTAGCTGATGATTTAGAAAAGCTAGTAAGTTCTTCATTGTGTCGACATAGAAAATACGTGTGTGGTGCTGTGTGGGTTTCTCTCTTCTACAGATATTAAATATGGAACTTCACGTCGTTTAATACTATCCTGGCAATGTATCTTTTTGTCATTGATGCCCTTTCACAACTTTTATTGAAATTCTGTTTCCATAGTTGATTAGACAGTAAATGTCGTAAATGTCTTTGCTTTGATTTGCTTAATGATTAGAACCTTTAGAAACCAGAGACATGGTAGAGGGTGTAGCATACAAAGGGGAGTTAAATTGAATTTAGTGCACTGTTTATCCAAATGGATTAATTTCTGTGAAGTTATTCTTTTTGTTCATGTGCATGTCCTCCAGTACTTCATTGTAACAAATACAACAGCGTGGTAGCTTGTAAGGTGAGGCTACAGGGACTTATTTTTAAGGACCAGACAAGTCATTTTATCTAAGTTATCATGTAATGCTGACCTCTAACCTTTTGAACAATCTAAAAAAATCCTGGACCAACCAGAAATTGTGTGTCCTGAATAGCTTCATGAGTTGAATAGGTTCTTTGTTGAGAAATTCACCGTGGAAAGGTAGTGTGGCCAACAGAATCATTTAAAGGTCACAAGGGTAACTAAAAAACAATAGCAACAAAAATCAGTCACAACATAAGTAATAATGTTATACTTGTATTATAATGTCTATTAAAATAATCATTTATCCTGTAAACCATTGCAGGTTTTTCCAGGTAAACCCCATTGGTGTTCAGCATAATGAATGCAGCTGCAGAGAGTTAAGATGCTCTCTCTCTCTCTCTTTCCCTGCCGGTGTTAAAAGATGAGATTGGTATTTTTCAAGATGAAATTATGGACAGTCATGGTGTATATTCATTTGACATTTGAAGTTGTGTCTAAAGTAGTATTTTTATTACATTTAAAAATACCTTCTCTCTTCTTGTAGTTTACAATGGAGCTATAGGGTACCCAGGTTTAAAAACTACTGTATTAATAAAAGCCTTAAACATTTAACAAATATACCCACAATGAAGCAGAACATTTTTTGATTTATGAAAACATGCCCACCATGTTTATGAGGTATCCCTGTGATAATGAAAGGAAACTAGAAATGATTATTTTATTACAGATTCTTGGCAATATTTTCATGGGATAAGCATAAAGTTCTTGCTCATTTGTCTGCTTTCAGCAGCTGTCATGACAAACCCAATGCCAAACACCCCTACCATGCTATTACCATCCATCCATCCATTATCCAACCCACTACATCCTAACTACAGGGTCACAGGGGTCTACTGGAGCCAATCCTAGCCAACACAGGGCGCAAGGCAGGAAACAAACCCCGGGCAGGGCACCCACACACACACCAAACACACACTAGGGACAATTTAGGATCGGCAAAGCATCTAACCTGCATGTCTTTGGACTGTGGGAGGAAACTGGAGCACCCGGAGGAAACCCACACAGACATTGGGAGAACATGCAAACTCAACACAGGGAGGACCCGGGAAGCAACTCCAGGTCTCCTTACTGCGAGGCAGCAGCACTACCCACTGCACCACCGTGCCGCCCGCCAGGCTATTACATTCTGTGTTATTATTTTACAAAGCCTTTAGAGTGAGATGCATGCTATTCTGCTTATGTTAATACATATGTACTGAACTTACTAAACTTCAGCCTGTTTAAACTTGGGTGAATTGGTATTGCTAAAATGGCCCTATGGCATATGTGTGTGTGTGTGTGTGTGTGTATGTGTGTGTGTGTGAGTTCACACTATTATTGACTGTTGGCCTGACCAGGGAATGTTCCTGCCTTGCATCCATCTAATAATTGCAGGGATAGGCTCCAGCTGTACTGCGGTCCTGCCTTGGATAAGCGGGATGGATGTTTATAACGTCTGTTCAGTTGTCACTTGATTACATGCCATGTGCAGTCCTTGAAATGGAGAGAAATAATTGCTGGTACTTTCTGTTTTTGTAGACTGCTTGGTCCTCCTCGCAGTGCATTTCAAATTTTATGCAATATTTTAATCGACCAAGTAGGGGTCTTTTTTTAAGTAATAATAACTTTTCAATGTAACATAACTTTTTCAGTTATTATTGTCTAGTTGTTTACATTGCTGAGATGGCAATTCACATTTGTGCATCAACATTCATTGTCAGTAATGACTTTCTGAGGTGAATCTACACCTGTAACCCTGAAAAGTTTCCACAGAGAAATGCAAACAGTGAAGTAAAATACACAGCCAGTCTCCTCTTAAAATGGCTCACTCTCACAACAATGGTTTGCTTTTTGCCCTTTTTCTTTGTTAAAATGACACAGATATGCTAATTTACAATATGTGCATGATCTCCAAGTGCAGATTAACACTCAATAAAAGTTTTGGCTAGAAATATATTCAGTATTCAGTAAAGTTTTAGGGGTTTTTTAAGAATGGTACCCCAATATCCATAAGCTCCATTATAAAATACAACAGCAGGCTAGTTATGTTTATAAATTTCTCCTTCACTTTTGAATGGTTTTATGTGGTAAACTACTATATACCATAATTAAAGAAGTCACTCGAGAGTTAAAGTCAAAACCAAAAGAACAATCCTATGAGTAAGTACTACTCATAAAAAATATGAAGCTGTTTTATCCACTGAGAGATGAAGGAAAATAAGTTTGCTGTCCCATTTATGACACGTCTGGTAACATGATGGCCCGACCTTTGTGATCAGGTGATTTTAAAAAAAAGAAGATTTTAGTTCAAAATAACTTTGCCAGCACTTATTTTATTTAATAATTAATAGCAGGGAACTGATCCCTGGTGAATCAAAACCCCAATTAAACCCAGAATACGCTTAGACCATTACCATTATCTCCTCCAGATGCTGCTTGAATGTGCCGATTTTTAGAGGGTGGTAGGCAATGGGTGGCTGCAATTCAATAGCCCAGTGGTTGAGCAGGTCAGGGCTTGTGATGATCCAGCATGTCTGACAATCAAGGGCCTCAAGTCCTAGGGTGTGGTACAATTTTAAGATAATATTGTTTTTATACAGTAAATCACAGTTTCTTCAACTGTGGCTCGTCACTTTTGGTTTGTGTAGGGTCTCAAATCCATTTAACGGAAATTGAGTAGGGTCCTGCATGTATTTAATGGAACATGGTTGCGTACGGTCTCCAAGGGGGATCTGACTGATTGTCCAAGACGGAAGACCTGATGGTCATCAAGGACTGGTTCAATGTAAGATTGGGATATGAGAAAAAGAAAACTTAAAAATTCTGCACTAAATCAATCAGCATTTAATTAGTTCCTTCACTTCCTTTTTCTAGAAATCTCTGGAAACAAAGAACTTTCTTTTTGATTCTCCTGGCATAATGGTATGGTATAATAATGAAACCAAAAAGTAAAACTATGTAATATATAACATATACAAAAAGGAGAACAAAATAACAATAACAACAATAATAATAATAATACGAGAGATGTTCAAAAAGTTTCCCCACTTTTATATTTCTGTTGTAAACGGTGAAAGTGGGAGGAGTAGTAATTGGGCATTAAAAAGTTGGTATGACACTGGGAAAATTGCATCGCAAACGAAGATGACTATGTAGAAAAGTGATGTAATTTGTTTTTGAAATTCTTAATAAATAGAGCTTAAAAAAGTGTGGAAACTTTTTGAACATCCCACGTAATAATAATAATAATAATGATAAAATGTGTATTGTATATGAAAGATGAGTATTTCATAAGGAGATTATGTATATGGATACAAAGCTTATGAAATACTCAGAGTCCAGTGAATGTTGTTTGAGCTTCAGTGCAGCTGTATTTGGAGTGATACAATGTGTGCTTAATGTCTTTAGTTAACTTTTTATTTGCATGGAAAAAATGAGAGCTAATCCTTAATTATTTCTTTTGCAAAACCATGTGGCAAATCAACTATTGCTTCATATTTCTCCAAAAACATGACCTAGATATTTATGTACATGAATGCATATTTCTGTACAAGAAATCAGAAAGGTGAGACATCACAAGCAATATTTGCAAAAAGGGCTGAATGTGACCACTACAGAAGGATTTTAAGAAGGCAAAGTGGACATTAAGCATGAACTGCTAAGTAGTAAAAGTCCAATTCTTGATAAGTGACTGAAGTCTGATTCTTGACTCAAAAGGCACTGTATCACGCTATTAGATTATCCTGAACTAGCTTATCTTGTTATTTGGAATTGCCCAGTTTTGCTCTGTAAAGAACCTTTTGACTTCTGTAAAAGGTGCTTCATAAAATAAAGTGTGGTTGAGTATCCTTACGTCAATTTGGCTATGCAATTCTTCTAAGCTACAAAAAGATACAAGAAGGATAGGTTTTTCATTATTTTAAATAGTAATAATATTAACTTGCACATTTTTATTTTAGGACAATTTAGATAAGAGGTAACTTTTAAGCAAATAAACTGTGTAATCATGCATATAAATATAATATAGAGCTCATAAGGGAAACAGCAGCATTATTTTAAGTTCTGTGTATTTAATCAGGAGTTCAGCAAAAGTCTGTGAGAAGCAAAATGCATGCAAAGAACTAATGACTTATATTACACCATACTGTCAGGGGAATGGAAGAAGCTGCAGAGGCTGACTTCCTACATGACACAGAAAGGACGAGTTTTAATTCTGGGATGTAAACCCAGAAGAACTCCAGAAAAATATGCAAATGTGAAGCAAATATTAAGAAGAAGTGTATTTATCTATTAGAATATATATATTTTAATAGGCTTGCAAGAAGATTTGAAATAGGGGCTTTTGGGAACTGTGATGTTTACCTTGAATCTCGTAATTAGCTTATGATACTTCTGCTCCACAGCTAGCCAAGCCAAAGGAAATTCTCAGTCTTCCTATTTTTTGAGTGACACCAGGAATAAGAGAAATCACCTCTGTTGGCTTGACACAGATGGTTCAAAGCCTTTCAGAGCAGCAGAAGTTATGCAGCTTTTGAGAGAGGCAAACAACACACAGCTTTTAACATGAGAATACAGCATTGGTACGAGAGAGGTTGTATGCAGTTCTAAAGCCACACCAAAACATAACGCAGTCTGTGGATGGTAGTACACCACCTACTAAATGAAAATGTACCTCAATGGAGGAGAGGAAGGCTGTGCCATGGCAGCGTATAGAAATAAAAAGAATAGACTCTTTAAATTACATGAACAGCTTTCTGTTGGTTAAACTGAAACAAAGCCTGCTGTATAGACATCGACTGGAATTGTTCAGGTTTTCTTCTGCTTTTGATTCCTTGTATTTGATGCCAGGTTTCTTTGCAAATAACCATAAGTAATGGTTAAATTAGAATATTATCTCACTGAAGCTTGCCTTGTTTGTTGATATCATATGTGCCAGTGATGAAGGAAATAGTGAGCTGTGCTTGTTTGTGTGATTTGGTATTTGTTTAGTTCTTTTGAAGGTTGTTATCAGGAAGCTCTAGTATAAAGGTAACCTGGCAGGAGAACCTTCTGGCTTCTGTTAGAGTAATTGTGCAGCCTTTTCTGTGGTAATGATAAGAGAGCTGAAAGGGCATACAGTAGACATCCCAACACACTTGCCAAAGTATTGAAGCTGAGGTAGCCATCCATCCATCCATCCATCCATCATCCAACCGGCTAGCTTCAGCCATATTGGCAGTGTTTTTCATTTGTACAGGCCTTTCATAGGCAAAATCCTGGAAGCAGAGCACCACACTCATAATTCCCAGCAGATAGCAGCTCTTGAAGCAGCTCTTAGCCTTGCAATTGTAGTTTGAAAATGTAGCACTCTTTCCTGGGAAGTGAGTTGGGTGTCCTAGCAGGAGTGCATTTTGTGAGCAGGGTAACATCTGGTCCTTGCTAAGGTATTGAAGCTGAGGTATCAAGTCTTGGTCACCAAAAGTTCTGATGAGAATGAATGATGAATAAATATTAAAGCACCGCAGAATAAATCAAGATGAATAATGTAGGCATATCCAGTATTAACTTGTCCACCAATATAATAAAAACCTTAGAAGTTAATGCATCATTTGTTAACTTTTTTATAAGATAAAACAAAAGATCATGACACAGGTGAGTCTATGGAGGTCATTAGTGACTGATTAGAGTTATGTGTTTTACTGAAGTTGTTTCCTTTCATTAAGTTACTTGTTTCTCAATTTCTGGACTTGGAATGCGGTTTAAGTTCTAATGTTCCTAATCAAGAGTTAGGTGAGTAGATATTGACAAGCCATGCTTGGCTGAATGGACTGTTTTTGTCATAATTGTAATGATCTAGTAGTTTAGTGCTTTTCTTTTCAAGGACATTTAATGAACACTAGTTTAAGAATGTTTGGTCAAATGTCTCTGATGTGTCTAGTATGAATGCACTTTAAAGTAATGATGATTTTTAATTCTAACATAATGGACCCAAGTACAAATAATGTAATTGTAGAGAAGCCATGCTTTTATTGCCAACTTTTATGTAAGCCTGTTTAGTGTGCTCTCTCTTTCAGATAAGAGACAAAATAACACTAAAATATTAATCAGCCACAGCGAAAAGTCAAATGCTCATTTGTAGAGTAGTATCTTTCAGCATTAATACAGACCACTGTTAGGTTTTAAATTCTACATTTTCAGAATGAGTACTTAAACAGGAAAATATGATATCTGATGAAGCAGGAGATACGTTGCAACTAAAAATTTTTAAGGCCTCTTCCATACTTCTGTGTTTCCTGCATACTTTCCGTTAAAAGGGAATAGTGTTCAGCACACCAGAAAAATCTGTTATATTTTATGGTGCACCTTCATATAACTGCAGAGGAGCACTGTGAATTGTTAGAAAAATTCTGGAAATGTACAACATAGGAAAACTGGGCCTTGTAATTCCCTAGCAACCACTCTTTCTTGTTTCCTGCTTCTTGCAGATGAGGCAGAGCACATACATGTTGGGATTAATAAAGTATCTATCTATCTATCTATCTATCTATCTATCTATCTATCTATCTATCTACATGTTCTAGGTGCTGTAGGATAATTTACTCAATATTGTCTCTGTCTCTGACACAATATAGGTTTGCAATCACCATGACTGCCATTTGCCATAATTAGCAAAGCTGACATTGCCATACCTCCATAACACGTTTCACGTGATTCAACAAAATGTCTGCATGGAAAGAAACTGTCTCCAAGGGTTTTTTTTGTGTGTTTAGACATGTTAAAACATGCATCAAAGAGCAAATGAAAAATATATGTATTAACGCACGTCTTTTCATGTGTATAGTTGTTTACTGCGCAGCTAAAACTGCACTGCATCCTCTATGTACTGAATTCTGTAAGCCTGCTGTAGATGCTGACAGATGTTAGTGATGATCTGGTTCAGTGTTTTACAAGGTCACATTTATAATGATTTAGCTCACATTTGCATTCTTCATAGAATAAAGGACATAGTTAAAGTTACAGAAATTACAATGTGAAACATGAAAGCGTTCTTGAAAGCAAAGTTTTCATTAATGTTCAAATGGATAAAACTGGTTTAAATTTTTCAATGTTAAGTAAAAAATAACTTTTTGTGTAATTATAGATTATTAGTTAGTTATTTTTTAAGTACTGGTAATACTTGCCTTTTTATGTAATTATTATTAAGTTATTAGTTATTTTTAACCAAACAAAACTGGCAAAATAACTGAATAGTGAATAAAAACACAGGTACAGGGGAGGCTATATAAATCGTCATCATACCACCTTTTTGAGTTAAATGCAGTCAACCTCAAAGCCTCCAACTACAAGTAAGATTTTTAATCTCCTGAAGTTAAGAAAAATTCTTCATTATCTGTTATTAGTTGCCTTTTTTTTCCAAATTTATTAAATTAGTAGGGCATTGCACTGAAATACTGTGTTTTTAATATTTAGGTTAAAGAGTTGTATTTAGAGAGGTTGGAATGAAGGGCAGTACGGCTAAAGAATTTTTACTGTTTCTTAAGGGAAACAAAATCCTGACAGTAGCAGTTTTGCTCTAAGTTTTGTTTGATGGATTCCTAGTGTGTATTTGTAGCAGTTCTGTCTACTAAATTATTCCTGACTCCTTCACCCACTGCTACTAAAATGTGTCTCTTGACCTGAAAATATAATATTCGGCCATACTATCGTAAAATGTATAGGAAATAACATCCCTTTTAAAAGTTAGAAAATAAGAAAACAATGTTTAATAATGCTTTAAGGTTAACAAGGTTCTTTAAAAAGTCCTTGTAAATAGAAACTTCATTTGGGAGCATTATTCACTTAATGATGTTCATGCAAAACAATTCTTTGGTCAATATGTAATTTTTTAAACCATTATTGGTTAAAATAGTCATCCTGTGGGAGATTGTATAATTGTGATCTGAAGTAATGAGGTGGTGACCCATGTCATTGCTACAAGCCATAAGTTCAGTGATGCCAATATAAGACTTAACCCTCAGCAATCCGTGGTTGGGTGTTATAATTCAACATATTTCAGGTGTGTCATGATTAAACTAAAAATTGTCCACAATCTTGCCTGCAAGTGTCCACAAGGCAGGATCAAACCTATGAGTGGTGTCATCAAGCACCCACATTACTAGGTCATATATTTTGGGAATATTTCACACTAAAACTGCTAGGGCAAAATTAGTATATTTGTCTGAAAGCCTTAGATTTAACATCACTCCTAAAACTTTATACAAAATATTTAGAGCAATACCAGATGGGATAAAACACGTAACATTGTGTTACTATTACTACTCTGTTTGCACAGTAACTCGTTTTGCTAAGATGGAAAGTAATGGCTTATATTGTTATCTCAAAATAGAAAAAATCAAATTCTATATACATGGATTAGTTCAGAAAATTCTTCTAAATTTGGCAAGGATTCATAAAGGTAATCGTGAAGGAAGTAGGCTGGCCCTGTGCCAAATCTTTTTATGTTATTTGCTGTTATATCCTATATGAAGAGCCATTTTAGATGGGGATCTCTTGTTGTACAGGTCTGTGAGTCAGCTGGTGGTTGAGGGCTGTGTTTCATGGATTGTCTTTGGAACATATTTTTGTACTTGCCATTTTTTTTCCATTGGATTGTGTTTTGTTTTTGTGTTTTTTCACATCATGGATGATTGTCCATGTTATGTAAAATCAAAAACTTATATATGATTCACATTTTTCATTTTTTTCTTGTAAAATAAGTTAAAATGCAAGCATGATTCAGGTAAGGGCCATGTTTGACAAGTAATGCTTGTTATTCATGGCATCTCAGAGTAGTGACTTGTTGCCCATTTTAAAGTATGTATTGCACAAAATAACTGTATCCTGTATGTGTGACAACAAATTAATTTAAACTTGACCTTGATTTTATCTAAGTCAATTAAATACTTAATTAGTTGGTATCTGCTCGATGTCTGCCACAGAAAATACATATGCATACATCAACAGCCTAAAATCTGAGCTCTTTTGGTCATTTATAATTTTGTCCCTTAGTTTCTTCCTTCAGAAACACTACAGATGAAAAGGTAATATGAAGGCGTGTGTCCGTTTAATTTCCAGTGAGTGTTTAGAAATTTAATTCATTTATTTTTCATTTCCTTTCTTTATTGCTGTTCATACTTTTTTCAGTATTGAAGAAAAAAAAAGCTCGCATACATATTTCATCTCACTGTGCAGTGTTTTTAATCTTTTATTTGCAGATCCAGCAGTGAAACCAAGTGCCCAGATAATGACTCCATTTTGGGAAGCTGAAGCCACAGTCAAGCAGGACCATATACCTCTGATTTGTTTGGTGACTGATGCCTTATCTGTGAAAGGCAGATTAGTGTGGACAGTCTCCGGTCAAGAGGTGTTTAATATTTCATTGGATGTTCAAAAATGGATAATGGGAGAAAATGGTGGTTACACATATGTGAGCCAGCTCAGCGTTACAACTAATCCATTAATGA
>JANRMT010062813.1:96242216-96302312 GCA_026402145.1 Polypterus bichir lapradei
TTACACATATGTGAGCCAGCTCAGCGTTACAACTAATCCATTAATGAAAGACATCAAATGTGCTTTACTTGACGCCAATGGTGATGTGATTGCTGAAGCCACCCTTAAAAATAAGCAAAATACAGGTACATGGTTTGAAATACTAATGGCTCATAATTTGTTTGTAATTACAATTATAGAATATTTAAAGTCTGCGGTGGGCTGGCGCCCTGCCCGGGGTTTGTTTTCTGCCTTGAGCCCTGTGTTGGCTGGGATTGGCTCCAGCAGATCCCTGTGACCCTGTAGTTAGGATATAGCAGGTTGGATAATGGATGGATGGAATATTTAAAGTAGATTTCCAAAATGGATAGGTGGATATATTTTTTTTATGTTTTATATGATTTTATAATGACATGAGGCTAAAATGAATGTCTTCTTAGAAAGTTTGCATTCACCAGGACTTTTCATTCACAACCATCGGATAAAGTATTTTCTTAAAATATTCGTGACTAATGCTCTGAGTTACATAAGATACTGTATATGCTGAATAAGGATTTGAATAATGCATGTTTAACATTAGTAAAAATTAAGGAAACATATCATTTAAATTGAATAAAAGACCACCAAATATATTTCAACACATAAATATTTGTGTTTTCTGACAAATATAGCATTTTGCAGTACTTTTCTGTATTTTGAAAAAAGAAAAATCAGTTGATGTATATTGTGTATTGGGTTGTCATGTCTAAAATTATATGTCCTATTTTTTATATAGCTGTTGAAAATAGTTTTAAAGAAGGAACAGGATACATACAGTATGTTATTATCATAGTCTTCAATATTTACACATGACTGTTATTGTTTTTATAGTTTTTATTTAGGGAATTAAGCAGACATGCGTGAATTGTGTACGGTTTATGTTTGAAGTCAATCTTGGTGGCAAATCAACTTTTATTTCTGTCTAATAGACTGTCTTCATCAGATGGTACTTTATGGGCTGCCAGCGGTTTTCTTTGTCTCAATGATGGCTGTAATTCTTACTTGTATTTACAAGAAGTGGAAAAAAAGAGGTAACCTTATCACCATTCTTTGCAAATTTTCCAAACATATTGATCATACCTGTGCTCGCCTGACATTTTTGATGCTTCATTTCAGCACGTGAGACTACAAAGTCAGACTGTAGAGAAGAGAAAGGTACACGACTGAGGGGGACTCCAGAGGATGTGGTAATGCAAAAATATCACCACTTCTTATAATTAAAATAGTGAGATAATCTCATTTATGGGGTATGGCATCAGTAGGTAAAATACATTAACAAAGTTCTCTTGAGTCAAAACATTGCTGAAAGGATCCTTATTAAGATTAGTAAAGTAATTACTGTCATGTCTGTTCTAGAATCCTTGCACTGGCTTCCATGTAATTAAAGAACTTTTAAAAAATAATTTTAAGGTGTAGCTTAGATTTAGTGTTCTGTGTCCTATATACTTTAACCCATTACATTATTATCTGGCATTTCAGATCAGATATTAACCCCTCTTACTGTCCTGTTTGTTTGGCCTTAAACTATAAATTATGTTTCCCATTGAGGTCAAGAAAGGAAATGTCAGTCGTGAAATTATATATTTCTGTATGAGTACTTTCAGTACCTGCCAATTAAGCATTTGTTTTATTTTTTGGTTTAATACTTTTGTACTTTAAAACTATCTCTATTATGTTATTTATCAATTCTTACTGTCAATATACTACACTGAAAAAGTATAACCTCCATTCAACTTATAATAATTAAGGTAATGATTCACACTTAATATTTTCAATCTGTACCAATATAATTCTTTGTATGTTATTGAACCCACAATTATTAAGTTGAGGTAAATCATTTAGTGTGATTGGGTGCAATTCACTTTTTTAAACTGAAGTAAATCTATTTTTTAAGTTGAGGCAAATCATTTAAAGTGACTGGGTGTAATTCACTTGTTTTATACTGAAGTAAATCTGTTCTTTAAGTTGTTACAATTTAAAATGGTTTATTGGTCGTAACCTGTTTTTATGCTATTAGAAATATTATAAACATAAAACATTCCAATGCTGTACATTTTACACTTATTTAAAAATCTAGTGCAAATACACAAGTATTTTGCAGTGTAAATCTTAAATATACAACAAAAAATTATTAAACGTTTCTACAGCTTTCTTGAAAATATGTTTTATTACGAGTTCTTATACTTAAAATTAACAGTTGAGAAGCAGGGTTACTTACCCTCCGTTATAAAAGTCTCCTGCTGAAAATGACCAGACCTGTATCGCCATGTCCACTCCACTCGGGAAAGTGTTCTTCGTTTATGGCAGTTGGAAAGCCCGACCGGAAGAATATACAAACAGCCCCTCAAACACAACACACGAACAACCTAAAATATTAGGTTAACTGAAATAGGATTTTTATGTTTATTCCCTCCACTATAACTTACTTTGGTACAAACATTTTTTTTTACTTTGATTGAGATCTGAAAGCAAATATTTCAAACTACAACACTAAATGACTAATCTTAAGTTGCTTGAAAGAGAAAATATATGTTGAATGAACAACATCAATGTTATACTTTTTTCAGTGTACTTCATTTTATAGGCTCTTCTCTGTGCTTATTTCCCTGTGAGCTATGAGCTATTCTAAATTCCAATGTTAATTTAAGTTTTATTCTTATACATTATTTGAAAGTGTGTCAAATATAACAAGCAATGATTGATCGAGGGAGTGATATTTCTAAGGTTCAATTTTTTTTGGGTTTGTTATTTTTTTATCAAAAGCTTTTAGCTCTATTTTGCACTTCCTCATTTTGTTTGATTCTCACATATACAAAAAGTTTTTATACTAATTTCACTGTTTGGAATTGACATAAATTTTTAATTTCTTTTTTCTCAGACTGAGTATGCATCTATAAATCTGTAAATACTACAAGTAATTCAGCATATGTGCATTTGGGTGATGTTTTAAGATGTGCTATGAACTGGAGATCTTTCATCTTCTGAACATCAACATTCAAGACCTAATAGATACAAAGAATCTTTACAGAATGAGCGGTGACCTGTCAGTAAGACTTGCTAATTAAGCGTAATTCAACTAAATTTAAGACTGAGAAATGAATAACTGTCTAGAATTATTTATTTGAATTGTTACAAAATACATTTGACATATCTAGTACAGAGACACTCGTTCCATTAGTAGAACTGCTTGTCTGTGTCTTCTTTCTGTATGTAAAGTCATGTATTTTGAAATATTAATTTAATTAAATTGGTACAGCTTGCAACTTCAGTTGTTCATTTTTGCGAGTGAATGTAAAATATTTGTGCAAACCTTAGCTTAATATGAATATCAGAAGCTTTTAAAATGACAAACGTTGTAAGGTATAATGAGAATAAAATGGTTTAATGTGTTACTAAATATCTAAAGACCAGGACTATTATTGCTACTAAGTGAGAGAAATCATTTATTTTTGAACAAATCTAAAACAGTAAAAATGTAATAGTTGAATGAAGTGCCATTTGTTTGTGTAATCCATTGTAACACTTCACAGTGGAATGATTCAAAAGATTCAGAACTGATTATTGGCACAGATGCTGGGTTTCTTGGAGTGTGCCCTCTTTGTAAGCTAAATGGGACAAATGAGATGTTTCTTCAGTAATGATATCTGCTACAAAACAAAGAAAAGGCCGACCTAGGAGCTCTGAAAGGGCAGTACTGTAAATCAAGGTGCAGAATTTAGTTTAAAAATAGAGAGACTAGTTCATATACTTTAAAGTACCTGTTGGAATACAATTACTAACTGCATGCTATTAAAGAAAGAGCATAATGACAATGTGGTTAATAAATGTTCTTATCCTTTTCTGGTAAACAGATCACACATCTTCATTTATGCCTAAACAGTCATTAACAGATGCTAAATATAGCAATGGAAAAATCACCTTTAGGTTTTAGTCTTATTTGTTTATGTGAAATGTGCTTTAGAAGTAAATATGTGTGAACAAAACCACAGATTTTGCAGGTCCATCGGTTGGACGGCACACAGTAAATGGAACACTGCCCGCTGACTTGCTGTGTCATAAGAAAACAAAGCCCACACATGCATTCTGTCCTTCTTTTGATGCACATCTTTATTTTAAGACAGTCATCATAATAAAGTAGCTACATCAAACGTGATAACACTACACAGCATGTGAGAATGATCTTAGATTTTCTAAAGCTGTGTGAAGGTTTCTCTCCCATACATACACAATACCCTATAAATACCACGACTTGTAACAACATATAACATCATGTTTTATTTTCAGCACACGTTATACCACAACATACCAAATCTAGAAATGTTGATGGGGTGAAAGTATGTTTGCTTTTGAAATATATTTTTAATATTAAAAGTTGGGTTAGATTTTTTTGTTTATGGAATATGCACTTTATGGTTTACTATGGAAGATCAGAATATTACTGTTCTGGTTTCCACCTGAGTGTAAGGAATGTAGATTTACTTGACTCGAGGATATGTGACTTTGTCTCCCTGAATTTCTTCAGTCAAACACTGACACTCAACCCAGAGGTCACATTAAGAGAACTCGTCATATACAAAAGCCCAAGGTCTTAAAAAAGAAAAAGTTGAAAGGATTCAAAATATAATACCACACTGAAACTCTTCATCATTGTTCATCATTGGACCACTAAGTCACTATACAGGTTATACTACCCCTGATCTGACTGTGCCCCTTTATTACTGATACTAATACAGGCTTTTCATGGCTTTTAAAATGCTGCTGCTAAAAACACTGTAAGGATTCAGACATCAAAGTGTAGCTGTGCTGATTAGAGGCATGAAAGAAAACTCTTACTGGAAAGCGATTCATTTTAAATTATGACTTTGTTAAAAGGCCATGTGCAGTGTGTCTGTCTAATTCATTTATTTTTATTTCAAGGCAATGTTAAAATCAGGAAAAGCAGAAATTGTTTTGTTTTTAATAGTATAACAATTTCTGTGTAATTATAAGTATCCTATGTATCCATTATCAAAAGAGCTGCTCTGACAGCAATGAGCACAAATCATGAACAATCCTAAGCAGGGCGCTGTTGTAGTAAATCACACATTCACACTCACTTTTACTAAGCAATTGACAATCACCAGCTAACCAAAAACTTACACTAGGTGGGCAGAGTACATGGCAATAAATTTAATTGTGCACGCGCCTGCTGTCCCGCCTTAAGTCCTCCCAGAATTACGCCTCTTTGAATGTGAAATCAATATAAATAGCCCTTAAGCTCAGCGTTCTGTGAAAAGACAATGGGAAAAGCACGGGGGAAAATAGAAGAATTTCAGCGAATACCAAGTGGAGGCAAAGGAAAAACATACTATTTGTTGGTTTAAACAGTGGAATAAACAACAAAAGGAAGTCGATTGAGTGACATAGAGTGTCGGAGAAACTCGAAAGCTCAAGTTCACAAAGTCGCACAGTGCCCAAAATAAAAAAGAAGTTGTCAGATATCAAAGTCACCGTGAAAAGGCGAGTCGTAGCCCACCGTTTGAGTGTCATATGAAAGCTTATTAGGGTACAGAGAAAAAAAATAGGCACACAGTGGGGAAAAAAGCACGAAATGTCAACTTTAATCTCGAAATGTCCACTTTAATCACGTAGTTTATTTTGTCATTAAAGTAGAACATCATAAACTTCATCTTAAAATAGTTTAATTTTCTAGTTTCTCAAATCCCATCATAACTAAAGTAGCATGTTGAATGCTTTGTTTTGTATTTGATCTTCTATGTGCACTATGTGTGTGAATTAATATGTGCTTTAGGGTTTTCTCTTCCTTCGACAGGACACAGAATCCATTACATTCGTAAAATCATAGCGCTCTGAATAATTAAAATACTGAGATGTATACGTGATATCTTTTTCATGATGATAGGAGTTAAAGCATGTTATTAAACATGGGAACATGGTGGTGCAGTGATTGTGCACGACCTTCGATGAAATAATTTATTGCAGCAATACTGTCTCTTTCAAACGTACTAACCTCCAATTCCTGTCCTTCCTTTTCTTTCTCCAAATACCCAATCACTACACAATCAGCTCTGTAATAGACGTTAAGCCATCTGTAAGCTTATAACGCCGATTCTTCAAAACTTTTAAGGAACATTGAAATATCTTTGTAGTACATGTTTAATTATTGTATCCTTCACGCCAGTCCCAGTGAAACATACAGTGCGAGACAGGAACAATCCGTGAACGGAGCGCCATATCCTTGCTAGCGTAGCGACACCGTGTCCTTTAATTATTAACAATATAGATTATTTAAATGAAGTTAAAGTTTTATCTGTATAATATAAGAAACATATTTTGCTGCATTTCATCTTTAAAATGATATAATCATCATATGTAAATACGCGCTCAGGTTGTGTAATATTATAACTGTAGTGCAAGTTTACAGTGAGGTGATTGTACTTCTAAGTACAAACAGTTCTACAAAGAGCAATTGATTGACTGATAGAGTGCGTTTAGAGCTCTTGGGATGAAACGCTTTCTGAACTGCGAGGTCTGTACAGGGAAGGTTTTGAAGCATTTGCCGTGTGAGAAGCAGTTCAAATAGGAAGCATGGCTGAGGCAGCACGTGCTTGATGCTGTATACCGATAATTCTCTTTCCGATCAGCTGCTCCGAGTGGTGCAGTGAGAGTAATATGGAAAAAGATAATCCGCTGTGGCAACCCCTAATAGGAGCAGCTGAAAGAAGAAGACGGAGGTGCAGTGAGAGTAACAACGCTAAAGCAGCTATTGTATTTAGAATAGTTTGGCCATTCCGTGGACTATTATATTGTTACTGGTTAATTACATTCAGATGCATTAAACTAATAAACAATATGCGGTTAATTTCAGTGTATTTATAAAGCCGCATCAGGGATGTGGATCTGAAAAAGAAAGATAAACCACACAGGAACAGTAGCACTGCTTTGACGCTGGGTACCGCCAATCCGCAAAACCGAGTGGAGAACTTGCGTATGACAGGGTATGAGGTACCATGGAAATGTGAGTGGCTTTACGCCAAGTTTAGGTTTTGTACATCGCGATTTGAACGTGGAAACATTCTTACACAATATTTCTGTGCTTACGCACCGTTTATACATGAGGCCCCATGACTCGGGTCCATCAAGCAGCAACACTATCTTTATCTAGTGCAGTTTTATTTTATTATTTTGACATCTTCAAATTTTCATTTATATTCAGGTTAACTACTCAATGTACTTTAGAACATTCTTTTTGCAATAACAGCTTCCATTTAAAAGAAGACCTTTAAGAAATCCTTTACAAACAAGAGGGAACACAGAAACTATACACACAGGTCCACTTAGATCTAAGATGTTTTTGTAGTGCAAGAACTTTGAAATGGCAATGTATTTACTTTAAACAGTGTATCAATTTGCAACCATCAATCTTGTAAAACAGGGGCCCTCAAGTTTAGTCCTTAAGGACTGCAGTGGCTCCAGGTTGTTTATTGATCTTGCCCAATTTATGAATTAGAAGTCAATCTTTTCTGACAACACAACTTGTTTCATAGTATGGCATATGAGTTTTTTCATTTGGATGCATCAAGTCACTGTTACATTGTAGATTTTTCTTTTTTTGAAAATATTATCCAGATTATTGCAACATCTAGCAAGTAGGGAATCCATTTCTGGATGGGTTTATCCATTCCTGGGAATTCTTTTATCCCGCATGCCATTCCCGGGAATCCCAGGCTCCCGGGGATGACACAGTGCACGGGCATCTCACATGTGAACGGTTTTAGAACGGCCAACACTTATTTTTAATAAAACTACTGCAATATGTTGACACCAATAAAAGACTAACCTTATCTACAAGCAGTTCATGCTGTCAAATAAATACATGTATCTAGTTAGTTGTGGTAATAAGAGCGTAGAAAGCACAATGTGTCTAGTGTGTGGTCGTCCTGCACCCTCGTGCAGAGTACGCCAGCTGCTGAGAAAGCACGCTCTGCCTCTACTTAAGTAGAGTCATCAGATACTGATACACTTGTTCTAAGCAACGCCCACGCTTGCCATTGCTCTGAAACACCGTTATTTTAGCTTTTACTGATGCATCCAGTTTCTTGTCATCATTCTGTGATGGCAAGTTTCTTGGCACAGATAATGTGGATGCAACAGACTGATGCATTGCAATTTAAAGTTGCTGTTCAAAGCTGTTGTCTGACAGACGTTAATGAAGTCTGCCCCATCCCGGCATTTGTGAGCTGCAGAGTGCAGACTCCTCCCAGTCCACTGTGCTCAGTCTTAGTGAGAGCCAGGAAACTGACTGCTGCTGGTCTGTTGTTGACTGAATTAATCGGCAACACACTACACCATGGGCCAAAAAACCGTGCCACTTAATTATTTTCAATTATAACTCTGTTATTTCTTGATCGAGTTTTACACTTTTACACGCTGTATATGTAAGCTTGGCCGTTCCCGGTTTCCCGGGAATTACAGCAGTTTCATTCCCGGGAATGAAAAATGTCTGGGAATCCTGGGCTCCCGGTAATCGGGAGCCTGGGAATGGATTCCGTACTAGCAAGTCATGAATTCTCTCTCCTCTACTTTTTTGTCTTCACTCTCTCTCCAAACCTTTAATTAAGAAATACTACATGATGAACATATTGGGACCAAGTCATATGGTGACCTGCTGCCTCCTTGGGATGTCAATGTTAATTAGCAGCTGGTTGAGAAATTAAAAACAATTAATGAGCAATAATGCAGTTGTTTGAGACTTAAAGAATCAATTAAGGGGATGGGATCTTAATATCTGAGTTGACCAAAATGATGTACAAAGAGCTGCTTGAACCATAAATGGATTCTAATTAGGAAAATGAGGCTGAAACTAAAGAACTAAACTTGAAGACCCCTCTGCTAAAGCACTTTCATGTTATCAGCCTCAACAATAAGCTTGGCCTGGAATGCATCACCATCCTCTCTTATCTGGAGACAGCCTTCCTGCATGCATCTTCCTGTTGTTACGTTCTACCAGTGTTTCAGTTAGCACATTAGCGACAGTTAGCTAACATGTGCTTATATCGCAGCAATTTGTTAGTGACAGCCACATGTCTTACAAAGGATTTTCCAATAACTGACATCCTAATTTTGATGAACCTGAATGTTGATGTTAACCATGTGCGGGCATGCACAACTTTTTTATGTTTCCATACAAAATGTTCTCTGGTAGCACACAAAGAAGCGAGATAAGCAATCTAAACCATACGACACCTGCTGAAATGCCAAATGGTTGCACAGTACAGACAGCGCAATAGTCAGTTATTAAAACTTGGAATGTCTGAAAATCTGATTTCATAGGCAAATCCTTTAAAAATTGACATTAAAAATAGCCCAATTACTCTGTCATATGGTATGCCCACTTCCTTGGAACATTATTTGTTAAGAAGTAAGTCAGTCAAATTAGCCAGAAAATTAGCCTGTTTTGTCCTATTAAAATCTGGAATTAAAATGGATTTTCACTTGAATTTTATGCAATGGACTTTTATCAATATAGTCCAAATTGTTGAAGTGGAATGAAGTTTATTTATATATATATAAAAACAAGTAAAAACTGAAAAGTTGTGAGTGCATATGTATTTGTGCCATTTGCTATGAAACCTCTAAATAAAATGTGGTCCAACCCAATCACTTTAGACGTCACATAATTAGTTGATTAGGGTCCAGCTGTGTACAATCAAACCGTCACATGATCTATCATGTGATGTCTGTCTTAAAGGCCCCTAACTCTGCAACACCACTAAGCAAGCAACATGAAGACCAAGGAGCACTCCAAACAGGCCAGAGAACAAAGTTGTGAAGAAATATAGAGCAGGGTTGGGTTATAAAAAAATATCCCATGGACCACCTTTAAATCACAGTGTCTTGATGTGCTAAGCTAATAGAGACATTCTCCAAGAGACTTGCAGCTGTAATTGCAGCAAAAGGTGGCTCTACAAAGTATTGACTTTGGGGCGTGAATGTATCTATGCACACTCCTGATATTCATTGTTTTGTCTTAATTATTGTTTGTGTCATAATTAAAAATATTTTATACCTTCAAAGTGGTAGACATTTTGTGTAAATCAAATGGTGCTAAACTGCTAACCACCAAAAATCCAATGTAATTCCAGGTTGTAATGCAACAAAACAGGACAAACACAGAGGGGGATGTATACTTTAGTGAACTACTGTATACGTTTGTACCATATGTGCTTTTTATGTGTTTTTTTATTGTTATTATTATAAATATTTGTGCTTTTTTGCTCATGGTGTGTCTGCAAAGCATGAAGTGAATGTGACATATGAAGAGCTACATTAAACAAGCAGGTGAAAACACAGCCATAGCCTTTAAATGAACGTGACATTTTAAAAGACAGCCCTGCTGCTGAAACTCCTGTAAGCATTCAAATGACAAATTATACTTGTGCTTAAATAAGGACTTTTTAATTATTGTCTGCATCTGTTCAATGAATTATTTTATTCACTTTAAAGCTAAAACTAAATCAGACAAAACTGAAATTGTTGTATATTAAAATAGCATAGACCCACAAAGACAGCACAAGAACATCTAAACTTCATATAAAGAGTTCAGGATTCTGAACCTGTGAGGCAGCAACATTAACATCCAGAAAACAATGACATTTTTTGGGCACAAACAGTGACGCAATCAAAGTGAAAGAGGAATGATGCACAGTTCAGACTATCTTCCAGGAATATATGTAAAGAAAAACAAGGTAAAATTGCTGGTGATTTTTGAAACACTTTAAATGTAGTCATTTGTCAAAGCTTTTTCTCTTTCAATACCATTTGGGGAAAAATGCAGCCAGTTAATGACAGATTAGAGGTAGAGGAACTGACTTGATGTATTTGCAGCACAGCAGGAGTAGGAGCAGACAGTCATTTAATAACATATGGTGACAAAATGAACTCACTTACCCTTTTTTGACATTAATATTATTTTTAATAATGCTTTATGTACAGTTATGTTCCATTGTATTAAAAGAAATCCCGCTTACTGTAATAGATGGTTAAAGTTCTTCCACAAAGCAACAGTTGGTCAAAGATCTCAGATTTAAGAAGCAGAAGCTTCCATTTTACTAATGATATGCTAACATATGCTAACTTCTATGTCATAATATTGTTTCTTTATCCAGGCTCTTTGTCACTAAGCTTTTCCAAAGTGGATAAATGCTGTTCATTACGAGGCAGCATATTCTTTTTTTTTTTTTTTTCTCATTGTCTCCTACTAGAGCATCTCCAACTTTAAAGCTAACTTATTTGTGTCTGGATTTCTGGCCAGTGTTGTTTGGTTAAACTTTTCTGGATTTGGTAGATTTGATCATGAATAAATAAATACATGAATGAATAGATGGAAAATATTAACTGCAAAAAAAAATGAAACAGATTTCTGGTCATAGTCACTTTTGCAAGTCTAGAATATGATGCGCCAGGTAAGTTGGCTTTTAGAGTAGTGATTTGTAGCAATTTCAAATAAACTTTGATTTATTTCTTAATAATCTAGAGGTCTGTAATGCACTGTGCAAAAAAGATAATATGCAGTTGTCCACACAGATTTTTAAACTTCTGGGCATATGCAGCATATAGCATATCTGTCCACATTCATTAATTAATTAATGAATTATTATTATGTATTTAAATAGTTTAAATACACATGCCACCTAATAAATACATATAGTTCATCTTGTAATGCATAACAATTGCTTCTGTGTGCAGTTTGCATTTTCTTCTTGTTATTTTACATTGCCAGGAAATGCCATTGGCTTGTATGGCATCTTTACATTGGTCCTGTGATAGTGTGGATGTGTTGTACTCTCTTCTATATGATGGACTACAAGTCTTCCTACACGCTTCTTTAATGACATTTTATGGTTCTTTACTGGGTCGTGTGGCTTGACCAAGTACTATTTCATTCTGGGAAGTTTTCTTTGCATATAAAGTTGTTTCTTTGTGCTTTGAAAAACTTCCTAATATGTAGAAAAAAACTGAAATGTATAGGCAACCTAACAATCTGGGCTTAGCCAGTGCTATAGTATGCAGAAAGAGTCCTATTAAAATCATGAGCCTTTAGTATTTCACAAATCTGTTACATCTGCTCATGGATATTTACTGTATGGAGCCTGTTACTGATCTAAATAAAGAAAAGGTTATTTCTGGAACCTTCATGTGGATGGGCCTTTTGGAAACCAAAAATAGCTTTCCTATGGCATCGCTGTGGAGATCCATTCTGACACCTTTATTTCTAAGAGTGTAGGGTTGGTTCTTGACTTGTATCCATCATTGCTAAGGTAGGCTCAAGCTCTTTAAGTAATGGATGGAAGAAATACATTCAAATGCAATAATAAGACGTTCATGTGATCAATGTGTCTCCTATGTTTCTTCAAGGTAAAATGACTAGGAAAGGAATTGGTCACCAGTAATGCATTGCATTTATAAAACAAAGTGATATGCAAAATATAAAAAAAGTGAAAACACCAGTTTAGTAACCAGTTGGTAGGCTATACTGGGGCGGGGCAGAATAAATAATTAAGCATCAGAATACATCTCTGGTCACTCTGAAGTGTCTTTAAAACATCAGGTTTTATCAGGTCTGTTATTGTCAAGATCCAGAAAGGGTGAACTCAGAAGCAGGACAGAGGCCTGGCTAGAGTTCTCCATATTGGCCTTTGTCTTTGAATTGAGGAGCAGAAGAGTAAGACACATGTGTGATTGTACGACTGCTAAATCTTTCCTTAGTATACTCTTAAAATCAGTCATCACTAGGACACACTAAGCCCACATACGCGACACAAGCCTTTCAAAATACAGGAAACAGTGAAGTGGCTTACATTATGTCAAAAAAGGATGTAACAAATCACTATTATATATTTTTTCAGTAGAAGGAATGCATCTATTTTTCAATATTTTACATGTAAATAGTGTTTGTGCTTGGTTTTATCCGAACTCCAAACACTATAATTAAGTCTTTGGCCAAATGCCATTCTTTATATTAATTGGTCTAATTCATGGGTGGTCAAAGTCAGTCCTGGAGGGCCGCAGTGGCTGCAGGTTTTTGTTCCAACCCCGTTATTTAATTAGAAAACAATCATCGCCAATAATTTAATTTCATGGCTTGTTAGTGTTTTAACTGCCATATCAGGCCATTCTCATATTCCAGATTTATTTGTTTTCTAAGGATGGCATCCAAATGATTTGAAGCCTAAAACAGATGAGTAATGCTCAGTCTTTCACTTTTTTCTCTTCCTTTTCCTTCCAAGTATTTAATTAAACCAAACAGTGCAAAATAAACAGACACAGGTGTAAATGGAAACAAGCTAAATGGAGAACTGCTGGTTTCTTATATCATTTGCATCTTATTGCTAATAAGAAGCAATTAAAAACTGAGAATACTGCTGTTTAAGACTAAAATAAGCAATAAGGGTTCAAAATCCTAATGACTGAGACAACTAAAATGAACTAGAAAAGTGTCACCTGAGCAATAAGTGCTTCTTATTAAGCAATTGGGTTGGAACAAAATCCTGCAACCACTGTGGCCTTCCAAGATCGACTTTACCCACCCCTGGTCTAATTAATAGTCGTTCGCATTGCTTCATCTCAACTTATGTTCTTTGTTACTGTTGCAAGGTTTGCAAAGGTGAAATGATGAGAAGGGCAAATCAGATGTTTCTTTCCCCAGCAACAGCCTAGAGTACATCTATAGTCATATGAGAGATTTTATTTTTCCAGGACTGCCAGGGACTACTGTAGATCTTCTGTCCATGAAGTGTTTGGGATACATTTATAAAGAAAGGTCACAATGGGCCACTTTGTGTAGCTGCTCAGAAGTCCCCAACAGAGTTCTCTTGACATGAAGTGGCACAGGCTCTTTTCAGAGGTCATTCCAGCTCTTGGCCGCAAACCAGAATGCCACTTTTGCCACTTTTGTACGCAATCTAGTTTAACCTGCTCAGAGAACCTCATGTGACACTCTCTGTTGTAATACAAATACTATGAATGAGTAGGAGAAAGACATTCCCCTGATCAACATTAGGGAAAATATACTCCACAACAACTTTATTAGGTAAAACTGTTTGTTAACACAAGTAGCCTGTTCCTCCAAACAGACAAACAGGTAGCTGCAACTCAATATATAAAACCTACAAAAGTGGTCAAGAAGATAGTCTTTGTTCTACCAAACCTTAGAATGGGTAAAACAGATCATTGAAGAGATGTTGGCAGTAGTATAATTGGTGCCTGACATGTTCCAGCATCTCAGAAACAACTTATTTTTCTGGGAGTTTCATGCACTACACTCTCTGAAGTTTACAGACAATGTTGGGATGTACAAAAAATCATCCAGTGAATGGCAGTTGTGTGAGCAAAAAAGCCTTGTAATTAAGGGATGTCAGAGGAGAATGGCTAGCTAAAATATTCAAGCTAAAATAAACCATAAGATACTCAATTAGTAGCTCTTTTCAATAGTAGTCTGCAGAACGGCACTCTGAACTTCATAGCAGCAGATGACCATTTTGGGTTTCACCCCTGTCAACTAGACAATAAAAAAAATAGGAAAAAGAGTAATTATAGTGCCAAGACATGATAAGGAGAGACAATGAATATGTGGGCAAAAGAGTAATGGGAATTCAAATACAGGGGAAAAGAAAGCGAGGGAGGCAAAAGCAAAAGAAAATCTGAAGGAGGTCCAGAGCTGAGATGTATGGCCACGTGCATTCCTTTAATTTTACAGTATGGATTGTTTCAATTGAGCATTTGGTAATTTGCAAGGTCACAAAGCACACATCATCTTAAAGTGTTTGCCTGAACCTAACAATTATTTCAGTCTCCTTCATAGCCTGCAGTTTCCATATCTCAGCTCAACAGAGCATCTATAGGATGAGGTAACAAGGGGGTTTTATAGTGTGAATCTGCAAGAAATGCATGAAGCTGTACTTCGATGAACCCATAACTTTGAAAAATTAAGGCTGTTCTGGTGGTAAAAGTGGGACCTACCTGGTACTTCTTAGCTGTACCTAATAAAGTGGGCAACGAGTAAATCTCCAAATTACATTGTAAATGCAAAGATTCATGCTTATCTTGTAGACCCTTCAAGCTACAAAAAATAGGTGTGAAAAGTATCTAAAAATATCAAAGCAGAAAAATTACCTTTGTAATATATACTGACATGAAATTTGTTGAAAAGGTGACATATGCTGACAAAACCACATCAGAGTTTGTGGTTCTGCTTTGCAGATCTTATGACACATTCCATATATTAAACAGCAGTATAATACCAAGCATCACAGTGAAGTATCACAGGAAACAAATTCCACACAATGAAATGAGCGCCATGCTGAACTGGAGACTTTCAGATGAGCTTCACAGCCAGGAAACAGCCTAATAGTTTTGCATGACAATAGGTGAGAAATAACGTTGTACTGAAAAAATCAAGAAAGTTAGAAACATAACGTTGAGTGTTTTGATCTTTCATTATCCTCAACAGTCCCTATCTTTCTTTTTATTTTTCATGATAATCTTTAACATTCACCTGTTTTCCCCTTCACATGTAGATCATTGTGTGACAATAGTTTTGTTAGAATAAGGCTCTTAGGATGCTTCATTTTGCAAATATTACCATCAGATAAGTGAAAAGCTACATGCTTTTCTTTCCCTAGTTAGAAGAATTATTAAGAGGATGAGGATAATTGTGAAAAATAACATTTTTTCCTCTTCTGTAATTTCACTTTATCATGATGTACGAAACGTTGACGTTTGTATCCAGTTCAGGGTTGGCTGCTTTCCTGCACCCAATTCTGTTGTGATCATCTTCAGCCACCATGGCCCTGAAATGAACTAAGCTATTTCAGTAATTGACACATGGTTGGATGCTACATGAGATGCCATAAACCTTAAACTATTTACCTATTTACCTACTATGAGCCGTTCACCTATTGACTGTACCATGTACAGAAGCCTTAAAGTCGGGCTAAATGAGGCAGCAATAAAAATAAAATGAAGCAAAGTAATCGAAAGGAGACACAAAGAATAAAAAATATGTATGTTCAACAGAATGGTGTCGTTGGATAGGGAATCCTTGGGAGAGCTCTGTGCACTCAAGGAAAACAAATATACTGTATACAAAAGTGGTGCATTTATTAAGCAAGTAAAGTACACATGAAAGGCATAAATAAAGTCAGAACCCCCCTGTGCCAATAAACAGAGTTAAAAAAAGTAAACATGCTATCAAACATGCAAACTTGGGGTTGTGACATTCGGGGCTTAGGACATTTATTATTACAAGAAGGATTTGGATGTGACACTGCTATTAACCCGCTTTCTGTCTGCCGTAGAATGCAGGAGCACAATCTGGAGGAACTGTGAGGTCACTTCTGCCCAACGTGTTGAATGCTCTGCCCCTTCTGCTTCCTCCTCACTATTTAAAGTCACCTGACATGGGAGATTGCCTTCATACCAGACCAAGCACTCAAGAAGAGAGGACCTCTCTGAGAGCTATAAAAATATGGATGCCCTTTTTATTCATCTACCCTTGGTCAATAAATGGGGTCATCCCTCTCTTACCCACATCTCTTCTTTGTTATCTTGTCTCTTTTTTACACATGGCTAAATGGCACTTGAACTTCAGTCTTCTTGGTAGGATGTCTCACCCACTGGTCCACCTACTGCCAATCACTCACTTCTAACTTATCTTCTATGTGATTAACATGGTCTCTTCCTCCAACCAGTGAGTCTTCTTTCTATCATTTGTGTCATATCTATCTGTACTTTTCTGTAAAGTTCAAGTGGAAAGAATTTTAGTTAGCAGAGAGACTTCTATTGACTTTACAGTAGGCCAATCAGACTTTGCCAGAGTTAATAAGCTCAATGTCAAAAGATTGTTCATCAAGTTTTCAGGAGATTGGTAAACTTCAATGTAAACTAAACCAAATTTCAAACCAGAAGATTGTAATCAAAACACTTTGCAAAAACATTCCTTACTAAGTCACTCCATTATTTTGCAAATAAATAAATAAATAAATAAATAAATAAATAAATAAAAAGTAAAATAAAAATAAATAAATAAATAAATACATATATATATATATATATATATATATATTTATATATACTGCTCAAAAAACTTAAAGGAACACATTTTAATCAGAGTACAGCATCAAGTCAATGAAACTTCAGGGATATTGATCTGATCAGTTAATTAGCAGAGGGGGTTATTAATCAGTTTCAGCTGCTTTGGTGTTAATGAAATTAACAACAGGTACACTAGAGGGGCAACAATCAGACGACCCCCAAAACAGAAATGATTTAACAGGTGGAGGCCACTGCCATTTTCCCTCCTCATCTTTTCTGACTGTTTTTTCACTAGTTTTGCATTTGGCCACAGTCAGTGTCACTGCTGGTAGCATGAGGTGATACCTGGACTCTACAGAGGTTCCACAGATAGTCCTTACTTCTCCAGGATGGCACATCAATATGTGCCATTGCCAGAAGGTTTGCTGTGTGTCCCAGCACAGTCTCAAGAGCATGGAGGAGATTCCAGGAGACAAGCAGTTACTCTAGGAGAGCTGGACAGGGCCATAGAAGGTCCTTAACCCATCAGCGGACCGGTATCTGCTCCTTTGGGCAAGGAGGAACAGGATGAGCACTGCCAGAGCCGTACAAAATGACCTCCAGCAGGCCAGTGGTGTGAATGTCTCTGACCAAACAGTCAGAAACAGACTTCATGAGGGTGGCCTGAGGGCCCGACTTCCTCGAGTGTGCTCATGGCCCAGCACTGTGGAACTCGATTGACATATGCGATAGAATACCAGAATTGGCAGGTCCACCATTGGCACCCTGTGCTTTTCACAGGTTCACCCTGAGCATATATGACAGATGTGAAAGGGTCTGAAGAAGCCATGGAGAATGTTATGCTGCCTGTAACATCATTCAGCATGACCGGTTAGGTGGTGGGTCAGTGATGGTCTGGGGGGGCATATCCATAGAGGGACACATAGACCTCTACAGGCTGGACAACAGCATCATGACAGCCATTAGGTATCAGGATGAAATCCTTGCACCCATTGTCAGACTCTATGTTGGTGCACTGGGTCCTGTGTTCCTCATGGTGCATGACAATGCCTGGCCTCATGTGGCGAGAGTATGCAGGCAGCTCCTGGAGGATGAAGGAATTGATACCACTGACTGGCTCCCACGCTCGCCTGATCTAAATTCAATGGAACACCTCTGGGATATTATGTTTCGGTCCATCTGACGCTGCCAGGTTGCACCTCAAATTTTCCAGGAGCTCAGTGATGCCCTGGTCCAGATCCAGGAGGAGATCCCACAGGACACCTTCTGTTGTCTAATTAGGAGCATGCGCCGATGTTGTCAAGCATGTATACAAGCATGTGGGGACCATACAAACTACTGAGTACAATCCAATAAAATACAATACAATACAATTTACTTTTGTATAGCCCAAAATCACACAAAAAGTGCCGCAATAGGCTTTAACAAGCCCTGCTTCTTGACAGCCCCCCAACCTTGACTCTCGAAGAAGACAAGGAAAAACTTCCCCCCCAAAAAAATACCCTTGTAGGGGAAGAAAATGGAAGAAACCTTGGGAAAGGCAGTTTAAAGTGAAGACCCTTTCCAGGTAGGTTGGGCGTGCATAGGGTATCAAAAAGAAGGTGGTCAATGCAATACAATACACAGAACAAAACACAAGTAATCCTCAATACAGTATAATAGTAAAATAAAAATATTACAAATACAGAGTAGAATTTAACAGTAGATAATATCACATAATATGATTTGGATTTGTTTGGAGTCCTGGAGACCTCAGCCATCAAGCTGCCTCCCCCAATTGGCCATTCCACAGCTGAGATAGCGCTGGGCCAGCCAATCCGATGAAAGGACCCCTCTACCCAACGATTCATGTGATCCGCCATCAGAGAGGACTTTACCTTAGGCAGGCAAAACAACCTGGCAGGTGGACAGTGAGTACCGAGAAGAGAAACAGAATAGGTGAGGGTTAGTAACAAATTATAACTATTTTATTGCTAATGACCAACAACAGAGTACGATTTGAGTTGCTGCAATGAAATTTCGGCAAAATGGACTAGCCCGCCGCTTCATTTTTTCACTTTGATTTTCGGAGAGTCTTTGAATTCAGCCCTCTGTAGGTTGATCATTTTTATTTCCATCAAACGATGTGGCATCATTTCGTTCCAAACACATTACCTAGTCCGTATCAGTATAGATATCCAGCAGGATTTTTATCCCATTGAGATCATATGTATATACAGTATATATACGAGGGACGTTCAAAACGTTTCCGCACTTTCGTTGGAAACGGTGGAGGAATAGTAATTGGGCATTAAAATGTTGATACGACGCTGCGAAAATTGCATCGCAAACGAAGGTGACTATGTAAAAAAGTGATGTAATTTGATTTTGAAATTCTTTAATAAATAGAGTTTAAAAAGCTCTGAAACGTTTTAAAGGTGCCTCGGGTATATATTCAGGAGATAACTCTGTACAGGGCTTCAGTCTGTTTCTTCTCTTTCAATTGTTTGAATAGTTCATTGGGAAAATAACGAAAAATTATTATTTATAAAATTGGGCAAAAATAATCCGAAAATCTTTTATCTGAAATTAAAAAACGTGTTGTGTCTAAAGATAACAAAGAAATGGTTGAACAGGAAGATCTCTTTATTAGACTGATTACACTCGTAAAAATTGTGCAGCACCCCACAAATCACATTTTCAATCAAGATGAGCCGTCTTTTTATATAATTGTTATATGAATCTGTTTGTGAACGTTGGAAAGAACGTTCTGTTCGATAATATACATATTTCGTAAATGATCATTCGTTCAGATTTTATTTCGGAAATCGAATTCATTTAAATATCTAAACTACTTAACTTAAAAAAGAATTCCTGAGCAACTGATAATAAAATTTGTTCAGTTTTTTTAAGGATGCAGCCATAGCAAAATATACCTAAGCCGGCATCGAGACCTGTCAGCATCTGGCTCAAGAAACAACCAACTCTGGATGGTGATATGAACAGTTATGAAGTCCTAAATTATGATGTTTTTTATTTCGTATTAGTAACATCTCTATTCTGTCTTACTATATTTCAAATGATTTCTAAAATAATTTTCCTAACAGGTGGAAATACAATATTTGAAATGCATTATTTCTCTCGCGCCGGTAATGCATATGCTATTCACTGTATGTATGCAAGTATATTTTTGTTTTACAAAAGTTTTTCTAGCTGATTCAAAAGCTATAACAGTATAATATTTTATGACCACTATTAACAAGCAAATCCATTAAAATATGTCAGTAGAAAAGAGCAACATAAGTGTAAGAAGAAAGATCTCCACCCAGCCCAACACGCTGCACCAGCACCGTTTATAAAGGACGATCATTTATACGGGGTTTTCTGATGTAGGAAACCACGTGTCCACTGCCTGTCAATACACTGCCCATTGCTTTTGTCTTTCACTCACTTGCTTTTAATGAGTAGCAATTACAGCAGCACGGCGCAAGATAACGACAAATGGTCGCTTTCATCATATTCAGTTTGTTGTCCACAGGTAAGAGCGTTTATCAAGCATGTTGCGTCCAAACGTCCAGCGTGACAAATCTTGATGAAACAACGAAATTACTCAATTCATTCGAAAATGCCTTATTTTTTGTATGTATCCATATGCTCCAGAAAAAAGAAATACTTTTAGAAAATATATTTGACTAACAGCTTAAAATAACTTCCCTCACAGGTAATTCTATGTTTGTGTTTTCTAGTCTATGCTACAGGACACAGGTCGGTCTTTTTCTCCAAGGAGGGAGACAATGTGAATATGAGCTGCACCTTTCCCAACATTATAGAAGGAGACATCAATTACAAGATCCATTGGCTTAAGAGTACAGAGAATGACAGAAGGGCGCTGCTGGATGCCAAAAAAGAATGTACAACGCCGACCTGTAAATACAAAATTAACAAAGTTAATGAAACAACTGTAAATTTAGTCATTTATAATGCCCAGAGAAATGATTCTGGCGAATATTATTGTTCAGAGTACATGGGTAGCTACCTCAAATTTCCAGATAAAGGAGTCGTCCTCGTCGTAGGAGGTAAGTGTCTGACTACCTAAATTTACCAGAAGAAAATATAATTTTTCGACTCCATGAAGTTTTAGGTGCATCAAGTGACGTTGTCTGTTGTCCCATTACGATGATGTTTTAAAGGGAATTTGCACCAAAGTATTCTTTTACTTTAAGTGAGAATTAGAACATTTAACCGAAATAAGTGCCAATCTATTAAATAGTTTCAGGTCAGTGTCATTATGCTAATTTTGACGATCGTCCTAATGTTTTTGTTCCGGAAACATATAAGAATACATTTTCTGTAATATTTCAAAACACCTAGTGACCGGCATAGAAAGCAAACTAAACTATTTAAAATGTTACACAAAAAGCTAGTGATTCTGTTATTATCTCACAGAAACAAAGACAAACAGCCCAGACTTCACACAGTCCGTCCACTTGTTTACAGCTTGTTCCATCAGCCGGGTCCGTGCTGGGCTGGGTGTCAGTGGTCTGTGCACCATAAAGTACTCTCAGCACTGCCATCAGGGTGCAATGCACACAGCGTGAAATTAACAATTAAAGTATATATATAGACTCGCTTTTTTCATTGGGCATAATCGGAGAAGTACTTGAACGCTGTAACTGTTAATTTAATAATTGCGATTTTGCCTGGGAGGCAAGTCTTTAGGATTTGTAGGGAAAACCGAAGCATGCGGAGGATAACCCACGCAAGCTCGTTGAGAGATCGTATGGACAATGACCTACACTTGGCTTGGACTCGCTCACTGCAGAGGAGGCGGGAGGGCTTTCCGCAATATTTCGACAATTTCGAAAGTTACAATCTGTGCATCTTTTTTAAATGCAATATCATATTATGTATCAGTGTTAAACAGAGTTTTCTCTAAGTTCCACTGATTCTGGTTATTTATTTATACATTTGAGAAAGAACTTGTGAGCCTAAATGCAATTTAAGACATCTCATTAAATTATCTTCTGATCAAGTTGCAAAGTAAAATTGGAAAAATGCTAAGTGCCTTTCTTGCACTCATAAATTGCAATATCTACAGGAATACCGTATAGTATTTATTGTTATTTTGAATAACTCAGAATTGTATATGCTCAGGTAAAACTGAATTTCGAACACTTGCCATGTAAAGATCATCTCGTGATCATCTCCAGTGACGCTTCTCGGACAGTGAGCTTGAATTCCAGGAAATGGTCCAACTTAGTGATGGAGGTCACCGTTTTGTTTTCTATTTAACGCTTAATGATTGAGGTGAATATTTGCCTCCAATATTTGTTGGAGTAATGACCGATCCACCCTTTCTCAGTATCGTTTTAAAAATAAAGCGTTTAAACGACTGGTCTGTGGGAGTGTTTGAATCGGGCCATCACGTTTCTTCTCATTTACGGAAGCTTTCTTTCTTAATGTTAATAGTATAATAGTTAAACAGCCTCACCATTCACTTCAAGTAAATCAACACCTGCTGTAAGTTCTCGTCTGCACTCTTAAAAATATTGATCTTTTAATGGCACTTTACTGGATTGTGCGGTTTCTTGAAGAACCAACGCATGACAAATAACCATTTCTCATATGAAACTATTTTTTTGGAATTGAAAATGTCTCCTAATGTGTGAACGAAACAGAAATTTTTAATGTATAGTGCGCGATCTATAAATAAACGTGAACGTAGCCTGTATTATTGTATGCAGTAGCGGTATTTCACAGATCGGTTATCATCCATCCATCCATCTGTTATCCAACCCGCTATATTCTAACTACTGTACATGGTCACGGGGGTCTGCTGGAGCCAATCCCAGCCAACACAGGGCACAAGGCTGGAAACAAACCCCGGGCAGGGCGCCAGTCCACCGCAGGGCGGTCGGTTATCATCTGTTCATTATTTGTTGGGCCAGTTACCGATCTAAATGAATTGTTTCTGGAACTGTCATATAGCTGGGCGTATTTAAACTCGTGTTTGAAGTGGACATGAATGGTCCGAACGGCATACTCCTGCTTGTAAAATTTTAATATAAGTGTTCCATTCTTTTACTTACTGACCATCGGTAGCACAACAATTCCTGGTACAACATCTTGCAAAGATTTTTTTTACTCATCATATCCACGAAGGGTGTGTACAAAAACACAGCCTTTACGTATGCCATTAATTCACAGATTGGCATTTTTTATAACATGGAAGCCCGAAGAGTTCAGATTGGTCAATTTAATTTATAGGATGGGTTCACCATCATTATGTATAACGTAATAGATTTCGATTTCTGTTCTTTTCTCTTATATTTTCTTTGATGGAAATGGAGTTCCATTGGTCCAGCTAAATGCCAAATGAATAAGTGTAGCAGTCTGTAGCAGTGCAGAGAGAACCAGTCAGCAATCATCAAGAAAGGAGATAAATATTAAAAGAGAATCAAAAGCACACAAAGAGATATAAAAAATTTCCATGAGAGACAGCAGACCCCCGTGACCCTGTAGTTTGGATATAGCGGGTTGGATAATGGATGGATGGACATTATGAGGGAAATCCTTTTAGAACCTGATTAGGTTCTGTATGTTTTTGGAGTACTTTTGTAATAAATTCAAAGGCTGGAGTTGTGCACATAAATGGTAGCATCTCATGACTTATTTTTTGTAATAATTACTTATGAATGCTTTGATATTTATTTATGTTCTGCCCCTCTTGACTCACTAGTACAAGAAAAGCCTCACATATGATACACCATTCTGCTTGTCTTGATGTTTTGTTATGTAAGATATCAAGCTTTTTGGCCCACACACCTTTTTGCATTTTTAAACCATTTTTGGTCCACATTTTTGTACAGGAAATTACAACCTTATAATAAAGTGTAAACCAATAGGTGTCTGCACCAAAAATAACTAGAAGTTGAAATTGTGCATGCTGCATCAACGGACCTTAGGGGTTATGAGAAGTTAAAGTTACTCTTTTTGAAAAAACTTTGAAAAAGTGAGGATTAGTATTATAGGCATACAGTGTCGTTTTATGCTAACTGGTCATGAATATAATTTTGAATGGCCATATAATGGCAATGGAAATCATCATACGGGCATCCAAGTGGGTGGTTGGTGGGGAGAGGTTAACTTCTGGAGTACATCTGCCACCCATCAGGGCCTATATGGATCACATGACAACAATTACAACATCAGCACCATGCACCAGACACCTTTTGGCAAAGCTTCAACAGAACATCACTGGGGCAAGAATGAAATTTAAGCCATCTAAATCAAGGAGCATCTCTATAATTAAAGGCAAGCTAGTGGGGCAGAGGTTCTTCATTAATCAAGAGCCTATTCCAACAGTGCTAGAAAAACCAATCAAAAGTTTGGGGAGGTGGTATAACTCAGCGCTTAAGGATACTGATCAGGCTTATGAGCTTCAGGAGGAACTTAGTAAAGGCCTGAAGAGCATTGATGATTCAATGCTGCCTGGTAAGCAAACAATTTGGTGCTTACAGTTTGGGTTACTACCTCTCCTGCTGTGGCCATTAACCATGTATGAAATCACCCTCGCAAGGGTTGAGAAGATGGAAAGGATGGTAAGTTCTTATGTGAGGAAGTGGTTAGGCCTCCCTCGATGCCTGAGCAATGTAGCTCTGTATGGTCAGGGGCTACTTCAGTTGCCCCTTTCCAGCCTCTCTCAAGAATATAAATGCGCTAAAGTGAGACTTGAGATGATACTTTCATAGTCAAAAGATTAGAGCTGTTGCACCAGCTCGGGAAACTGGATGGAAATGGAAAGCTAAGAATGCAGTCTAGCAGGCAAAATCTGCACTCTACCACAGCTACATTGTCGGCCAAGTCCAACATGGAAGAAGTGGGTTGGGGTTTGGCAAAGGGTGACCCTACTGGAGTAAGGCAACCCCAGCAGACCAGAGGAAAATGGTCGTGACTGAAGTCTGTTGGTATGAAGAGGAAAGAAGGTGGGCCAAGGCTGTCGCGCGGGCTAAACAGGGCCAATGGACAAGGTGGGAGAATTTGGAAAAGCAAAAGACCAGCTGGAAGGATATGTGGATGATGGAAGTGGGTAGGATAAGTTTACTCATTCGAACTACCTATGATGTCTTCCCTACTCCATCTTAGTGAGGACATGTGGCTTTGCCTGGAAAATATTAGGGAAAGAGGTTTTATTTTAGGAGTGTTTTATAGACCACCCAATTCAGACAGTAATTTCAACACACATCTTTTTAGTAATATCAAAAAGGCAAGTTTACAGGGAGATATTATAGTCATGGGGGACTTTAATTATTCAAATATTAACTGTGATAACCTTGCAGATGGAGGAGCACAAGAGCAGGAGTTTTTAGAAGTAATCAGTGACTGTTTTTTAACACAGCATGTTAAAGCACCAACACGGGGTGAAGCCTGTCTAGATTTAGTATTTTGTAATAATCAGGATAGAATTGAGGGTATAGAGGTGATTGAACCACTAGGGTCAAGTGACCATAATATAATACAATTCTCAGTAGGGCAAATTTTGACTGGATGACAAAGTCTAAGTAGGATAGACTGGGTTAAGCTTTTAAGTGTGGAGACAGTCGAGGAGGAGTGGAACAGATTTAAAAATGTTTTACATGTAATGCAGGACAGGTACATACCTATCTTTGGAATTAATAGAAAATTAAAAAAAAACTCCACAGTGGATTAATAAAGATTTAAAAAAGAAGTTGCAAAGGAAAAAACTGCTTTATAAGGCATATAAGACTAATGACTGCAAAGTGAATCGTAGAGCGTATGAGAACATGAGGGCAACCATTAAGAAGGATATCGGGGGCTAAAATACGGTTGTAGGGGAATATAGCAGATAAGGCAAAAGAAGATCCTAAGAGATTCTTTCAGTATTTTAGTAGTAAAAGAATAGTCAAGGAGGAGGTAAAGTGCATCAGAAATAGTAAAGGGGAATTAAAAGATTCAGACAATGAAATAGCGGATGCCCTAAACTTACATTTTTCTGAGGTGTTTACAAGTGAGCAGGTGGATAACCTCCCAGAGGTAAACGCAACTACTAAGGAGGTACTGAGGGATTTGGAAACTGCAGAGGGAGAAGTGCTGCTCAGATTAAATAGGCTGAAATCAAACAAATCACCAGGACCAAATAATATTTACCCTCAAGTTCTTAAGGAGGCTAGTTAGTACATATATAAACCCTTGACACATATTTGTAGAAAGTCACTGCACCCTGGAGAGATTCTGCAGGACTGGAAAATGGCAAATATCATCCCATTATATAAAAATGGTGACAGGGCAGATCCAAGCAAATATAGGCCAGTAAGCCTAACATGCATCACAGCAAAATTAATGGAAGGAATTATTAAGGATAAGATTGAGCAACACCTGGCAAGGACAGGAGTTATTCTGAACAGTCAGCATGGGTTCAGAAGAGGAAGGTCGTGTTTTATTAACATGCTGGAATTCTATGACGAGGCAACAAAAGGATACAATCAAAGTGGAGCTTATGATATTATTTATCTGGACTTTCAGAAAGCATTTGATAAGGTGCCACATGAGAGGTTGGGCATCAAATTAAAAGAAGTGGGAGTTCAGGGTGATGTTTTTAGATGGGTGCAGAATTGGCTCAGACACAGGAAGCAGAGGGTGATGGTGCGAGGAACCTCATCAGAACTGGCCGATGTTAAGAGTGGTGTTCCACAGGGGTCAGTGCTAGGGCCGCTGCTATTTTTAATATATATAAATGATTCAGATAGGAATATAAGTAACAAGCTGGTTAAGTTTTCAGATGATACCAAGATAGGTGGATTAGCAGATAATTTGGAATCCGTTATATCATTACAGAAGGACTTGGATAGCATACAGGCTTGGGCAGATTTGTGGCAGGTGAAATTTAATGTCAGTAAATGTAAAGTATTACACCTAGGAAGCAAAAATGTTAGGTTTGAATACACAATGGGCGGTCAGAAAATCGAGAGTATACCTTATGAGAAGGATTTAGGAGTCATAGTGGACTCTAAGCTATCAACTTCCCAACAGTGTTCAGAAGCCATTAAGAAGGCTAACAGAATGTTAGGTTATATAGCACGATGTGTGGAGTACAAGTCCAAGGAGGTTATGCTCAACCTTTATAATCAGGTGAGGCCTCATCTTGAGTACTGTGTGCAGTTTTGGTCTCCAGGCTACGAAAAGGACATAGCAGCGCTAGAAAAGGTTCAGAGAAGAGCGACTAGGCTGATTCCAGGGCTGTAGGGGTTGAATTATGAGGAAAGATTGAAAGAGCTGAGCCTTTACAGTTTAAGCAAAAGAAGATTAAGAGGTGACATGATTGAAGTGTTTAAAATTATGATGGGAATTAGTACAGTGGATCGAGACTGTTATTTTAAAATGAGTTCATCAAGAACACAGGGACACAGTTGGAAACTGGAGAGGGTAAATTTCATACAAACATTAGGAAGTTTTTCTTTACAAAAAGAACGATAGACACTTGGAATAAGCTACCAAGTAGTGTTGTAGACAGTAAGACTTTAGGGACTTTCAAAACTCGACTTGATGTTTTTGTGGAAGAAATAAGTGGATAGGACTGGTGAGCTTTGTTGGGCTGAATGGCCTGTTCTCATCTAGAGTGTTCTAATGTTCTCCTCAAAACCTTAACCAATGGCTAGGCGAAGATCCATCATGCCCCCTCTGCTCAACACCAGGTACACTGCGGCACATCCTCACAGGATGCAAAGTAAGCCTCTCTCAAGGATGATATACCTGGAGACACGATCAAGTGCTTAAATGTCTTGCAGCTACTCTGGAAAGCAAGAGAACTGCCATCAATAGCCTGCCATCCAGAGAGACCAACTTAAATGTGCCTTTGTTGTTTGTTTGGGAAGGGGACCAAAGGCAACACAAGTTTTCCCTGAAGACCAGATTAGGTGAGATGGAGACAGTGTGGGACTAGCAAATGCTGGTGGACGTGGGCCAACGACTCACAGTCTCACCAGAAATAGCAGTCACCAACTTGAGGCCTGACCTGCTCTTGTGGTCAACGTATACTTTGTCGAGCTCACAGTTCCCTGAGAAGATGCAATGCAGGAAGATTTTGAAAAGAAAAAATTGAGATATTCCAAGCTTGCAGCAGAGGCAGAACAGCAAGGATGGGATGTAAAAATCTATCCAGTGGAGGTTGGATGCAGGGGCTTTGTTGCAACATCCACTGTAAGGCTGATGATGAACTTTGGCATTAGTGGGCATGCCCTACGCTATTCCATTAAGGAAATATCTAGGGTAGCAGAATGGAGCAACCAGTGGCTATGGAGTAAAAGAAAAGACCCTATCTGGTCTCCCAAATAAGAGGGCTGGACAAATACAGAGGGGGGTGGTTCTGGGACGCCAGATACCACTGCTGAGGCTACTGGAGACGTTGTGGGCCTAGTCAGCAAAACATTAATGAAAGTAGGAGCCCACTTGACAACCCCAGTGATGTGTCTGTCCAGCCTCCTCAAAACATTGGAAACACAGTGCGATTCATTCTTTTAGGTATGCTGTCAGGTGTAAGCTTGACTCAAGGAAGAAGACGCCCCTGCCTTGTATAGTCCCCAGACACTATGGATGTTAAACTTCTCATCCTGTGTATTTAAAATCTTGATATTTCATTCTTTACTGATGGTCCCAGCTCCTCTGAGAAGGTTAAAATGACAAATTTCAAACAGAAGAAAGTGAGATCTATTTTTAGACTATTTCAAGGTCAGTGATTACAAATTTGATATTAGTTTTGATTTCTGCTTCTTTATTAGGGATCTAGCCCTCTATGGACCATGAAAAATGACAAGTTTGTATTACAATCAAGAATACTTAGACTTTACATATTTATATTGAAGCACACATTTTAATATTTCAAATATTTAACTCAATCTATTCATGTCTATTATGTACTTCTATCTCATGAAGTAAATCATTACATTTCTTATGAACACCCTGAATTATGATGGCTTACGCTAATTCAGGCTTTTTTCCACTTTAAACACTAATTCAGGCCAATATAGAACCCATCTATCCATGGGACCCTCTCTCAGTGCTTCTTGTAGATTAATCATTAGCCTTTCACTGAGCCTGAAACTTAGAAATTACTTTAGATGATTCAGTGAAATTGATTGTTGCTTCATAAAAGAGGATTTGTGAAAATGTTCAAATATCTTCATAGGGTTCTCTTTTATAGGGTAACCCTACCCTTAACCTTTCTATTTTTTTCTAGGACCTCCCATTATTTTAATAGATCAAAGCTAAACTAACTTGTTGATATGTAGCTCTGGTAACAGAATCTCCTTTTTATACACTTGTTGAATGGCTCACAGTGCATAGAAATTTTAGTAGTGTCCCAAAAAATTACAGAGGTGAATATAATAATGAAAATTATTTAGAGAGATCTGGAATAATTAGACAATGAGAGCTGATTATATACCCAGACGTGTCATTTATCACTGAGACCAAATTCTTGAGTTCAAATCTCAAGGCAGGTTTTTTGGTTCTTCCCACTTTCCAAAAATGTCCTACTTAATTTCTTTGGAAAAGCTGAATTGTCACTGTAGCAGTATGGCCAGCAATAAACTGAGACCCTGTCTGGGGCCTGGTTCTGACCTGATCCTAATGCTGCGAGAAAGTACTGTGGCCTCCAGTGACTCTGTGTTGAAATAATCTGACCTGAAACACAAATGAACTTATAAATGAATGGTAACTGCCACCGGCAATTTGAATAATTGAGCTAAATCCCAAAATATGCTGCCTTTCCTTTTCATTTATTTTGGAAATACTGTATAACTTCAGCATTAACAGTTTGCTTCTTTATTTTGTAATCCAACATATAATATAATTGTACTGTATAGAACTATTTTATATAAAAAATCACTCAATGTTTAAATGTTGTCTATGTGATTTTACATCATGCTGCCATCATTTCATGTTTCTGGCTTTCTTTTCATAGATGATCCTAAGATGAAAGGCAAAGTGTCTCTTTTTGTTTCACAGTACGGGTCAAGCGACCACGTGACTCTCATTTGTCTGGTGACGGAGATCTCCACACCCTACATGTGCTTGAGGTGGTTTATTAATGGCAATTTACAAAGTGTGCACACACCCGGCTCTGGGCTAGAAGTGCAGAGTGAAAATGCAAGTAAGCTGAAGGTGATGAGCAGCTTGGCTGTGTCTGCTGAGGTGTGGCACACTGGCGCCGTGTGTGCGTGTCAAGTGCAGCTCGCTTTAAACACGTCGAGGCATAGCAGCATCAACAGAAAAGGTAGGCATAATACTGATGTTGGAAAAGTCATGGAATGAAGCGAATGTGACAATGAGTAAGCACATGCATAAATTAAAATAAAAAGGACATTTTTAAAAGACACACAGTTCTTCACTATAAAAATAAATGGAATGTTTCCTGCTGTACAACTTTATTTGACTGAGAAAAACATACCCTAAATAATTATTTGATACCAGTAGCTGCACACTGCGGTGAATACACTTGACTTGAGCATTCCTAGTTTTTATACTCTTTCTTTCTCTGTACGTTTAGCATTTGTTTGCTCAGAAGTTGATGTGGTTGCTGCTTCCTGAGCAGCTCTTCTTTCCTCCACCCTAGCGGCCTGCTTCTGCTTTTCTTTTGTGGGCATCTTTTCACGTTAAAACTGATTAAGTCAGTGTTTGTGTTGTAATTATTTAGTATGTTTTCTTTAATTTTTCACTTAAGCTGGCACTTAAGTCTTCAATCTGCCTCAAGAATGATTTAAGATATGAAGAGGTAGGGGAAGTGACGGTGAAGGTGGTAAGGATGAGAACGGCACCCGTACGCATCCACCGGATTGCCGCCCTGCTGGCCACTGCTGAGAGTTGATTGTACAATAAAATAAAATAAAAATAAAAAGAGAAATAACCTTGGAGGTCAATCATCACCCCCAAAGTGGATAGTAGACGTCACATAGTATATTTGTACCAAATTTCAGGTCAATAGGTAAAACGGTGAGCTACAGGTGATTTAAAATCCTGGGCAGACAAATGGACAGCCACAGTAGCGTATTATATATAAAGATAATAATAATTCTTTGCATTTATATAGCGCTTTTCTCACTACTCAAAGCACTCAGCAATTGCAGGTTAAGGGCTTTGCTCAAGGGCCCAACAGAGCATAGTTTAGCATTTATGGGATTCGAACAGGCAACCTTGCGATTGCCAGTGCAGATCCCTGTCCTCACTGTTAAAAGTTTCATAATAAGTTGTATTAAATGCAGACTGTTAGCTGCTTAAAATGCAAAAGATATTTAAATTGTTAAAGAAAAAAAATAACACCTTTGGTAAAGAAATAAAAAATTAAGGATGTGATTTTCAGAACAGCAAGGAAGCATTGTAAACATCCCTCGAAGACACGAAGTGATATGTAGTAGGTGGGTTGTGCCATATTTACTTCTGATTTTCAAGATTCAATTTTGAGAAAGAAAGAAACCCACTCAAGATATCCCAGAAAATGAATTAAAGCTGTTTAGCTGGAAAACTGAATGTAAAAAAAAACCCCACAATGCTCCAGTACTGGATGGACAGTCACAAAATATGCAAATGTAGAGAAGGCTTTGTCAAGTTCAAAAAGTTTGGCCCTGGTGTGTTTTGAGGTATTGTTCCTCTAGAATCATGTTTTTATATTTTCCATCTCAAATCACATCTTTTTTGCATCCTATATTTGATGGGTGTCTTATGGGTCAATTAATAATACTGTCGGCATGGACCACCATGATGTTATGTGTCCAAGGAGGTTCAGTAATCAGAAATTATGTTTTTGCATTTTGTGCCAAACTTAGTGATGTGTGTTAATCGGGTTATTCTTTCATTCTAGGATCTTGCTTTGGAAAGTTTGCTGTTTTTACTGCAATAGCACTTGGATTTTTGTTACTGGTCTGGTTTGCAAGTTTCATACTGACAGATTGCAGAGGTACTAAAAATCATATTATATAAAAATATATAATTATATATTTTATTGTAAAGGAATAACTTTCTAAGTCTAATTTCCTTCATTCAGAGATGGCTGGAAACTGTGAAAAAAGAAGGGAAGAATTCTCCACTAGTGATGCAAAGGTATTAAGAACTTTTTGTTTTCACGTTAAGGTTTTCTTTTCAGCTTTTGATACAGTTGTGCTTGAAAGTTTGTGAACCCTTTAGAATTTTCTATATTTCTGCATAAATCTGACCTAAAACATCATCAGATTTTCACTCAAGTCCTAAAAGTAGATAAAGAGAAACCAGTTAAACAAATGAGCCAAAAATATTATACTTGGTCATTTATTTATTGAGGAAAATGATCAAATATTACATATTTGTGAGTGGCAAAACTATGTGAACCTTTGCTTTCAGTATCTGGTGTGACGCCCTTTTCAGCAATAACTGCAACTAAACATTTCCGGTAACTTTTGATTATTCCTGCACACCGGCTTGGAGGAATTTTAGCCCATTCCTCCATACAGAACAGCTTCAAGTCTGGGCTGTTGGTGGGTTTCCTCACATTAACTGCTCGCTTCAGGTCCTTCCACAACATTTCGATTGGATTAAGGTCAGGACTTTGACTTGGCCATTCTAAAACATTAACTTTATTCTTCTTTAACCATTCTTTGGTAGAACGACTTGTGTGCTTACAGTCGTGGTCTTGCTGCATGACCCACCTTCTCTTGAGATTCAGTTCATGGACAGATGTCCTGATATTTTCCTTTAGAATTCTCTGATATACAGTAATTCAGAGTTCATTGTTCCATCAATGAAGGCAAGCTGTCCTGGCCCAGATGCAGCAAAACAGGCCCAAACCATGATACTGCCACCACCATATTTCACAGATGGGATACGGTTCTTTTGCTGGAATGCAGTGTTTTACTTTCTCCAAACATAACACTTTTCATTTAAACCAAAAAGTTCTATTTTGGTCTCATCCGTCCACAAAACATTCTTCCAATAGCCTTCTGGTTTGTCTACATGATCTTTAGCAAACTACAGATGAGCAGCAATGTTTTTTTTTTGGAGAGCAGTAGCTTTCTTCTTGCAACCCTGCCATGCACACCATTGTTGTTCAGTGCTCTCCTGATGGTGGACTCATGAACATGAACATTAGCTAAAGTAAGAGAGGCCTTCAGTTGCTTAGAAGTTACCCTGGGGTCCTTTGTGACCTTGGCGACTATTACACGCCTTGCTCTTGGAGTGATCTTTGTTGGTCGACCACTACTGGGGAGGGTAACAATGGTCTTGAATTTCCTCCATTTGTACACAATCTGTCTGACTGTGGATTGGTGGAGTCCAAACTCTTTAGAGATGGCTTTGTAACATTTTCCAGCCTGATGAGCATCAACAACTCTTTTTCTGAGGTCCTCAGAAATCTCCTTTGTTTGTGCCATGATACATTTCCACAAACATGTGTTGTGAAGAGCAGACTTTGACAGGTCCCTGTTCTTTAAATAACACAGGGTGCCCACTCACACCTGATTGTCATCCCATTGATTGAAAACACCTGACTCTAATTTCACCTTCAAATTAACTGCTAATCCTAGAGGTTCACATACTTTTGCCACTCACAAATATGTAATATTCGATCATAAATAAATGACCAAGTATAATATTATTGTCTCATTTGTTTAACTGGTTTCTCTTTATCTACTTTTAGGACTTGAGTGAAAATCTAATGATATTTTAGGTCATATTTATGCAGAAATATAGAAAATTCTAAAGGGTTCACAAACTTTCAAGCACAACTGTATATATGTTTTTATACTATAAGCACAGTTTCTATCTTTCTACATTTAGACACTGTTGTCTGAAAGTGTATTAACAATGAAACTTAATAAGGAGAATACTTTTAGATTTCTTATTATATACGTAATGTGTAACTAGTTATTTTTAGGAAGATTAACTTAATATGTAATTATATGTCAAGTATACAATGCATGATTTTATGGGTAGAAATGTCAGGCAATAGGAAGATCAGTAACAATAGTAGTAAGAGTACTAGCAAAGGTTTGGTCACATATACAGAGTACAGTCATGTCTAAACAACATGCAACATGTCACCCCTCTCTAGAGGCATAATAAATAAGAATGTATTTAAATACCATGAAATTCCTTTTTTTTTACATAATTTAAGGAAACCAAATTACTACAAAATGTGTATTTTAAAATAAAATGAAATGAAACAAACAAATCAGCCAAACCAGTGCTTGAAGTGGGTCAGTATTCACCTGTACGCAGCACCAGCAACCTCTTCAGTTTCTACTTAGAGTACTGGCAATGGCGTTTAGTGTACTGGTGCCAGTACATTACATGACCATGAAAGTTACTGTGTCATGGTGCTTCAACCTTTCCTCCTCTAATTGATTAATATGTTCTGTAAAAGTAATAACAAAAGTTGAGGTGGAGCAAGACACTGACTAAACTGAGTACTGCCAACTATTCTGTTCCATTTCAATCGCTGAGCCAAACACAAAACTATGTACTCCACTGGGCATAACTAAACATGAGCTTTGCACCCTGACTGTCTGGCAGGTACTTAAATCACTTGCCCACCTTTGAAATGATACACAATACTCACTCCAGCTCCTTCACTATAACACATACAATAACAGGAATTCTCCCTGCTCCCACCAAATGGGCTGATGGACTTCTAAAACTTTACCAATCAGTCAGCTATTTTACTTTCGCTGTGGACACTTCTGTGTTATGTTATCATTACCATGATGCATTATGTGGTTGCCATGTTCTGGGGATGGAGACCAGGGGCCTCATATATAAACGGTTTCCACGCTCACATTGTGATGTATAAAAACTAAACTTGGCGTAAAGCCACGCACATTTTCACACTAGCTCAATCTCTTGCGTACACAAGTTCCCCCCTTGGTTTTGCAAACTGGCGGCACCCAGCGTCAAAGCAGTGCTATTGTTCCTGTGAGGTTTACCTTTAGTTTTAAGATTCACATCTCTGATGCGGCTTTATAAATACACTGAAATTAACCGCATATTGTTTATTAGTTTAATGCATTTGATTGTAATTAACCTGTAACAATATAATGGTCCACAGAATGGTCAAACTATTCTAAATACCATCACTGCTTTAGTGTTGTTATTTTCAGTGCACCACTGAGTATTTAACCCACTGTATCTGAGTGTGGAATCAGCTGCTGATCAGATTATCGGCATACAGCATCTAGCACACACTGCCTCAGCCATGCGTGCAGTCTATTTGAACTGTTTCCATATGGCAAACGCTTCAGAATCTTTCCTGTAGGGACCTCGCGGTTCAGAAACAGTTTCATCCCAAGTGCTCTAAATGCACTCAATCAGTCCATCAATTGTTCCTGGTAGAACTGTTTGCACTTATAAGTACAATCAGTCAGTCAGGCACTCATTATCCAACAAGCTGTTTCCTAACACAGGGTCACAGGGGTCTGCTGGAGCCAATCCCAGCCAACACAGGGCACAAGGCAGGAACAAATCCCAGGCAGTTCGCCAGCCCACCGCAGGACACACACACCCACACACCAAGCACACACTAGGGACAATTTAGGATCGCCAATGCACCTGACCTGCATGTCTTTGGACTGTAAGAGGAAACCGGAGCACTATGAAAATGATATCAAGTATACATCTTAATATTTAAATTGTTCAGAGACATGTAATATCATGAATGTGATGTATTCTGTGTCCTGTTGGCGGAAGAGAAAGCCCGTTTAAGAAGCACGTAGTGATTCACAAACATAGAGTGCAAAAAAGAACACATAGAAAGAAGCATTTAGCGTGCTACTTCAGTTACGATGGGATCTGAGAAAGTAGTAAATTAAACGATTTTAAGATAAAGTTTAAGATGTTCTACTTTGATGACAAAATAAAGTACATGATTAAAGTAGAAATTTCAAGATTAAAGTTGACATTTGGACATTTTTTTCAACGGTGTCCCTATTTTGTTTTTCTTTTCTCTGTACCCTAAAACGCTTCCATATGACACCCAGACGGTGGGCTAAGACTCACCTTTTCATGGTGACTTTGATATCTGACCACTTCTTATTTATTTCGGACACTTTGCAACTTTCTGAACTTCAACTTTCAAGTTTCTCCGCCACTCTGTTACTTGATCAGCTTCCTTTTGTTGCTTATATCACTGCTTAAATCAACAAATAGTAAGTTTTTCCTTGCCTCCACTTGGTATTCGCTGAAATTCTTCTATTTCCCCCGTGCTTTTGCCATTGTCTTTTCACAAAACGCGGAGCTGGGAGGAGTTGAGGAGTGGCAGCAGGCACGTGTACGTACGTTACTTTTCATGCTGACTGGGATTTATGGAGCAGAAGAACGTGGAAATTGGCATATGCACAGATTTATGCATCTGGAATTTTTTGTGCATACGCACATTTCCGCTTTTGTCCGTACACCATGTTTTAGTGTGAATTCTACACACAGCGTTATGCATAGGGCTCCAGGAACTTGCACTTTGTGGCAACAGACGTTTATAAGCTAGCAACATGTTCATACTTGCATCTGAGTTTGTAAATACTTCAAAGAGTGTTGATGAGTTATTTAGTGTGTTTCTGATTCAACTCTGGTCAGCATTCTGGTTTTGGCATTAAGTTATTTTGAATTCCCAGTAAAAGACTTTACTTTGCAATTGTTTTGATTATACTCCATCTCATAATCATTTTTGCCAGGAATTTTTGTAGCATGAAAGTGTGTGCTGAAAGAAAAAGGAGGGCATTGCCTATGCTGCGGTCCAACTAAACTGCTAGCACTTTGGTCTGGCATTATACAAATATGATTGTCATGATCTTTGGTTTGGGTCCTTTTTGTTCCTTGGAAGGGGTATACTCCAGAAAATCAGTCTTGGGTACCTGCTGATGATGTACACAATGATGATTATTGCTCACCCATGTGTAGTTTAATATCATCACACAATTCCTATAAAAGATGGTGGCACAATATCAATGGCATTCAATCTTGTTACGTCCTGAATTTCAGGAGGTTTCACTCCCTCTGCGCAAAAAAATATGCATTCACAATGGTGCAATCCCACAGTAAAGCATCCATGTTCATTTGACCTTGAATTCATGTAGCTTAATGGCAGAGCATTGTGCTATGCCTATTTGACCTACCCATAAGATTTTGCGAACATGCTGTATTGTATCAGCTTCTTTCCATTGTTGTTACTGCATAATTGTCAAATTGACTTTACTTTTTGATTTACTCTCTTATAAGATAGCAGCTCTGATTAAGCATGTGTCTAGACTTTAAAATTTCAAATAAAAGACTAATAAACTCACAAAGACAGTTGCCTTTGATTTTTTAATTTAAATCATAAATCAATAGATACAAGTCCTATGTATGTCACATTATATTGATGCCTCTGGTACCTACAGCCAATACATACACACTGATGTATACACAGTGATGAATCAAATGCAATATACTATGCATCAAGAACCATTTAATAAGCCACTACTAAAGGCAAACAAGCTTCCAAAAGGCAGACACCTGCCTATTAGAATCTGTGTATTCAATCATAATTATTATCATTTATGAATCACAATCGTGCTATTTCCAACATACAAAACATTTAGAGAATAAGAAATCCACAGTAAAAATTGAATTTCTTTCAAATTTTTGCATTTGGCTTTTTGCAACAAAATAGAAACAAACACAATAAGGCCAGAGATATGTATTGTAATTACAGTGTACATGCAATAAAGAAAGGTAATAAAACCTAAACAAAATGCTCAACAAAGGTTAAGTACCTTAGGTATCAAAACCGTAACAGTAAATCAACACAATGATTGGTGCAATACCTTTTAGCTAACTGTACAAAATCAAGATAATCTTTTAATTTGAACAGATTACAGAACAAAAAATAGAAAGTAGACAAAGGTCGAATTTGCTTCTCTGTGAAATAAAGACTTTTACTGTATAGCCTCTTCCCTTAGTTGCTGTGTTACCGGTCCTCATTACACAAGGTCTGCAAAAATGCTGTAGAAAGGCGTGGGACTTCATCATCATCATCATCATCATCACTGGACTCACTAATGTTAGCTTCTTGTTTCTGTGTAGTTTTTAACATTCTCAGTTGAGATTACCATAATTTTCGTCACCCACTCCTTTCCAAGATAATCTGAGGTTCTTATGTGCTGATGTAAATCCCAATAGTTGTAAGGCTTAATCTTTTCTAAGAAAAATCTAGCAAGTTTAGGCACATTTTGCAATGTGGCCATATTTTTTTTTGTATAGAAAGTAGGTACCTAGCAAGCCAGTAACCACATGGGAATTTAACAATCCAGCCCTGGTACCAAGTAGACATGAAGATAAAGACTTTTCTCAGATGTTTGACGACTAAAGTCTACATACCACACAATATCTATAATTACTGTAAATTGAAAGCTGCAAGACACATTAAGATACAGTCGTGGCCAAAAGTTTTGAGAATGACACAAATATTGGTTTTCACAAAGTTTGCTGTTTCAGCGCTTTTAGATCTTTTTGTCAGATGTTTCAATGGCTGCGGTGGGCTGGCGCCCTGCCCGGGGTTTGTTTCCTGCCTTGCACCCTGTGTTGGCTGGGATTGGCTCCAGCAGACACCTGTGACCCTGTAGTTAGAATATAGCGGGTTGGAGAATGGATGGATGGATGGATGGATGTTTCAATGGTATAGTGAAGTATAATTACAAGCATTTCATAAGTTTCAAAGGCTTTAATTGACAATTACATTAGGTTTATGCAAAGAGTCAATATTTGCAGTGTTGCCCCTTCTTTTTGAAAATGTCCTGGTATGCTGTCAATCAACTTCTGGGACAAATGCTGACTGATGGCAGCCCGTTCTTGCACAATCAATGCTTGGAGTTTGTCAGAATCTGTGGGTTTTTGTTTGTCCACCCACCTCTTGTGGATTGACCACAAGTTCTCAATGTGATTAAGGTCTGGTGAGTTTCCTCACCAATGAACCCAAAATGTTGATTTGTTTGTTCCCTGAGCCACTTAATTATCACATTTGCCTTATGGCATGGTGCTCCATCATGCTGGAAGAAGCATTGTTCACCAAACCAAGCTGTTCTTGGATGGTTGGGAGAAGTTGCTCTCGGAGGATGTTTTGGTACCATTCTTAAAAATGATTCACAAGTGCAATGCAAATTGGGCTAGTGATGTGTGTTGTAAAATATTACACATGCTCAGTACAAATCAGGCAGTGTTTTAGTGAGTAGAGAACACATGTGTGATTCAAATCGGATGGGGATATCTTAGATGGATTGTTGTTGCTAAATTGACCCTAGCTTGTGTGTGTGTTCATCCTGCAATGGACTGATTCCCTATCCAGGGATCGTTCCTGTTTTGTGCCTTCCCCATGATCCTGCCCTCATGGACAGATGTAGCATGCAACTTTTTCAATTAATATTGATAGTCTACAGAGCAAAGACTTCATGTCTTATCATCAATATTTAATAATGTCCATAACGGTGCTTGGCGATAACTTTCTGAAGTGAATCCATGCCCCTTAGACAGAAGGATCACTGCGAAGGAGGACAAAATACTGTGAAGTGAAGCAAAGTGCACAGCTGGTCCACTTTAAAAATAGCTGAAAACCACAATAATGTTTTGCTTTTTGCCTTTTCCCATCTTAAAATGACATTGATGTGTTGTTTTGCTTTGTATACAGTATATAACTTCAAGAAGCAGATCAATACTAGATAACATTTTTGGCTTAAAACATGGAAGTATTCAGTAAGATTTAATACTTTTACTATCTATGGACCCATGTTCTCATTAACTTTATTGTAAGCTGCAAGAACAGACAAGTTGTTTTTAAAATTAATAAAAAATGCTTCACGTTAGAATACCGTTTTGTACGGCAAATTAATATACTTGCACACAGTAACTAAAACTGACTGTATCCTTTATCTGGTATGATATTGAATTTTTGCCTCATTCTCTTTTTTGGTCTGCTCAGATAAATTTTGCACTTGATATATATCTGTCTAATATGCCGCACATGCACAAAATGAATCAAACATTTTGTTGGACACTTGCAAACTAAAGGATGCTGGTTGCTGCCCTACTTCACATTATTTCAGTGTAGTATACATGTGGATTCAATCACCTCATGATGATAAAGAAAAGAATCAAGAAACAAAAGATCAGAGCTGTTGGTCTCAGCACATTTAACCCTCCCACAGTGTTCTGCACAAGGAAACAAATGTTTCGAAGGACAGGAGACACGAGTGCAGTGGGACAGGTCCAGATGCAGGAGAGCAGTGTAAATATGTTTGGTTTTTTTTTTTGCTAATCATACTGCACTAAAAAAATCAGATCTGTGTCACGTATGAGTTCAGCCCTTTTTTGGTTTCAGAAATCAAAGACAAGAATGTACACTGTGATTTATAGCAATGGCACCATTGCTACGAACAATAGGAGCTCATGAAAATGACCTGAAGCAACAAAAATAACAATATTAATAACACAAATGAAAAGGTCAAACTCAGGACACTTCAAACACTCCAGTGAAAATATGTACGAAAAAAACAAAACATAGCAACTCAGATTGTGATAATGAGATCCTAAGACATCCTGGACCATTTCCTACATTTGTTTTTTTTTTTTTTTGTTCCCTAGATAAACACTACATGGTTGTTCTAATGTATTTGAAACTTGTTTGCTTCTCCGCTGAAGTCAGAAGCTGTTCAAATAACGTTTAGAGTCTAAGAAAACCTAATTTGTTGCAATTTGGGGCAAAACTGGAATGGCATTAACATATACACCGGTAATAATGAAACATTCTGAAACCCCAATGTTAAATCAACTTGTTTTTATTCAAATACTGCATGTGCTTATTTCTGTTTTGGCACATCGTTATAAATAAACCTGTGGTAATATGCGATGAGAAGACATGGGCAACCAGGACAGGCAGAAGAAATCTCTTCTGTTAGACTTGCTGCAATTCTCGATTCACATGACATACAGTATAGCAATCTGCTCTGTCTATGCCACAGGCAGCATTTCTCCAATTCACTCTTCCACTAATGCTTTAAACATTGATGTTATCTTTGGTAGTTTGGCAACGGCCTGTCGTGCCAGTTGCTTGACTTAGGCAGCACCTATGTTTTCACTTTCTTTTCATGATGGATCTCGTTGTTGTCTATTCGCTAACTTGTACAGATTTTAAATACCATCGCACCCACCCGTCTGATGCCTGTAACGTCATGGGACATGACACACCAGCTTCTCACTGTCTCACTTAATCTATAAATCGACAAAATCTTTTTCTTTTTTTAAAAGTTAAATATGTATTTTTGTGACTGGTTGGTGGATGCCTGGTGAGGAGGCCCTTTGGGTTTGGAGCCCATCCTCACAGGGGCTGCATTGCTGTCCACTACGCCAAAGCTTAATGGCCAAACAGGTAGCATTTCCTGGACCCTTGTTGAATATTCTTTCTGTGTTTGCTTGTATTTCCTAATGTACCTGTGCAAAGACATCATAGTGGATTTAAAGGTAATTTTAATTTGTCCAGGGTGAGTTACAGTGTTACTATTAAAGTGGGAAGCTAATTTGGGACATGGGGGCAAACTAAAACAGAAGCAGGGCCTCACAGAAGTAGAAGAAAGCAGGCCATTCTGTACTAAAAATATGTTTAAAAATTTAAGTTTGGAATGGCATTTTTCTTAACTGAGCTACTTTCTTTTTAGGACAACCATGATATAGTCACCTATGCAAAGCTGGATTTTGGACCTCATGGGAAAAATGACAAAATCGTCAACAAACAGGCATAATATATCACGTAAAAGTGGGCAAAATTAAAAAGTTTATTTCAAGAAAAAAACAATTCCTGTGTGTATGTTACCTATTGCTTAATTTTATGCTTTAGTTAATGTATAAACAAAATTATTCTATATTATTTCAGCATATTTTTCTTACTGTTCTTTTTTTTAGTGAGTGATGGCATTCTACTTATTCTGTACAGCTGCTGAATTTTGATCTATGAGCATGCAATACACTGAAAAAGCTACATTTGTACAAAACTTATCATTATTATGTCTCTTTAATAATCAACTTAATATATTACCATTAATTTCATTTAGATGCTGGCTGAATTTTCCCTTTGAATGTATTTTTTTGCTGATATTGTCATTTAAATGCAGCTCTTCAGAGGTAAAGGTGCATCAGTGGCTGATGCCTTCATAACACAGTGGCGTAGCTGGGGTGGGAAGGGGGACATCTGTCCCCGGGCGCAGCATCCAGGGGGCGCCAAATTGATGTTATGAAATTTTAGAATGAAATGTTTTCCATTCTTAAATGCACTAGAAAGTAAATAAAAAACATTCGCATACTCAGTCCATCACTCCATCAGTATGAGGATATCTTTTTCCTATGTTTTTGTCTGATTTCAAAGCACGTATTAGTTCTATATATCCAACAGACAATAATTTATCCCCTCCACTACTCTAACATGCTTGACTCCCACCCAGAAACATTTTTGACGTTATTAAACAGGTCACGCGACTGACATGAGGGATTAGTGTATGGAGTGGGAGGTTACCGACAGCATACATTTTGATGAACTAATCGATAAATTTGCAGCAGCAAAGTCTAGGAAAATTTCTCTTTGAAGTTAATAAGTACATTTAAAGCATTATACATTAAACTATTTTTTTTTACTTTATACTAACTTCATTTTCAGGTTATTATATTATTATTATTATAATATAATAACATTATAATATAATAACATTGCAAAAACTTATATATATAAGTTTTTGCAATGTTATATTTGAATAATATTTTAGAAAAATTATATTTTCGAACTACCATTGTTATCTTAATTATTTTACTTCATTCTATCTCTATAAATTTAGCGAAACCTTGAAAATATACGCATAAAAGTACTTTAAAAAATTAAAATATTTAAAAATGTAAAACTATTTAAAATAAAAAATATTAAATTTTTTTCTTAAAATACTATTATTTTAAATACGTGTTTTAAAATTTTCTTTCCCTTCCCCATTGCATTTTAGCAAACAGGAGGGGGCACGAAATCTTCAGTTGTCCCCGGGCACTGGAAACCCTAGCTACGCCTCTGTCATAACATTTACAATTTTAACTGAAAAACTATTTGGGGATCAAAATTATTAACACAACTTCCTGCTTTATTCCCATGTGCTTTTGAATATTTGTGTGATGTGTAATTCCTTTTATACCACGAATTGCTTTAATAAAAAAGGTGAATCAAAAAAATGACTATATCTTCACTAATCAGGCAATGGACACAAAACTAAATGAAAAACTAAACAGGTAAATGACATAGCTATATTGGAATATAATACAATGTTCAGTACTACTTAGAGTTTAACTTGTCAGGATTTGCAAAGGCAATTTTTAATGCTCCTGTTATCATTATTAATTTTAGTCAAACCCAATATACAAACCATATATTTCATTGAAAAGTATGGGATCTGCAGATGTTCAAGCCAATGTTGAATATTTGGAGTATTTTTGCACAAGTTTTGCATTAATGAAAATTATTTTAATTTATGTTGCTGTTTTATCTGTATTACTTTGTGATGTTATTTGGTTTAGTGATGCTATTGTTTTAATGCGGTGAGTATGTTGTGCTGCTTTTACCAATGCATGATGTTAAAGGTGCCATCTTTAAGCACTTTGAGCTACTGTTTGTATGAAAATGTGCTATATAAATAAATGTTGTTGTTGTTGTTGTTGTATCTTATGTAAAGGTGAGGGGTTGCAGATCCTTGTGTGAATTTTGAATCAACTTTAAGAAAAGAAGCACTAATAATGCAAAAAACTTAATTTCAAGTTTCTAACTTTAACCCTCTCCTGATTTAGATTTTTTTCTATCTCCAATAAGAATGTTCACACAATTAATAAACCTTCACTTGTTCTCTGGTTTCTGTTTTTGTTTAAAGTAATATGGTGTGAGACATGCCCGAACACCACAAGTCTAGAGCCACCCCTGTACTGCTGCAATAAATTATTTCATCGAAGTGAAACACATGTTTAATAACGTGCTTTAACTCCTATCATCATAAAAATGATATCACGTATACATCTCAGTATTTTAGTTATTCAGAGAGCTGTAATATCACGAATGTAATGGATTCTGTGTCCAGTTGGAAGAAGAGAAAGAATGGAAGCACGTAGTGATTCACACACATAGAGCACATAGAAGATCAAAACAAAGCATTTAACGTGCTACTTTAATTACGATGTGATTTGAGAAACTGGTTAATTAAATGATTTTAAGATGAAGTTTATGATGTTCTACTTTAATGACAAAATAAACTACGTGATTAAATTGGAAATGTTGAGATTGAAGTTGACATTTCGTGCTTTTTCCCCACTGTGTGCCTTTTTTCTCTGTACCCTAATAAGCTTTCATATGACACTCAGACAGTGGGCTACAACTCGCCTTTTCACGGCGACTTTGATATGTGACTTTTTTTTTTATTTCCGATTTGTGTGAACGTGAGCTTTCAAGTTTCTCCAACACGCTATGTCACTCGATCAACTTCCTTTTGTTGATTATACCACGGTTTATTTGAACAAATAGTATGTTTTTCCTTTGCCTCCACTTGGTATTCGCTGAAATTCTTATATTTTCCCCCGTGCTTTTCCCATTGTCTTTTCACAGAAGGCTGAGCTTAAGGGCGATTTATATTGATTTGCATATTCAAAGAGGCGTAATTCTGGGAGGAGTTGGGGCGTTACATAAAGCGCGTGCACGAGCGTTACTTTTCACGCTGATCGGGATTTATGTAGTGGAAGAACGTGGAAGTTGGAGTACGCACAGATTCCTGCATCTGGATTTTTCTGTGTGCTTACGCCATGTTATAGTGCGAGTTCTACGCACGGCCTTATACATGAGGCCCCTGGTGTTCTCTTGTGCCTTGCACAGGCAGCATTCCTCCCTCTTACCGGCACCCCGGGACTTGCCTTTTCGGCACCCCCTCCGAGGGTTTTGTGCCCCTTTGGGTTGAGCCACTCGCCCCTCAGTAGCCTCCGCCAGCTGTTGTTACACCCTATCACCAGTGAAGAGTCCTCTGGTGAAGCGGCCCATCAAGCGAGGGCAGGTTCCCAATGAAGCAGACCCTATTGCTCATCCAGGGAGAGAGAGAGGCGCAGAAGCGCTGCCTGGACGCCACCACCTGACGTCCCTCCGTGCCACGCACGGGCAGTACTCCCCCCTCCGATCGGCACCACGCAACTTGCCTGTTCGGCACCCCCTCCGCGGGTTCCGTGCCCGTCACACTTTCGTCTCCTCCACTGACTCTGAGGCTGCATGCACAGAGGCTGGCCCGTGTCCGTATGTGAGCTCACGGGCTCACATCTCACCTTGTGGGAGGACCCGGCTTCTTTCCTCAGATTCTTCCCTTTCTTCTGGGGTGCCCTGACGGCTTGAGTCTCCCTACGGGAAAGGAAGAGACCCTTACCATCCGCACCCGTGTGGAGTGAGATGCAGCTGATGCTGGTGCCAGTGGTAGTGCACTAGGACCCACGGCACTCAGCAGCCAGCATCCAGGCACCACCCCTACCAGGCGATCAACCCTTCGTATCACCTCCACTGTCGGTGTCGTGGCTACTCGGTCACTGGAACTGCACGATACCATGACACATTCGCTCGCTTCTCCATTTTCATTTACGGCACAAGCCTCACTCACCAGCGTCACCACGAGCCTCTGGCAAAAGATTCCAGCGTCGCGTTGCTCCGCCTCCTGACGTGGAGCAATCGCCGTCCTCTTCAGCTCGACTAAACAGTCTCGTGTACTACCTAACAGTGACTCGGCGCGCCGAAGGGAATCCTCCGGTTCACGCCGAGCCACAGAAATAAACAGGGCGTTAGCCGACACGTGATTTACCAGTAAATCGGTCACTCTTGCCGGCTTCGCCCTGTGGAGCTCTTCTGGGTTGTCCTCTGCCTTCCTCCTGCTCAAGATGAACGTTCCTTGGTCCCGCCTCTCTCCAATCATCGGCGGGCGCACAAGACACACCGTCCAATCCCTCGGGGGGAGGTCCGCTGCCATCTTCTCCCTTCTCTCGAGGGGTTGAGGAGACCGGCTGCAGCACCTCTGCCGCTGTCTCTTGAGACGCAGTGGATCCTCCCTTCCTTCCAGCGTCGCTGCCCCGGCCTCGTTGTACGGACCGACAGAGCCAGGCCGGCAACGTGGACCCAGGCAGCCCCCACCTGCAACACAGACGCCGGGCTTGGCACACCCGCGCCCCTCGGGCCGACTGCCACCGGGCTTGGGACTTACCTCCTGGATCCCGTCCCTGGGTGCATCACGTAACCTGCCAGCCGTATCCATGGCTGTGCCGACCTCGATCCTTACGGGAGCAGCGACTCCTGGGGAGTCTGCAGCTCTCCTGCCTTGCCTGCCATCTCTCTCCTCCAATGGGTGGGATACGATGCTTCGGCCAGCCTCTGGCGGCCCCTGTGTGATTTGCAGACCATCCGCAGTGCGTGTGTGGACCGCATCCGTGCAATGCAGGTGTACGGTTGTCTGAGGTGCCGGGCAGCTCACAAAATATTTATTTTTGGGGTCCCCTGCCTTGGAACAGGTAGAAGTTCCCTGTTCGGGCGCCATTGTGAGACATGCCCGAACACCATCAGACAGACACCGCATCTTTACAACAAGCACCTTTATTTTCTTCTCCATCACTACAGTCCCGCACAACACACTTTGCTCTAAACACCAAGCCTCCAGGCTTTTCTCTCTGTCCTTGGGCCGCCTTTCCTCTCTCCACGGGAGCCTTGTCCCGCTCCCACTCCCAACTCTAGCTTCCAGACTGTAGGAAGGTGGGCCCTTTTATTCTCACCCGGATGTGCTCCAGGTGCTCCCTCTGACGACACTTCCGGGTGTGGCGGAAGAGCTCTCGGAAGCACTCCGGGCGTCCCTGGAGGGATCCTCCTCCATCTTCCCGGGTGTGGCGGAACTAAATCAGTCCCGGGCCCTCTGAGACTCAGGCGCCCCCTGGCGGAGGCAACGGTCCCAGTAGGCGTAAGCCTCCTTGGTCTTCTCCCGTGGTCCTCCTCTGATCTAGGGCGGTTGCCCCCTCGTGGCCCAGAGGATGTACATGCCACCTTCCTGGCCCTTCCAGGCGTCCCAGCCAGGTCTCAGCCCCAGCGACTCACCACATATGGTTACACAGTTAATAAACAGAAAATTGTTATTATTTGCCTAGCTCTCAAACTCAAAACCCAGGCTTTGCCTCCTATTTATAGTTTGTCTTTCTGTTTGGTGATTTCATTTTGTCCCCATTTTGTTCTCCTATAGGTACCACTGTTTTGTATGTATGTTGGCTTTGATGCTACATGGTTGATGACCGTGAGATTCACATGCGTGTGGCCCTTCACATCATAGCAGTTAGGTTATATACTGTAAGATGGCTATGTGGTTAAAGTGTAATCTGAACTTTTTTGGAAAACTAATTGAAGAAGAGAGAAAATGTTTTTACACACTTTTCTGGTTAATACCAAGATTTTTTTTCTGTGGGAAAATTGCCATTTTGTTTTATAAGCCGCCAAATCCAGGGCTGGAGCGAATCCCAGCTAGCATAGAGTGCAAGGCAGGAACAAAGCCTGGACAGGGCATCAGTGCATTGCACAGAGAACAAAGACACACACACACATTAGAGCCAATTTAGTGTCACCAATTCACCTAACTTGGATGTTTTTGGACAGTGGGAGGGAACTGAAGCACCTGGAGAAAACCCATGCAGACATGGGGAGAACATGCAAATAACATAGGACAACCAGTACACGAGCCCTAGTCTCCTGACTGCAAGGCATCAGTGCCACCACTGTACCACCATGCCACCCTATGGAAATTTTGTAAATAATAGTTTATCTTCTGGCAAGGAAGCCCATTGCTTCCTTCAGGCCCTCTATCTAGGTAAGTTTGCCTGCAAAGTGAATTCATAAACATGTTTTTATATATGGTGTGAAAGATAGCGGCCCGGACACACACAGGTGGACACCATTTGCTCCATCACCACACGTTTATTTACAATATGTCACAAATGTTAAGTGCACCGCCACCAAACCCCCAGTTCCCCAAAGTCAATCACCAGTCCTCTTCACACAACACTCGGGCCTCTCCTCGCCTCCTCTGCCTCGACCTTGTCCTCCTCCTCACCCGACTCCAGCCTTGATTGCAGGGCGGCGGCTCCTTAAATAGGTGGCTGATTGCCGACCACAACCAGCCACCTGCGACAATGGATAAACTACAATTTAATTCAGTGTGTTTTGTATCATGAAATATTTCATAACAAAAATGAATTGAATAACAAAAATAAAATATGGCAAAAAATTTAATATGTGACACATTTTCCTGGTCAGCAATGCACTACGACTTAAATAACATGGCTGCTGCAGAGATTTAGTATTAAAACACGTCAGCTCTTCTAATGGTAAATCTCAGTGATTTAATATCTTCCTTTGTATACTGTATGTGTGTTTTAACCTAGAAATATCACAAATCATCCTTGGTGCAATCTTACTTTCTCTTTGGTGATGTGTTGTCACAGGTAATTATTTAGCTGACAGGGCATCAACGTCATTCTTTTAGGAACCTGAAGAGTCAAGAGTGTTAAGAAAAAGAGTTAATAGAGAAAGAAAAGGGGTTAAGAGTTAAGAAAGTTAAGTTAAAAAGTTTTGAGTTAAGAGTTATGAAAAAGAGTTTTAACATTGTAGCTTTATTTATACTTTATTTATTTGCATTAAGCAGTATATTCTATACTGTATGTTGAATTTCCACCACGTGTGACCCTGTCAGCTTTCAGCTCTTACCATATGCCTGTTTGATTAGTATAACCTCTTCATGAAGCAAAGTTCTATGAGCTCCAGTCTATTGCTTATACACTCTCAGACATATTCATTGCAAATCTAAACACTGTGTGTTTTATTTGGATTGAAATCATGCATTGGATCCCACATGGAAGCGTAATGCCCCTTGCTAAACCTGTTTTGGATTCATCATAATGTAGTTGACACTTTAGAGGAGGTCATTAGGCTAACACTAAGAAATAGTAGCAATGTACGTTTATGCATTGTTCTTTTGTAAAATGGCCCTGCAAGCAGGTTCTGCAACTTGCAGGGAAAACTCGAGGGTTGGTGGCAGGATTGGCACTTTAGCCACTGTAAAAAACCTCACACTGTTCCAGTCCATTCAAACTAGTGTGGTGCTGAGGTGTCACTTGTTGCATGGCTGAGCTTGGTAACTAATTTGGGATCCTGAGGTGGTTCATCGTGGAGTGGGTGCAGCAACGTGATGTATCAGTGGATGCTCCCAACCACCTCCTCCTCCTTTTGTAAAATATCATCAGGTAGGTTTGCAATTAAAAGTTGAATGACGAGTGACTGAATAATCTTGGAATGCACTCAAACTGCCACTAATAAGTAGGTAACTAAGTAGCAGTGATGACCATATATCTATTGTAGGCAGCAGATCCCCACACTATGAGACCTGCTGAACTGGTGGTGTGCCACTTGAGACAGTGGTCAAGTTTCTTCATTGTCAATGATGTTACCATGTGCATATTTAATATTATCATACAACACCAATTCTCAAAAAGTTTGGATGCTGTGTAAAATGTAAATAAATACAGAATGCAATGATTTGCAAATCTCATAAACCCATATATTATTCACAATACAACACAGAAAACATACCCAATGTTGAAAGTGAGATATTTTACTATTTCATGAAAAATATTAGCTCATTTTGAATTTGATGCCAACAACACATCTCAAAAAAGTTGGGACGGGGCAACAAAAGGCTGGGAAAGTAAGTGGTACTAAAATGAAACAGCTGGAGGAACATTTTGCAACTATTCAGGTTCATTGGCAAAAGGTCACTAACATGATTGGGTATAAAAAGAGCGTTTTAGAGAGGCAGAATCTCTCAGAAGTAAAGATGGGCACAAGTTCCCCAATCTGCAAAAAACTCTGTGTACAAATTGAGGAACAATATCAGAATAATGTTCCTCAATGTAAAATTGTGAAGACTTTGAATATCTCAGCATCTACAATACATAATATTACTAGCAGAATACCCGCGCTTCGCAGCGGAGAAGTAGTGTGTTAAAGAAGGTATGAAAAAGAAAAGGAAAAATTTAAAAAATAACGTAACATGATTGTTAATGTAATTGTTTTGTCATTGATATGAGTGTTGTTCCCATATCTATATATATCTATATATCTATATCTCTATATCTATATATATATAGCAAAATAACTGCGCTTGGCAGCAGAGAAGTAGTGTGTTAAAGAAGGAAAGAGAAACAAAAGGAAACATTTTGAAAATAACGTAACATGATTGTCAATGTAATTGTTTTGTCACTGTTATGAGTGTCGCTGTGATATATATATATATATAGCAAAATAACTGCACTTCGCAGCGATGTCGTGTGTTAAAGAAGGTATGAAAAAGAAAAGGAAACATTTGAAAAATAATGTAACATGATTGTGAAAGTAATTGTTTTGTGTATTTGGCGGCAGCGTCACAAAGTTGTTTTCGTCTAGCTGCATTAGAAAATGTACCACGACATCTGACACGCCTCCTTTTTACTGTTTTCTCACAGCTTGGATTGCTGCCGTCATAATGGTTTTGAGTCTATATATATATATATATATATATGTATATATATCTTCATATCTATATAAATATATACATATGTATATACATTAGATATCTACATATACACATATATATATAGATATATATATATATATATATATCTACATCATACATACACACACATACATACACACACACAAATTATATATATGTGTGTGTGTGTGTGTATATATATATATATATATATATAAAATGTAGATAGGTGTGTGTATATATATATATATATACACATACATACAAACATACACACAGGTATATATATGTGTATATATATGTATGTGTCTATATGTGTGTGTATAGCTTTGGTCACTGAGTGCAAGGGAAAAATAATAAAATATAGTCTATTAGTTATTAAACAGTAAAACATTAACGTTTTAAGAAGTACAGGTACATTGAGCACTACTCGAGTGGTTGCGGGTAAACTACATTTTAAAAGACGGTATAACAGAAGAGGTAAGTTGTACTAACAGCAGCTAAAATGTATATGGATCATCTCTCGGTAGTTGATCCCTTTTGAAAGGCGCTACACGACGGCTGTGGTATAGAAATTACATTTTCTATGTGAACGTTCAAATTTCTGCCTCTGGTAATGTGACTCACCGGTATTACCAGTAATTAAAGAAAAATTGTTTTGTGTCCTCTGCAGTGTTAAGAGAGAAAGGCTTTGGTTTGGGATAAAATGAACAAAGGTGTAAAGAAAGGAAAGTTGCATTTTTCTTTTATATAGTATAGAGAGATGTGTTCGGTGACGTTATGATCGCCTTTTGGGGACAGTCGCGGTGGGTCTTGTGTAGACTGGTGAGACGTCTCTGCCATTAATCGGCTTTGATGGCACTGTCAGTCCTTCACTCGTGTGCGTGTCTTAATAATCCGAGCTGAGGACTTTATAATCGTATACGTGCAAAAGAAAGTGTGAATCGCCTTAATATTATTTTGCCGTGGTGTAGAAAAGGGGTCCCGTGTTTGCAATTTTCTGGGGTATAGCTCAGGGGGAGGATGAAAAAAATTAAAAGTGCTCACTTTGATTTAAGGCAGAAGCGCGCCGGCTGCTCGACTTTTCCTGGGAAGGAGACCCCAGTTTTTGTACACACGTTCCACAAATGAGACACACGGGTTTACCGGCAATGTCAGTAAACATATACTCGGCCTCCCATCGGTTTTTAAAGGCTCTATTTTCAGAATCAACTTTTCTCTTCGGCATCGTGTGGGCTAGCTTCGCAATAATTTACAGTATCATAAGCTAGACTTGATTAACGTGTTAAGTGTTCGGCAAGGCAGCTGAAGCGCTGCATTATGGGATCTGTAGTTTATTGTGTTACCAGCGCTTCATATACCCGGGCCATTAATAACAATAATACAGTATATAAAATGATCTCGCGGGCCGGATATAATTACACGCCGGGCCGGATGTGGCCCGTGGGCCTTGAGTTTGACTCATATGGACTAAATAGAACTTGAAAAGAAATATTTTTTGGAATGTGATCGCGCAAGTCAGTACATCGAGCCCGCGTGCTATTGTGGTTTTGCTTGTGTGCTTCAGTAAGTTACCGTCCCCTCGCTCTTACTTTTTTACCGTTCATCTAATGAATACACTGAGTATGGCTTTACCAAAACAATCATTGATCGCGAATAAAGTATCCATTATTCATGAAGCTTCAATAGGTGAATAGGTGATCTGTCTTTCTGCGTTAACCGCATGCGTTTTCATACGTCTCAAACTAAGGGGATGCGAGGTTAAAATAAATCGAGAAGCGCGTGTACATACTTAGTGCATCCCCTCTCGGGAATCGAACCTCGGACGTGGGCGCTACAGTCGAATGCTTTAGTATCACGCCACGGCGTGTGGTTTATCTATTTGAGCGTAGCAGTGTAATTCAGTTTTTGTTCAGCACTCTCTTACTTTTTGTCTGTGCACTGCGTCAGTTCACGTGAGCTGCTGAATATGGTTTTTTATGTCACTCGCCAGCTTCTAATTGTTTCGCTGCCTTCTTAATTATATAATGCATGTTTTCTAAAGCGCGTTTTGTAGCTCTTCCTGGCTTTCTACGTAATGCGTGATTACGTGAGAGGCGTGATGATGTCATACGAACTCCGCCCCTCCATCTGAACTCCATTACAGTAAATGGAGAAAAACAGCTTCCAGTTATGACCATTACGCGTAGAATTTCGAAATGAAACCTGCCCAACTTTTGTAAGGAAGCTGTAAGGAATAAGCCTGCCAAATTTCAGCCTTCTACCTACACGGGAAGTTGGAGAATTAGTGATGAGTGAGTGAGTGAGTGAGTGAGTGAGTGAGTGAGTGAGGGCTTTGCCGTTTATTAGTATAGATTAAAAGATTCTGAGAATCTGGAGAAATCTCTGTGCAGAAGGGACAAGGATGAAAATCAATCTTGGGTGCAGTGATCTTCAGGCCCTCAGGAGGTACTGCATTAAGAACAGGCATTTTAGGAAATCATTGTCTGTGAACATAGTTCACCATCCACAAATGCAGGTTAAAGCTCTATCATGCAAAGAAGAAGCCATACATAAACATGGCTCAGAAACGCTGCCATCTTCTTTGGGCCAAAGCTCATTAAAAATGGACTGAGGCAAAGTGGAAAACTGTTCTGTGGTCAGACAAATCAAAATTTGAAATTCTTTTTACAAAACATGGATGCTGTGTCCTCCAGAATAAGGAGAAGTGGGACCATCCGGCTTGTTATTAGCACTCAGTACAAAAGCCTGCATCTCTGATGGTATGTGAGTGCATTAGTGCCTATGGAATTGGCAGCTTGCACATCTAGAAAGGCACCATCAATGCTGAAAGGTATATATAGGTTTTAGAACAACTTATACTCTAATGCAGACATCTTTTTCAGGGAAGGTTTTGTATATTTCAGAAAGACAATGCTAAACTGCATACTGCATCTATTACAATAGCATGGCTTCGTAGTAGAAGAGTCCGGGTGCTAAACTGGCTTGTTTGCAGTCCAGACGTTTCCCCAGTTGAAAACATTTGCCGCATCATGAAATGAAAAATATGACAAAGAAGACCCAGGACTGTTGAGCAGCTGGAATCCTATATCAGACAAGAATGGGATAACACTCCTCTCCCAAACGTCCAGCAAGTGGCCTCCTCAGTTTCCAGACATGTACGGACTATTGCTAAAAGTGGTAAACATGGCCCTAACCCAACTTTTTTGAGATGTGTTGCTGCCATCAAATTCAAAATGAGCTTATTCTTTTCTTAAAATGGTATGTTTTCACAATTTAAACATTTGATATCCATCCATCCCGCTATATCCTAACTATAGGGTCACGGGGGTCTGCTGGAGCCAATCCCAGGGCATAAGGAAGGAAACTACCCTGGGAAAGGCGCCAGCCCACACACACAAGGGACAATTTAGTATAGTCAATGCACCTAAACTGCATGTCTTTGGACTGTGGGAGGAAACCGGAGTACCCGGAGGAAACCCACGCAGACAAGGGGAGAACATGCAAACTCCACGTAGGTAGGACCCAGGAAGTGAACTCAGGTCTCCTAACTGTGAGGCAGCAGCGCTACCCGCTACACCACTGTGCTGCCCAACATTTGATATGTTTTCAATATTTTATTGTGAGTAAAATAAGGGTTTATGAGACCTGCAAATAATTGCATTCTGTTGTTATTTCCATTTGAAACAGTGTTTCAACTTTTTTGGAATTGGGGTTGAACCTAAAATTAGCAGGGGGCAATAACTCCCTCAGAATTCAGAACTTTTAAAGAATATTTTTCACCTAATAGGTTTATAGAATCATTATTGTCATGTGTACAGAGTACTTTGAAACTGTGGATGTGCTAGCAGATCTCCAGCAGAATGAGTGTGGGAAGGTTGCTCAAAGTCTGATATGGCATTATGGTGCTTAACTAATGCCAATAGGTTATAAACATAGTCAGATACTAGTTAATTTAGTCTAGCAATGCTAGCTATGCCAGAAATTCTACCTCAAACATTCTCGTATGTGAGCCCTGGGAAATGCATTTGGTCCGCTGCATGGTTTTCAGAAGATGGCAGAAGAACTTCCAGCATGTATATATAAAATAATAGTAACATTTGACTAATGGAAATATACCCTGAGAGAAAACCAAGAATTTTCACAGGACCTAAGGATGATCCCCTCCATTGAAACTGGGTGCTTTTGGCTGATCCCCTGCACTCATTAAAATAACTGATTGCTGAATACTCCAAGGTAATAAACCACACTGATCTGTTTTTGACTACCTATGCTACTTCAATTATGGCAAGGTTTGACCCATGGAACATCTGCACAATGCCCAAAAGTTCATGTTTAATGCAAATCACAAAGAACATGCAATCATATAGACAAAAATTTCTAGGCATGTCTGAGACAGGATTAACTATTACTGCTGAATGAATAACAAGCACCGGTATGGTGGTAAACCAGAAAATGAGCAGCATTTTGGTGGAATAGGTATTTTGCTCAGCATCTGCACAAGGAAGAGCGTAATGTTGTGGCAGCCAATCTGCAGCAGAATTACCACTGCCTGATTCTACACCCAGAATTGTAAGGCATCAATGATTCAGTGATATACTGTACATCCACAGAGGTTTCCTCAAAAGAAGAAAAATAAGATTTAATTGAAAACCTTGAGCTCAAAATACATAGTATTCCCACTAGAATATAATTTTGTTGGTGACAGGTGACACAAATACCAAGGTAGGCTGAGATAATACCAATGTGGAACTGGCAATGGGTATTAGGAATTAGCTATAAGAACAGGAATGCTAAGCTGCTCTTGTAATTTTGTTTGAACTCCCACCTGATGGTTGGTGGAATAGTTTTTAAGCATAAGAATATTCATAAAACCACATGGATATCCCTTGATGATAAAACCAATAATCAGATACACCACATTTTTATAAGCAGGAACTGGAGAAAATTGCTCCTTGATGTTAGTAGTTGAAGAGGTTCAGGTGTAAGTAGTAACTATCAGTATCTTAAAAACATTATACAAATGAAACCAGCAAAAATAAAGAAGACACCAAATATTGAAAAATGAAAGACTGAAGTCTAGTATTGAATGGATAATAGAAGATTTCAGTAAAAGAATGAACATAAATACCTCTGATGACAGACAGCAATGATGTAGAAACTAGCTAGAACTGCATGAAGAGCATCTTCACAGAAATCATTAAAGGAGTGTTAGGTATGAAAAGGAACAGAGAAAGGACTGGAGCTCTGATGAGACCTGGACTCTCATATCTCAATGGGAAACCCATAAAGAACAAACTTGGAATACATCCAGAAAAATTGAGAAGTTAAAAGGAACATTAGAAAAGATACATGTACACATTTTAAAAGGTAATCTTAACATCAAGTTGTACAGTTGATTTTAAATTGTATTGCTTCTTTAGTCATGTGTTTATTAAAATATGCATGTAGATTCTTTTTTAATATACTGCATAATTTGAACTACAGTTACAAAGCATATGCAAATGAACAAAGAAGCACAGTGTGGTCAGTGAGTATCATGGTTTGTTTGGGCCAAGAAGACCACTCAGCTTTACAGACACAAAACCCAACATCCTCCTAATACGGAAATGGAAAATCACCTTTGGGCAAATAGTTTTGTTTGTTTGAAATAAACTGTAGAAGTAGATGAGCCCAGGGGAAACCACAGACTCTGCATATCTTTCTGAAGGTGGCACACAGTAGATAGAGCACTGACCTCTGTGGTACTGTGACACACAAAACAAACATTTCAAGCCAAGTTTCATTTTGAGACATTTCTAGTAGCAAGGAGCAAAGCTTAATAAAATCTGATGAAGAAACACCTTTCCTGTTGATGTAAAATACTCTAGAATTATCACTAATGTATTAAGTCCTACACTATGCAAAGCATAGGCTGACTTGTACACAGCAGTTTCCTGTGTTGAACAGGATTCTGGGATATGTGACAAAAGTGTATGTTACACAAATAATAAAAAGAAGTGTGTCAAGAAATGCTCCTGGGGCTCCTTAATACCAACCGCAATATGCCTACATAATGCCTCACTGAGTTCAGAAGTTTCCTTTACTTTCTTTTTAAACTTTTCTTCCTTTTTAGTCATTCTGGTGTATGTCCAGACCACACTGGGTGTATGTATACAGGTATTTATTTTTCTACCTGTTTATGTATTTAAAGAGCTTCTGTAAAAAGCCAAATTTCCACCAGGGGACAAATAAAGTTCTGTCTGTCTATTTATCTACCTAATTTTCCATGTGGTGAGGGGGATATTAGCCCAATGCTTTTTATGCTCAGCTTCATCATTTGTTTGCTTATAGAATGAAGTGATGGGTCCTTTTGTTTTTTTTTTTTTTATTTCTTTTCCCTCCTTTCAGTGACACTGTTCATTAGCTTCATTACTTAAAGAATTTCTATAACATTGCAGGAGCATTTCAAAACATGACTCCACATCGTGAAATATAGTAGTACCTTGTACTTTGAATGATGTGAACTTTGAAAATTCCGGAGTTCAAATGATAAATTCGACAGAAATTTTTTTTTTTTTTTTTTTTTTTTATTAATTTTATTACAATCCATACAAAGCAATCAAGTTTTTACAAAGAGAAAAATTATTAAGAACAGATCGATAAATTCGACAGAAATTTGATCCACAGTTTGAACAATGCTTCTACATTTGAACTGCGCGCACAGTGGAAAAATGCCTCAACAGATGGTGCTTATGCAGCGAGCATAAATGTCATCAGTTGTGCGCCCAAGACTTCTCTCGGTGTGAAAGCATCTCTTGCGTTAGGCTTGTGCATTTTCACTGCTCCTTTCTCTTTATTTTTGGTGTGTTTGGTTTTATAAATATATATAACCCCTATCCTGCGGTGGGCTGGCGCCCTGTCTGGGGTTTATTTCCTGCCTTGCACCCTGTGTTGGCTAGAATTGGCTCCAGCAGACCCCCATGACCCTGTAGTTAGGATATAGCGGGTTGGATAATGGATGGATGGATAACCCCTATCTATTAACCATTTCATCCAAGAAGAGTGTGGAAGCAATAAAGCCTAAAAGGAAGGTTGTAGTATCGAAGAATGGGGTGATAAAAGAACTTATTGTAAAGCATGCTTATGGAAGGTGACCCCCCCCTTTACAAACAGTAACAGTAACAGTCACAGGACATCAGCACTCCTCACTAAGGTACAGTAAATGCAATTTTAATTTTATTATACAGTATTTACATATTTATTATTTTCATGTTTTATTATTTAGGGCATTTAATTGTGTTTTTTTTACCTTATGTGTATTTGCTGTTTAGGTTTATCGAAATGGGTGTTGTTTAGGGTCTGAAAACAGATTAATTCACTTTCCATGATTTCTAATGGGGAACAATGATTCAGACTGAGCAATTCAGAGTTCAAACAGCCTCCTGAAATGAATTAAGTTCAAAGTACGAGGCACCACTGTAATCAGTTTAGAAAATGGGTGTTTATAATGTGAACAGTGATGAGCAAAACAGCAAAGTTTCCTTTTGCAATGGTTTCAGTCAACTGTATTAAAATTAATTTCAAGTATGAGTTTGCAATGGCGGACCTACTTTAAAAGAGTTTTGGAGTTTTTTTTCTCCCAAACGCTTTGTTCCCAATTGTGTGTCCCTACATTTTTTATGCCAGCGACGTTATGCAGTTATTCCACAGCAGACCAATCCTATACTATCTCTTGCTCAATTCACTGTCTAGGAGTGCAGTATGTTTTCTTAAAAGTGTGATATGCTCTAAAACTTCCTCAAAATGACACACCATAACATTACTGTGTTTTCTCTGGAGGAAAACGAACTACACAGAAAGTCCTCTCCCCACATTGCTGTTATGCAGAAACACACCTTTCTGTTTCTAGATTCCTGAAGATGAGGATGGAGCTTCAAACCAAAATGTCGTTAGGTTTCCAGCATTGCCATCATAATTATCTCACAGCTCAAGTAAAATGTTTATACATGTGAGAAAATCTGTCTGGTGATTTTTTTTTTTAGGTAGAGAATTTTATTTAAACATTAAAAGACAGGCAGAAGGACTGTGGAATAAATGCATACAATCCTTCTAGAAAGGGACTAAACACTTTATTTATGTCTTAACTCATTTTACTATTTTTTTGCATGAATCATTTTGCTTCTCTCTAATTGAGAATTAATCTCTCATAATTAATTAAAGTGATAAAAAGTACACCCTAATATTGACAGTATAATATAAAATATCCTTATTATGTTTATAGGGGGAAGCATAGTGGCACAGTGGTAGTACTGTTATTATGCAATAAGGATACCAGGGTTTGCATCCCAGGACCTCCCTGCATGGAGCTTGCATGTTCTCCCCGTGTATATGTGGGTTTCATCCAGTTGCTTTGGTTTTCTCCCACAGTTCAAAAACATGCAAGTCAGGTGGATTGTTGATATTAAATTGGCCCTGGTGTGTGTTTGTGTGCCTGGGTTCAAAATGCAATGGACTGGCACCCTGTCTAGGGTTTGTTCCTGTCTTGCACCCTATGCTGGCTGATATACTGTATGCTTTGAGTAGCCCTCCGACTCTGTTCAGGGCAAACAGTTTAGAAAATGACTGATGACACTTTATAGGATAAAGAAAAATATCTTCTGAGATTTTTTGGGCTACAGTTGTTATAATAACTAATCATGGCTCTTAAGAGTAGCAACCATTTCCAACTGTGCAAGTTTAAAATGCTGATATGTTACAAATGGGCCAGATGGAAAAAAAAATGTTTTTTAAAATGAGTAAAATTAATCTATACTAATAAAAGGCAAAGCCCTCACTGTCTCACTCACTCACTCACTCACTCACTGACTGACTCATCACTAATTCTCCAACTTCCCGTGTGGGTGGAAGGCTGAAATTTGGCAGGTTCATTCCTTACAGCTTACTTACAAAAGTTGGGCAGGTTTCATTTCGAAATTCTACGTGTAATGGTCATAACTGGAAGCTATTTTTCTCCATATACTGTAATGGAGTTGAGCTGGATGGCCGTGGGGGGGCGGAGTTTCGTGTGACATCATCACATCTCCCACGTAATCACGTGAACTGACTATCAACGCAGTACGTAGAAAACCAGGAAGAGCTCAAAAAAGCGCTGAAGAAAACATTCATTATATAATTGAGAAGGCAGCGAAACAATAAGAAGTGAGCGACTGACATATACAACCATATTCATGAGTGCTGCTACTTCGTAAACAAAGTACGGTGTAAACCTAAAGTTTAAATTAAGTTCATAGACAGGCTGCCGCTGGCGTTTGTAATTTAGTGCCTGCCCATATAAGGCCGTCCGTCAGCGGCAATCCAATAGAAACACTGCCAC